>CP135552.1:3933342-4069885 GCA_032402905.1 Khaya senegalensis | reverse complement strand
CCACGCAAACACCGGAAGTGCCAAAGCCAGACCACAATATCTATCCACGTTTCCCCAATCACCTATTACCGAACTTCATCACTCCCGCGCATTTTAGCACTAAGCCGTTGTAATAGATATACATTAGTAACATTACCAAGACTACATACACCTCCCATTCACCGGTAACAGCCAGTCAACTTCGAACATAACCAGGCACTTGCCGTCTTGGCAACCGCCCATACTCGGTTACTTCTAGGAAAAATCAAAGCAGTTTCCCATCTACTTCTTCGTATAAATTCGTTGCCAGGGCTCTGCTTTAATTCTTCATTAGCCTATTCAGTCTTCTAAGTTTCTGCCCTTGAGTTTGCTCTGTACTCGCGGCTGTATCCCCCTTTTTATATGATAGCGTCCAGTGACAGGAAACCTGAGGGCCAAACCTACTCCCCAGCTCTCGGTTTCCCTCGCCTCTGGTTTATCCGTTACCGGCGCTTGAGGTAACCTGTAACGGCAAACTGAACAAGGAAAAAGGAAAACGAAATTTCTTTATCTTTTGCTGTATCAAAATATTACTCACATATTTGATGTCGGAATCTAAGAGTAACCGGAGAGGACAAGAGCCGAACCGGAGAGGAAGGTTATCGGGGAAATCATCGTCGTTTCACGGGAGACTTCCCGCCGGGATGCAGACGGAGAAGCAGCTAAGAAGACCGAAGACGTTGCCTGATTTGCTTCAAGATCGGAGCCTCGCCGGTCTGTCGCCGGAGGCTCAGGCTCGGCCGAAGAAACTGACGAAGCTATTGTTGAACGTTACTATTCAGGGAAGTGTCGGTGCCGTGCAGGTGATAATGTCGCCGGAAAACAGTGTCTCCGATCTTGTGTCCGCCGCCGTTAGACAGTATGTTAAAGAATGTCGCCGACCTATCTTGCGGACGACCGATCCCTCCGGCTTCGACCTCCATTATTCTCAGTTTAGCTTAGAAAGTAAGAAGCAGAGAATTTTCGTACCGAAATCTTAAGCCGTTGATTATTAAATTTTGAATATAACACGACACGTTTAAGGTGATGATTGACGGATATATATATATTTTTCTTTTTTAAGGTTTGAGGAGCGACGAGAATCTGATGAAGTTGGGATCGAGGAACTTCTTTCTCTATCCGAAAAAAGCGGTGACGGAGGGTGGCAGCGACGTAACAACGTCGTCTTCAACGTGTTCCGAGGAGGCAGGAAAGGCCGTCGGTAAGACTGGTATCGGTTGGCTCAAGTTCATGGAATTCTTGCTGTAATTCCTTGGCGGTTAATTTAGTTGCTGTCTTTAATTTGTTTTTCAATGTTCTGTTGAATTAGTTCGGCGTTTAATTTCTAAGCTGCAGAACTTAGGAATGCTTCAGCTAGGTCAATTAAAGCTGCTGCCAAGTGAGGGAGATCGTTTTATCTCCTGTTGTTTGGAAAGATGGATTATACTATTCATTGATTATGATATGTACAGTTTGTTTTTTTGTCTCGTAGATCATTATTGCTATGATTATTATTATTATGTTCTCTTAATCTGTATTTACTTGATTATTTTTATCTTCTCTTAATCTGTATTTACCGCGGTGGAATTTAACTTAGTTAAATAACGATAACAAGTGAATCATAAGTTTTGAACTGGAGTACCTCGTAAAGACTCAAGAGGGATATAGAGGGCCAGGCTGTTTGCTTGAATGCTCTGTATTATTTATTTCTTCTATTTCGTTTTTCTCTTAAAGAACTAAAAATTAAAAAACATTTTTTTATACACTCGTTTAAAATTTAATAATTTTTAACTATTTTTAACAAATAATTTAATAAAATATTTAACAATGTAAGATCATCTCTTTATAATATGAACAATTATCTTTTTTCAAATTAATTAATAATTTCTTAAATTGATACTCATGACAGATTTTTTTTAAACAACAATAATAGTTGGCCTTTTTTTTTAATGCATTTTAGAGCATTGTGGCCTTTTATTCATTTGACTTGCTATTTTATGACATATTAGTGATTTTTGCTCTAGGATATTATTGTTGAAATACAAAATATTAAAATAATTTTAATATACACGATTATAATATGCCAATAAAGTATACAATGAACGAAAATTCTTGTTTTAGTACATGTATAAGAAAATTAAAAAAAAAAAACAAAATTCTTGTTTTATAATATGCATAAGAAAAATTAAAAAAATACCTTAAAATTACTAGTGTTTCTTTGCTATTCACGAATCTACTCTCACTTGTTGACATATTGCTAGTAAGTGAGTGAAGCAAAATCTAATTTTAAAAGAGTTATATTTTTTTATATAATAAAAATATGTCCTTTTACTTTTTAATATCTTTTAATAAGTGTCACAATTAATCCAGAGTATTAGTTGTGCTTAAGGTAATAAAAGGGGTTCAGATCTATAAATTTTTTAACTTTAATTTATAAAGCCTAAGCCTAATTATCTCATTATTATCTAATCTTTTAAGTTAATCTCAAACTATTTTACTAAAGGCCAAATATTTTACTCTAAAAAAATTATGTATATATAATAAAAGTCATTTAATTTAAAATCTTTTAAATTAAATTTGAGTTATAACCAATAATATCTACTTAATTAATTCTTTATTTAATACTTATAATTAAATAGGCTCGTTGTAAATATTATGGCTATTTAATTACAAATTTATCCCAAATCAAATCACTCTAACGATTATTTTCTATATATCTATACTTATAAATAAATAAATAATATCATATAATAAATAATTTTATTGAATAAACTACAACTACAAATTTAAATAATTAAATACTACAAATAATTTAAGTAAGCATTATTTATATAGATTTTATATTGCAAATATATATTTGTATAATCCCTGAATTAAATCACTAAATTATCGAGAACTTAACACTATAATAGATTTTATTTCATGATATTTCAAAAGACAAAACCTATGAGTATAAGTTCATAACAAGATCAATAACATCTATTTAATTAGATTTTATTCTACAATAGTTTATGTCAATGTATATTAAATATACATTAGATTTGCTACTTGAAGTCTCTATTTCAATAATTAAGTTAAATTATTTTTTTTAAAGTAGAAAACCTATAATATTATATTATAAAATTTTTCTTTTCATAAATAACTATGAATAATATTTTATTTGTAAAGAACTTATAATTTATATATTTCTGAATTAGCATGTTATGCCAAATATATAAATTACATATTTTATAATTAAAGACTTATATATATACTTAATATTGTATATAAATAAAATTTAAACATTAAAAAAAATATTATCATGATAAATATTTTAAGGGCATTAATCATGACACTCAAAATTCTTAGCTATTATGATTTTGATTACAAGACTTTAGCAATGATCTAAGACCACATGGTATAATTTTAATTATGAGACCCTAGTGATGATACGTGTCTTTGAGTTCTAATTATGATTATGATTACTCAAATAATGATACAAAGCTATCAAGTATTATTATGACTACTCGAATGATGATATAATGCTCTTAGGTATGTTTTGATTTTTTAACTTGGGCAAAGGTATTTATAGTAAACATGATATGTTCCTTTTGGATACTTGTTTGATATGAATTGAATTAATTATACTATAAAATATTTTTAGCACATATATAATTTCTTAAAACATACATTTTCATAAATAATTATAAAATTACCTAAACCTATGTATAAATCAAGTATTAATACTTATAAATAAAATCAGCATGTGATTAATACTTGATTTATGCATGGGTTTAAGTAATTTCATAATTATTTATAAAAATGTACATTGTTATAAATTATATCCACTCAATAAGTTACAAGCTCATCTTTTTTCTATTTTTCTCCAAATTTTCCAATATTCATGCAATGTATAGTTTTGATAGATAAGGTTAGGACCACTAAATGTGTATTGCACTGGTCATCCCTTGAGCATGTCATGTTTATATGAACATAACATATATGTGTGTATATAATATAGATGATGTATACATGTTGCATGGGGTAAGAAGTTTTGATGTGTGATAAGGATAAAGGCATGAAGTTTTTTAATATTTATTTATGAAGTTATATTACTTATAAATTATGAAAAAAGTACATGAAAGCAAAAAAGTATGAGTACTACTAGGATTTATCTCGAATTGCAAAGACAGGTTGAGAGGGATCCTATTAGTTTGGTATCAAAGTATGATTTTGATTCTGTAGACCATTGTGTAACATATACACATTATATGCATCATGAAATGATTTATAAATAATGATATTAGTATGAATAGAAATGGTTAGCCTAGCATGAAATTATTATAGATCTTAATTTAGCTCTAATTGAGTAGAAAGAAAGAGAATGTCAAGGAAAAGGAGTTGATTTTGTATCATATATACCTATGAATAAGCCCCAAGTAAATTCCAATGCAGAGATAAAGAATACGATTAAATGTATTTGCAACTTAGGTGCAACAAATTTTAAGGGTATTGGTGATTTTATGAATGCAAACTTATAGTTAATTATATTAGAAAGGATATTGTAGGTAATGGGGTGTACAAAATTGTTAAGATTTACTCCTATAATGGTATATAATGAAATAAATAGATGCAAACGATTTAAACAGGGCATATGTAAATATATTAAAGTATTTGTGCCTAGATGTATGTATACACATTTTAGCAACTTATTTTTGCTACTATAAAAGTTAAAAGATGTTTCGTAGCGGCCCTTATAATTGAACTAAC
This sequence comes from Khaya senegalensis, assembly GCA_032402905.1. Lineage (NCBI taxonomy): Eukaryota > Viridiplantae > Streptophyta > Magnoliopsida > Sapindales > Meliaceae > Khaya > Khaya senegalensis. Next base: position 4,065,139 of record CP135552.1, on the reverse strand, counting down.
GAGACATGTTCATAGTTAGAATTGGTCAATTGGTGCCTTAGTTTAGTTACTATGAATGACATTTGATACAATTTTGGTAAAAGTTGTATAATTCAGCATTATAAAATAGTAGTATTAATAAAGGAAGACATTTTTCATATTTGGCTTGTGAAAGACACTACGAAGGACAATGTCTTTGTAAATACAGTATATTATTTTTCTTGCAAATAGCTTGGGCATATTAAAAGAAAATGCTTTACCTTAGCATTAAATGTTAGTAATATAGTAAAAAGTAAAGGTATATAACAGTATTAGCATGACGGTAGTTAGAGTTATAGATTAATGAGATCATATATGTGAAAATCTATGTCTGACAATGTAGTATAACTTAATAATAAGCTATTAGTGGTAAATGAAGAGGCCAACCAAGTGCACATGTCTTTGCCTCGATTGAATAAGAAGCATAAGTTACAACAAATATGGTTATATGTATATTGACTAATTTTAGACGTGATGATCATATTTTGATAGACAAAACTTTACACATTTCTTTGTATCTCACACTTTTTTATACATGTGAGTAGATAATTGAGATTGCTAAACTATTGTTTAGTGGTAGCCACATCATGTGAAAACTCATTATTGGCTAAGAGTGTATTTCAAAGATGTGCCATTAAAATAGGTGGTTGTGATATGAAGATAAATTTAATTCTTTGTAATATCTATGATTTTGATGTTATATTGGAAATGAGTTGGCTTGCTAATTATTTTGTTACAATTGATTTTTTTTAGAAAGAAGTAATATCTAAAAGATTAAATGAGTTTGACTTTTTTGTTTTATGTGAAGAATGGTAAATTCTTTCATATTGTGCAATATCAACCATTGCTACTAGCAAATTATTAAAAAAGGGTTACCATACGTATTTGGCTCATGTTGTTGATACATAAACTGCTCAAGTTAAAAGATATTCCTTTGATAAATAAATTTTTAAAACTATTTTTTAAAAATATTATTGGTTTGCCGCCAGACAAAAATTGAATTTACTATATTTGATTTTGAATACAACTCATATTTTGATGACACATTGATAAATGAATTCATAAATATTGAAAGAGTTGAAGATTCAATTGTAAGAATTAGTAGATAAAGTTTTTATCAAAACCAATGAATCTTTTTGGATAGCACCAATATTTTTTTGTGAAGAAAAAATATGAAACCTTAAAGTTATGTACATATTATTGACAATTGAATAAGGTCAAGACATGCAACAAGTATCTTTTTACTTGTATTAATGACTTATTTGATAGATTTATATTTAGGTAATCATTAGTTGCATGTTAGATATGTTGGTATACCTAAAACTATTTTTAGGACCTAAATAAATATTATGAGTTTCCAGTGATGTCATTTGGGTTGATTAATACTCTAACAATATTTATATTTTATGAATTGTATATTTTATCCTTATTTAGATCAATTTTATATTTATTAGTGATATTATAATATATATTCACAAAGTAGAAAAGTACATGTAGTGTATTTAATGGTCATTTTATAGACATTAAAGAGTAAACACTTTTATGTAAAATTTAGTAGATATTAGTTATAATTGGATAAAGTCACATTTTTAGGCCATATTATTTTAGCTAATGATATTTATGTGGATTCTCAAAAGGTAGAAGTTGTAGTTAATTGGGAGTGACCTAATAGTGTAACAAAAGCCAAGCATTCTTTTCAATTAGTTGAATATTATCAAAGATTTTTTTAAGGCTTCTCTAAAATATCTAAACTGTTGAAAAGACTAATTAAAAGAATGTAAAATTTAAGTGGACTACAAATTATAAATAAAGTTTCAAAGAACTCAAGAGAAGATTGACTTTTATTCTTGTTCTTACATCCAAACTAGTATTGAAGGATTTCTAGTCTATAATTATGCTTCTTAATAGGTTAGAAAGTCTAAACTAAACTATTCGACCTATGATTTGAAATTGCACTAGTATTATCGAGGAATCACACAGTGAAAAGGCTACAGGAGAGTAGAAGGATCAAATTCTTATAAAGGAAAGGATTGACATGTGGCTCCTTTCTAAAAATAAATAGATGAAGCATTCAGCTCAATAAATAGGTAGTGCTTATATGCACGTGTGCTAAAATTCAAGAGTAGAGAAAGAAAATAAAAAGAAACTAAAAAAATAAAAAAAAAAAATAGAGAATTGACGAACATAAGGAAAATAAAAACGAAGTTGAACAAAAGATAAAGTTACTAGAAATGTATTTGAGAAATTAAAAATATATTCAAAAATTAAATGAGTGATATAGTTATGAAATTAGTATAATTATATTTTTATATTTGCTATACGTATCATATTTTAAAAAAGTAGTAATAGTTAATTTTTAGCATCTTATATGTTTAAGAGTGGGTGTGGCAATAAGGAATCGAAAAGATATTGAAATCACCCAAATATATTTAGTATAGTAAATCATATTATAATTAAATTTCATGTGATTATATTTGTGATTTCAAGATTTTCACTAGTTAAATTTAAAATTTTTGATTATAATGTGGTTAGAGTTATGATGTAAGAATTATGACTGAACAAAATAATGACCTAACTTCTTATAAATTCTTTAATATCACCTCGAATGAATTAGGATTTTGGTGGAAAAAATGTGGGTTTTTTTTTTTGGGCAAAAAAGATATTAATGTTAAACAATAATGACTTACAAAGCTCTTAATCATTGATAGAATTTCTTGAACCTCTTTTATGTTGCAAAGTAAGTATTGTTTATTGTAAAATTGAGTTTTGTGATATAAAAAAAAAAAAAGAAAATGAATTTAGATTTTTTAGCCTTAACTAAACATGCAAAACTAGTTACTATGTATTTGAAATACTAAAAGTTTAGATAATTCAAATTATTTAACTAAAATGAGGATTTAAGTAGGAAAATGTTACTTTTTCTCGTTTCACATATCATATATAAAATAGATTAGTTGAATCATTTATAAAATGACTTTAGGTAATTGCTCAAATTTTGCCATTACATACTACATTATTGATGTCTACATCAGGACATGCTATATTTTATATTACAATATTAATTTAACTTATCCCTATTGCTTATTATCAATATTCCCAACTATAATGTATACTTGGTTATCAATATGATAATTTTCATATACACACTTTTAGTTGTGCTATATATATTCTTATAATTCTTCCGTAGCACACTAAGATGGGAACTCAACATTAGTTGAGGATTTATATTAATTTTTGTTCACCTTTTATTACTAGATATTTTAAACTCTTGATAAGTGATTTATTTACTGCATGTTTTGTATATTGTCATTTTAATAAGACAGTTTTCTCACTATTTAGAGAAAAGAAAACGCCTCTTGAAATAAGATCTGGACTTTTTTAAAAAATAATTATTGTATCTCATCTTAATCCTCGCATTAATCAATTTAAAAAAAAAATTGAAAGATTATGCAACTTTAGAAAATTACAAATCAATTATCCAATACACTTATTGATAACGCAAGAATGACTAAATCATATATTCTATATACTAACACACTAGTTAAGATATATTCCTAAAAAATGATCTAATTATAAGGTAACAAAAAATATTATTTCACAAAAAAAGAAAAATTAAAAAATAAGAATTTTGTTGAGAACAATGCTTGAACAATGAATATACCTAAACTTTTTGAATGGTTACTTTCACAAAAATTAATTATCATTAAAGTGACAAAAGTCCTTGAAGTAATATTTGCTTTTAAAGTGCATCTATCCTTAATGTGACAATTACTCTTATAGTGACAGAATAGTTCAATAATAAAGAAAAGTATGTAAATTATGTATATACAAGATAAATATGGGATTGTAATGAAATAATCATTGATAATATATTGTCATTTATAATGGTTACTAAAATTATGAAAGATGATAATAACTCCTTAACTTTTAATGACTGTAGAAATAGGTATAATTGGCTTAGTCAAAACAAGTAATTCAAGCAAAATTTATTTCTCTTGCCAAATATGAAATATTTGGACTTTTAGTCTAAACACTTGAAAATATTAAACTTATAGGATACAAATTAATATTTATAAAAAAATTTAATGAAATCACGAGATTACAAAATATAAAATATAACTTATTGCTTAAAGTTTCTCCTAGAGACTTGAAATTAATTTTGATAGAATATATTTTTTCGTTATAAATTTCGTTTTGATTTTTAACAGTTTTAAAAAGACTTAATATATATGTTATAGATATGATGACAATTTACTTATATAGCTCATTTAAAGTTGATATTTATATAAAAACCTCTAAAGGATTTAGAATGTATGAAGTACATAAATTAGAATATCAGAATTTATTATTAATTAAACTACGATGATTCTTGTATGGACTGAAATAATTGGAACGTATGTAGTCTAATCACTTGAGTGAATATTTAATAAAAGAATAATATATTAATAATTCAATATGCTTATGTGTATTTATAAAAAAAAATCAAAATTTGAATATGTCATTGTAGCAGTATATACTGATGACAAAAATATAATTAGAACTTTCAAAGAGATTTTAAAAACTATAAAATATTTAAAAAAAGAGTTTGAAATGAAAGATTTAAGAAAAACTAATTATTATCTCGACTTATAAATCGAGTATAAATATAATCAAATGTTTATCCATCAATCTGCTTATGTCGAAAAAAATTTAAAATGTTTTAATATAGATGAATTCATCCATTAAGTACCATATGATTATTTAGTTTCTTAATTTTAAAAATAATCCATTTTGCCTTAAGAAGATAATAAAGAGATATTTTATTTAAGAGTAACATATTTCAATACAATTGAGCCTTTATTATACTTGACACAATATACCGACTAAATATAACTTTCTTTGTGAGCTTATTAGCCATATTTAGTTTTGTACCTACTTGTAGATATTGGAATGACATTAAACATATTTTTCATTACTTTTATAGAATGATAGATTTGAAATTATTTTATTCTAACAAACTAATGTAAAATTTAAGACTATTTTTATGATCCTTACGAAACTTGTTCATAGACAAGATCTGTTTTCATTTATAATAATACAGTAATTTTATGACAATTCACAAATAAGACTTTCATTTATATCATTTTTAATTACTCTAAAATTCTTGCATTACATGAAGCAAGCATGAAATGTATATGGTTTCAATCCATTATCTATCATATCCAAAATACATGCAGCTTATCTTTATTTACATATATTCTAAAAACAATATAAAAGGATAATTCTACTTGTATTGCTTAAGAAGTTAGAGAAAGATACATGAAGGGGACAAAACCAAACACATATTACTTAAGTTTCTCTATAATCATAAGTTCTAATAGAGTCAATAGATTAATGTTAAGTAAATACACTTCTCTGATAACATTGTTAATTTCTTCGCTAAACCTCTATCTACGTAAACTTTTAAGAAATTAGTATATAGCATTGACATATGTTAACTCCACATAACCAAAAATTCCATGTGGTAAATTTTTATGTATTTCCCCATCCAAATCCTTGTATAAATTTATGCAATATCTCCTCCGTACACAAAAAAATTAAATTTAAAGCAATATTCATCAATTGTATTACAATGAATAAATTCAATAATGAAATCACAATAATTTGATTTTATTTTCTAATTTAAATATTTTTATTTTAGTTTATAATTTATTTACAACAATTTTATGCATATTTAATTAGAAAGAGAGTTTCTTGGTAAAATAGGGAATCTCATTGAAAAATAAGTTTTATTTTATATAGAAATTATTACAATTTTGTTTAACTTTTAACTTATAGTTGGACTTATGGTTCTTTTTCATTGTCCTAATTACATGTAATTCTCTTTTACTTGTAGCATAAAATTATTTTTACTAAAAAATGATGCCTTTGTGGATATTTAGGTGTTAACATTTTTATTTAGTGTTTTTAAAATGTTTTATCATATATATTATTGAGATTTGTGATAATTTTACTTTATGATAAGTTTTATTTAAATACACATTTTACCTTTTTACTTTGATCATAAACTGACTAATTAAAAAATAAATATATTCTTGATTTGTTTATTCTTTATAAATTAAAATTTAATTTACTTATCTTTATTTAATTTTTTATTTTTTAATTTATTTATATTGGATACTAATTTATATTCTAAATTTTAATAATATAAAATATTAATTAACTTAAAAAAATATCATTAATAAATTATCATGTTATCTAAAAAAAATAATTTAATTTAATTTTTAAAAATTTAAATTATAATTATTGTAATATAAAAATGCTATAAATAATAAAATTAGAATATTTTAATATTATTATTAATTAACACCATTTGAGTATTTATATAATAAAGTTATTTTTTTTAATAGTGTTTATGAATTTTATATGGAGTAATAGATATTCTAAATTAATTTGTTGGAGAATTATATATATGATAATTTTTTAATAAAATATTATTTTATTTATTTTTAAAAAATATTTAATAAATTTTAAAAANTTTTTTAATAGTGTTTATGAATTTTATATGGAGTAATAGATATTCTAAATTAATTTGTTGGAGAATTATATATATGATAATTTTTTAATAAAATATTATTTTATTTATTTTTAAAAAATATTTAATAAATTTTAAAAAATAAATAAAAATAAGTAAATTATAGTTTTATTTATAAAAAAAAATCAAGCATAAATAATCGTGTCTTTGTACAAAATTTATCAAAAAATAAAATTATTATGAAATTTAATTAATTAATTTATAGTCAAAGAAATATGAAGAGAAGGTAAATATATATATAAAATTAACTACAAAATAAAATTATCTTAAAATTTGTGGGAGGTATATATATAAAATAAAAACACGGGTTTCAAGTAATCGTTGGGAGCACCATCAATTGACCGATTGGACGAAATATTTGGTCAATTGCTGAATTCTTTCTAAAACACGCAGGCGTTGCAATCAATATTAGCCCAAGTCGAAGCCGAAGCCCACATATTCTCACAAACCCTAGGGCTCAGCGGCAAGTCTCCTATAAATTCCCTCCAAAGTCATCTCCTCTTCGCCTCTCTCGTTAACTCTCTTTAAAACCCTACTTCTCTCTGTAACATCCCCTTCTTTCTTTCCTCCCTTTCGAACGCAAAGTCATCTACATGGAGTTCTGGGGTAAGCCTCACCTTCTTCCTCCATTTCTACTGTTATTAGTGACGTTTGCACAATTTTTGTATACTACTACTGCCGTTTGTTTACTATGTACTTTATTGCTTCTTCATTGGTTTTTTGTTACCTTTAATATTGAAAAGAGTGTTACTTTGTTGGTTTGTTTTTGCTGTTCTTATTTGCATTGTCATTGTTTATTTTTCTTTTCTTAGAATGTATCTCAACAAGTAATTTTTTTTTTTATTGACTGTAATAGTGAAATAAGAACATGGGTTTGTCAGTTTGGTTACGTTGTTTTCCCTGTTTTTATTCGATTTTGTTTATTGTCGCCTCTGTCCATGGCTTTGCTAGTAATGGAATGTGCTACTGTTAAGTTATTTTGCTTCAACGAATTTAGACTTTCGTTGATCTGTTTTTTTTTCCTATTCCTTTCTGTTTTCTGATCTCAGTTTGGGAAATTTCGCTAAGTGGAGCATTCATTATGAAAAGAAGTTTATTATTATTGGCTAAGGAGAATGGAACGGAAATCTATTTCTTTTTAATTCTTACGGTTCATAGCGTTTTTATTTTTGGTTTTTGGTATGTTACAAGCTTTTCAATAGTAAAATGCCGGAATAGCGTTATGCTTTTATGATCTGTTGCCAATTTTTTCTTGAAAAATAGTATAAAGAGCCAGATTAAATTATTGTTTTTCCTTAAGAATTAAGAAATGTCCAGAGAGGGGCTGTAGTATTATAATTTTTTTTACATTGATGAAGAGGTTTGGCCTCAACAAACAAAAGTACTTATAAAATTCTAATATTTTTCCTCATAGATGCTACTCTATTTCTAAAATATCCTAATGAAATTCTAAAAATTTCAAAACAAGCCTCATTTTTATTTTCAGATTATTATAGTTGGAGTTTTTTTCTTAACAAAGTTATTTATTGTTGTTAATATTTGAAGATCACTTTTTACCCTATACACTTATTTAATAAATTTTAGAAGTTGCATTTTATGTACCCTATCAATGTCAAAATAGTCTCAGTTAAACACTCTCTATCAAGTATTTTAGTTTTTATCCATATACAGCTGAAAAATTAAATCATACCTAAAATCTGTTTTCTTTGAAATGAAAATTTCGGAATTAATTGATATTCAATCACAAAAAAATGGATGAGAATGAGAGAACAAGAATATAAGATGATCGTGGAAAAAATGTATTGCTTTGAAATTTTTTTTTTATAATTCCAAATTTTTTTAAACTTTTTTGGCTGCAATACATACATATATATTAGGATCAAAACCTTGGTTGGTCTTTCTTTTTTGTTTCTTTTTTTTTTTTTAAACAATAGCAGCGTTCTCTCTCTCTCTCTCTCTTTTTAATTAAGTTTTAAGTTTATTGCTTTTCTTTTTTGCATAAGAAGTTGTTTTTCATTTTCTGCATAATAAGTTGATTTTTATGGTTAACATCATGTTGGTTGTAATTGTATGTCAAATGAGTTTGTTAGGTGGGTATCAAGAGTAACAATATTTTATTTGTTTATTCTAAATTTTTATTACTACTAAATTAGATTGAGGCACTAGTATTAAATGACTGATTAAAACATTGCTGTCATAGTATATCTTAGGGTGTAAAAGACCCACCCATTTTTATTAATTTTGTAAAATTATTTGTTCTTGTTAATTTATTAGCACTTAACTTACACATCCAAATTCTTAAATAAGCACTAAAGTACTTTTTGTAATTGATAATCAAACAGTAACTTAAATGTGTTATACAATATAAGTGTTATGTTGCATAAGCACTTTTTCTTTAGCACTCCCAAAACAAAATTAACTGTGGGTAGCCTATACTGCTTATTTATGTAGCGTTTACGTGGGCTTGTCATTTGACATGCCTGTAGCAATTTGCAGCCACTGGTTTTATTATTATGATATATTCTTCTCTTATTATAATCCATCATGCTAATTCTGGATTGCCTTGCGTGTTTCAGGCGTTGAAGTTAAGGCTGGACAGCCTCTTAAAGTAAAACCCACTTCTGACAATATCATCCATCTTTCGCAGGTTATAAAATGTCTTATGGTTATTTTGTTTTTGAGCTGAAAGTATTCTTCAATGCGTGGTTGCATTATTGAAAAGTGTGCTGTTTGTTTTGCAGGCCTCACTTGGTGAATCAAAGAAAGAGAAAGGAAGTGAATCTGTGCGCATCTTTGTGAAGTTTGGTGACCAGAAGCTTGTGCTTGGAACTCTTATTACTGATAACATCCCACAACTATCTTTTGATTTAGTTTTTGAAAAAGAGTTTGAGCTCTCTCACAATTGGAAGAGTGGGAGTGTCTACTTTTGTGGTTATCAGACCCCCTTGCCCCAAGATAGTTCAGGTGACTGAGCAACTTGAATTTTTGCAAGATTATTTTGATGCTCAAGTTATGCTGAAATGTTTGGTATGTACAGATGAGTTTGATGTGGACGACTCAGAAGATGAGGAAATGGAGCTTCCCCCCATTCCTGTGGAGAATGGTAGATGTTCTTGTTTCTTGCACAGTATCATATATAGACATATCAGACTGCTAATTATGTGATATTTTCTTTGTTTGTTTTTCTGACCAAATCTTTTCAGGAAAAGCTGGGCCAAAGGCTGAGAAATCAAAGGCTGCTGCTATCAAGACTGATGCTGCTAAGCCTGCAAAGCCAAGCAAGGATGTAAAATCCGAGGAAGATGATGACAGTGAGTCAGATGATGAAGATGATTCTGATGATGAGATGCTTGGTGGAGATGATTCTGATGAGGTGACTTTGTCATAACTTTTAGATGCACTTTTCTGTGCTTTGAGTGACATTGACGTACAGATGTGATAACTCAAGCTTCATCTCAATGGTAGCACTTTTGTGTTTCTTTACTGTGGAAATGTCTGTGTTTTTTTAAACTAAACTTCTTGCTTGAAGATAATGAAATGGTATTTTTGATTGCTGAGTAAATTTTTGAAGTGTGAAGGTATTATTTTTAAACAGTTTCTCTTGCTTGAAGAAAATGTAATGGCATCTTTGATTTTTGAATAGATTCCTGGCGAGGAGGGAGATTCAGATTCAGAAGATGAGGAAGATTCAGAAGATGAAGATGAAGAAACACCTAAGAAGGTAGTATGGCTCTTTTTGGCTTGAGATGACCAATTATTTCGCTTGCTTTATTCTGACACGATTTTTTGTTATATTGTATAGGCTGTGGTGGGAAAGAAGAGACCCACTGAGTCAGCAACAAAAACTCCTGTTCCTGCTAAGAAGGCAAAAACTCCTACTACTGGTAATTCTCTTTATATACAATTACATGTTGGTTATGATATTTGATGTTTTCTTTTCTCTTTGTAGACAGTTTATCACTTTAAATAATTTTTGTTGCCAATTGTATGTTGAATGTCCCTATTTGACTTGTTTATGGGATGATCAAGGGGTTGTAGAGACATTTCCATTTCTGTTTTTCTTGCTAATGAAATAATTCTGATGGATATTGAATTCCTATTGGACTTAACCATGATGTCCATATAATTTCTACAAGGGTACTGTATTATTTAATTTTATAGAATTTAAAATTTTTTTGGATTATGATTGAGTTTGAAATGCTGTGATTGATATCTGATCTTTAGTAGTTAGAATTATTCTTTGTTATTCCTGTGTTATACATGCTTTTTGTTCTGAAAGAATTTTTTCTTTTAATACTTTGATGATTTGGAGTCATCTTTTTTAGATGGTAAGGGAGGTCATGTAGCAACTCCTCACCCGTCTAAGCAAGGTGCAAAAACACCTAATGACAAGATGCAAACGCCAAAATCTGGTGGCCAGCACACTTGCAAATCTTGCAGCAAGTATGTTCCTTAAGAATACTGGAATCTTTACCCTTTAAAACATTATGGCACAGCTTAACCGATTAATTGGCATGTATATGAACAGATCGTTTGGCTCTGAGAATGCTCTGCAGTCCCATTCAAAAGCTAAGCACGCTGGAAAATAGGGAGAGTTATGTTGTAGTAACATGCACTGTTTGCTGCCGTAGCATGTTTATTTTTGTGATCCGGTACGGAGAGCTGTGTTTCTGATGGTTTTGGTAGGGTTTTTCAAGAAGGTGAGTGGGCAGGTTTATGATAGACTCAAAAAATAGTGCGTAACTTCCATGATTGTTATTATGACTTCACGTCCAGTGATTATATTTAAGTTTTGCTTTATGAAGATTTATTTTCATGCATATATTTGGGCACTAAACTTTTTTTTTTTCCCATAATCTTTTTAATGCAATCTTTTTGAGAATAGCGGCTAATTTGTGTATTTGCAACTCTAGAATAATAATTAAAAATACAGAAAGGTGAATTAAATTAAAAGAAATAACTTGTGCATTTGCAACGTAAAATCAAAGAGGGGTTCGCTGTTTGGATATGGCTTTGCTTCCAAACAATGGATATATATACTAAACAACCTTTTTATGTCAGTTTGAAAAAAAAAAAAGAGAAACCAAATGGATTGTTTTCGCGGATTGAATCTCTTTGTTTATATTGAGAGTTGGCAGATTTTCTTTTCCATTTTTTGAGAAAATATTAGTGAGATGATTAAAACTTCTAATTCTTTCCCCAAATGACTGAAATTTTATTTTATATTTGCATTATTTAAGTTCTATATTTGTGTATTACGTATAAATATTGTTTTTAAAAAAAAAAAAACAACAAAATCATACTCAAATCCTATGCAGCGCACTTGCTATCATAAATTTTTGTAGCTTTACAGACTCTGAATATTATTAAAACGTTATTGTGAGAAGGGTTTCGTTAATTTAAACCTCACTCACTATTATCGGCAAAAAGGCACCAAACTACTCATCAAGTCCTATACAACACGCTTTTTGTATAATTTTGTAAGATTTTTGACAGTTTTAGATATTAAATAATATCACTAAAACATCACTGTAGGATGGATTCTTTTTTACATATATAAATTTAAAATATCACTATTTTTGACAACAAAAAAATACCCAAATACTCCTAAAGAGCCATCAAATTATACCACAAAAATAATTTCTTTAATTAAAAATGTCATCATTTTTGTTTTTATTTTTATTTTTTATAATAGCACACTAAGATGCTCCTTAAGCCTTCATACAACATGTGTATGTACGCGAGAGATTTCCTATAAAAGAAAAAAAAAAAAACCAAAACAAATGCTCTTCAAGCCTAATAGTTTTATTAGCTTTTCGAGATCTCAACATATAGTGAAATATCGTTAAAAAGATGTCACGGCAAGACCAATTTCTTTAATTTATAATGTGACTATTTGCTACAAGGACACGAAAATGCCCCTTAAGCCCCACAAAACACTTTTGCACAGTCCCTTTTTTTTCCCCTTTGCTTTCCAACACCTTTACATATTGCAAAATATTACTAAAATTACACTACAAGATAATATTTTTTTTAAAAAAATTTAAAATATCACTAAAAAAAAAATCGGAATGCTTCTTAAAAATACTCAATTTCTAAAAAAAGCACCAAAATACACTTCAAGACCTATACAATACTTTTGTATAATATTTTTTATTTTTGATTTTCAACATTTATTAAAGAAAGTTTTATCATGGTAACATTTAATTGATATTTTACAATATTTAAAGATTTTTGAAAGCTAAAAAGATATAGAAAGGGTTTGAGGAATTTTTTTTTTTTTTATCAATTTTGCCAAAAATGAAAACATTTTTAAGACATTTTTCAATATCCAATGCATTCAAAAGATAAGACCATTATAAAAAGGAATAGTTGTAAGGGATTTAGGAGCATTTTGGGTCCTTTCTGCCAAAAACGAAGAATTTCTAAAGCAACGAAGATCATCTCATGGTGACATTTTCAAGATATTTTGCAATATCCAACGCTTTTAGAAAAGTTAACAAAAAAGATTTGTATAAGGGTCAAGGAGCATATTAGATCCTTTTTGTCTAAAGTATTAATATTTTAAAGAGATTAAATTCGTCTCACGGTGATGTTTTAAAACTATTTTACAAAATACAAAACTTTTGAAAAGGTAAACAAATTATGAAAATGAGTTGTATAGGGCTTAAGGAGCGTTCTAGATCCTTTTTTCTCAATAACAAAGATGTTTTGAAGAGTGAAAAATTGCATCCTTGTGATATTTTGAAGATATTTTGTAATATTCAAAGCTTTCCAAAAGCCAATTTTTTTTTTTTTTTTAAAAAAAGTATTGAAAGCAGTTTTGTAAGATTTGAGGAGCATTGTGGATTCTTTTTTTGCAAAAAATGATGATGTTTTAAAGCAATAAAATTATGAATGACATCTTCAAGATATTCATCTCACCATGCGTTTTTAAGATATTTTGCAATATAAAGAGTAGTTGGAAAGCTATAAAGATATAGAAAGGAGTTGTACAGGGATGTAGGAGCATTTCGGATCTTTTTTGTCAAAAAAAAATAGATGTTTTAAAGCAATAAAATTCGTCTAATGGGACATTTTCAAGATTTTTTTTTTTTTTCGCAATATCCAAAGCCTTGAAAAAACTAAAACAACTATAGAAAAGAGTTGTATAATGCTCAAGCAACATTATAGACCCTTTTTGTCAAAAAATAAGTGGTTTTAAAGGGAAAAAAAAATTCATCTCTTAGGGATATTTTTAAGATATTTCGCAATATACCAAGCTTTCATACAGGTAAAACTATACAAAAAGAGTTGTATAGGGCTTGAGGAGTATTGTGGATCATTTTTACTGAAAACAAAGGCGGTTTAAGGCAATGAAATTCACCTCGCGACATTTTGAAGATATTTAGTAATGTACAAAGCATTTGTCAAGTTAAAACAAAAACAATAGAAAGGATCTCTATAAGCATATAGGAGCAATTGAATCCAAACTATAAAACTGAAGAGGCTTTGAAGAGAAGAAAATCGTCTAGGGAAAATTAAAAACACTATAGAAAGGAGTTTGAAGAGCATTTTTTTAAAATTTTTTTATCAAAAAAAAAAAATTAAATAGAACAATATCATCTCATAATAATATTTTCAAGATATTTTGCAATATCTAAAACTTTTTAAAAATTAAAAAATTAACTATAGAAAGGAGTTATTTAGGAATTGGGGACAATTTTGAATCTTTGTTTATCATTTTTGAAGTGGTAAAACTGGTCTTGTGGTGATATTTTAAACATATGTCACAATATCTAAATTTTTGTAAAGATAACAATAAGATAAAAAAACTATATAAAAAGGTTAGATAGGGCTTGAGGACTATTTTAGAACATTTTTTTTTGCTAAAAATAAAGCCGTTTTGAGTGACGAAACTTGTTTTTGAGTCACGTTTCAAAGATGAATCACAACATCTAAAGATTTTAAAAAAATGATAAATTATAGAATTGAGTTGTGCGGGTTTCAAGGAACATTTTGGATCCTTTTCACTAACTCTTTGTCAATGAGCACCTCTAGCCCTAGTGCCATATTAATTTCTAAAATACTTTAGACAAAATTCCAAAACAAGTCACACACACACACACACACACACACATGTACCTATGTATGTATGTATGTATGTATGTATGTAATGTTCATTTTTGTATTTAAAAATACCAATGCCATTGTTATATAATGTCCACAATTACTTGATTTCATTTCACACACACACACACACACACACTCGATTTTATGTTACAACACTCATTACAATAATAAATAATTATTGATACCTATTTTCTACTCCCAGGTGCTATCACGTTGATTTGCTTTCCTTGAAACTTAGCTTGTTGATGTGGATGATTTGATGACTCAAATCTTTCTTCGGTTAATTAATAAATACCTGTAAGATAGAAAAGGGATCAAAGATGTTAGATTTTTGGTGAAAATTTTTCCATGCTTAAGTTTGTAGGGGGGATTTCTGAAATTATTTTGACAAAGTAACCATTTGTCCTTTTTTAAAAATTTTTTTTCATATCTTTTTCTTTGCTTTACCTTTCTTTTTATAGCAGTGATAACTTGTTTGGGTTTTTGTAAACATTTTTCAATGTCTTATTAGGATTTGTTCCTTTTTACCTTATGTTATCCTAATTTTCCTTATCCTTTAGTATCATTAAGAGTCTAATAATAATAATAATAGTCCTATTAAAAAATGCACGTTGAAATTTTTTTAACAATTTAAGAGTTCTTGATTGTCGACATAAGTTTGTCCTCGGCTTTTATATTTTTGACCTTAGCAAATTTCAGAGGGGTCTCCAAGCTCTCCTTGTGATTTTAGGGTTATATGTGGGCCATCTTGATGAGCCGAATGTTTTAAAATACGGAGTACTAACAAAAGTTCCCCAATTTTTGGTACCCAATTAGTTTCGAGCTTGGTGTTGGAAACTTCGTATAGTTTCCAAGCGGAGGTCCTTTGTCCTCTCCTCAATATTTTACTTTGGTCTTCTGACAATGAAACCTCCCAATGCCGAGCTTGTGACTTGTCCTCCCATATGCGAATGGTCACATCCCTTCCCATGATACTTCAAAATTTGAAAAAGGCAGGTGAAACGGCGACTACAATTATTACATTTGTTTCTTTCTTTTTTTTTTTTTTTGGAGGTCTGGTATAAAAAAAAAAAACCTTTATTTTTCTTACTACCTTCGCTTTGCTCACATTGCTCTCATTTGGATAGAAATTTTCTTGCCTTCTAGAGAGAGAGAAATTTTCAGCTCTCGCTAGGTATTCGTTTACACTGTTTGAACTCTAATTCTCTCAAGTCTTTTTTCTTCTCCGTGCCTTTTCAGGTTGATTTTTTAACCCATATACTAATTTTTACTCTTATCTTTTTGATTTTTATAGTCTTGTTTTTGAGCTCTAAGGCTTTTTCATGACTCGATACTGCTCATATTTGCGTTTTTTGATTGTGATTTGTGTTGCCTGGTGACTTTGCACATTCTATTATGTACATTATATGGTTGTTCTCAATGAACTTGCTTGTGAAGCACTTTGGGTTTTAGAGATTTATTTTTCCTTTATTTTTAGGAATAATTTTGTTATTGATTTACTTGTCTTGATTTGTTAGATATGGTGGTTGGTTTTCTTCCTTTAGATGTCAAGCCTAGAATCTTAGTCACAAAATCCCTTAGAATAATCTGTTCCTAACATGTCTAATTTGCACGCTAATTTCATGATGAATTAAATTTTCTTTCTAGGATTGCAATTGAACCTAACACATAACTTGAATGGATTTTCTATATCATTGATTCATCATTAATTTTGAGTGAATTATTCATTCTATTCTGTGTTTAATGCTTCTTATTGTTTGATTACCAATGAGATTGAATTGGTAAGTTGGATAGGTGATGTGTAATCTAGTTTGTTGATTATTAGTGACATAATTTTTATGTAAAATAGAATTATACTTATACGGTGTGTTTAACCATGTGTAACCATTGACGGAGCTTAAATTTTATGAATCTTGTTTTAATCTAATTCTTATAGAAATATAGTGAATTAGTTAAGGGAAATATTTCTATATGACCATCGGGACAAGCATGTTAATAAATTAGAACTCTATAACTCAGGTTATCTAATCATAGAGGGGGAAGAGAGATTCAAAGGAAGTGTTGAGTGAAATTGTAATCCTAGATTTTGCTTCAGCTTTACTCTCTTTTATCTTATTTTTCACTTCTATAATCATTTGTTTGAACAAGATTGGGTTGATACAATTTTAGTACTTAATAGATTTTTATTAATATAATCTTTACTCTCCATGGGAACGATTTTTATCAACCATTATATTATTTGTTTACGATACATGCACTTGCATTATAAAATTCCAAGACACGCACGCGGGCGCACATAAAAACACACATGTATTTGGGTATGTGTGTAGCAATTATGGACAAGATTCTAAAATACTAGGAATTGTAGCTAATATGCACATGTACATTATTTTATTATTATTAAATTTTCAATAACATAAATTTTTATTTGAAAACTTGAATATGATTGTTGGTTTTTTTTTTTTTTTTTAAAAAAAAAATTTGGATTCCAGTATCCATCTAATTTATGTTTAAACCATCACATTTTCATATAAGATATCTATTGTTAGCATTTGCAAATATTTAATCAAATTTTGGAGTCAAAATATTAACCCACCAAGAATTCAGATTCATCAAAGTCAATTGTCAAATGTTGTATTAATATAAATGATGTAATTTCTTTATTTTACAAACAAAAATTGCCATAGATAAAATTATTAAATTACATAAAATTTTAAGCCATGTGATTTTCTATTTAAGAATAAAAATTATGAAATTCTCATTTTTCTTCTATTTGTATTTAAGATTGTCGATAAAATATATTTGTTAAATATTTATTATAATAATTATTTTAATAAAATATAATTAAAAAAAATTTAAAGTTAAAAAAATAATTAAAAATATTAATTTATTTATAAATATTAATAACTTTAAAAGAAAAAGAGTATTTTTATTTAAGTGAAAATAATAAATTCTTTCTATTAATGATTTTGTGATGCAATTAAATGACTGAAATTTATTTATTTTTAATTATTATTTTTTATTCTTTTCAATTTTTGAAAACGAACATGATCTTTAACATGTTAAAAAAAAAAAAAAGGAAAAGAAGAGATGGATTGTAATGCCGTTGGCGAGGGGCTTCTTGATACTTAAATTTTACCGGGAAAAAACTCTGTGCGGAAAACGAGGGTTGATGTTTTCAAGATAGACCAATTGATGTACAGTGAATATTTTACAGGGAGCCATCTTTTTGTGCACCGTTGAGAGGAGTAGACACATCTACGATAGTGGTTTTGGGGGAGAGAGAGCCACGAAGCCCTTAATGGGGTTTGCAGAGTGTCGTTTTAACGGTTAGGCTAACATATATGTCTAAGCTTGAAAGACCAAATCACAGCAAAGACTAGAAATTTCAGAAAAGCTAGGAAAATCTCCGCTGTGGAATTGACCCAGTTGACATACCAAAAATCTCAGAGCATTTTGATTTTTTAAAGTAACTACTTTTTTTTTATTTTTTATTTTTATAAACTCTTAATTTACAAAATTAATTGCATTTTATTATTTCCTAATTTATTTGTTTAATCAAACTATCCAAGCATATCAATTTTGGATTAAAAATGTCCCTATAGCCAAAACTCAAGAAAGGTTTGAACGTGCTCGGAAGCATGTTTAAAAGTTTCAATGTTCGTGTTTGAGACTCAGTTTTTACATATTTGAATTTTTGGATATTTTCCTCCAAAGTTGGTAGAATGCTTCAAAATAATTGGAGAAGAAAGATGAAAACGAGATGTGGTTGACACAGTGGGATAACATGCAAGTAGAATAAAATAACCTTGTCGAATGCGCCAAGTAAAAATAAATGCTCTAGCGGACGAGGTTAGTTGGCTTGTAGCATAAACAACTCAAAAAGGCACGAGATTCTGGCAAAAACTAAGCACAAAACTTCTCCTATCACGAGGCATGGTGTTCGGTGGAGTAGTAGTACCAAATTCCTGAGGATGTTCAAGCAGCTCGAGAGTGTGATTGTTGATTATGTTGCCTTCAAAGGAGAACTTTTCCCACTGTTACTGTTCCCATGGAAGCTGTGTCAAGGCTATTGAAATCTCTGGTTCAAGCTCTGTTTGTTACTTAAAACAACCATCTACATAGACGTACAATGCAAGTAGGACAATGATATTAATTTTTGGATTAAATAATTAGCATGAAAGGCAAGTAATAACTTATTTTCATAAGTTTTCGGAAATACATAAGGTTAACAATAATAATAATAATAATAATAATAATAATAATAAAAGGAAATAAGAAACTATTTTCATGAAATTTTGAACATTTATTTAAGGTTATCATTTTATTCTTTCATAGATGTGATTGCCCAGATTTTCTGGCTTGGTTAATGATATAGTTTTGTCGCGAAATGTAATGGTAAACTGCCGAACTGCTAGCCATTGCAAAAGAATAAAAAAAAATTAAATAAAATAAGATAAAAGAGAGAGAGAGGATAAATGTTAGTAAGGAATGAATGAGAACGACAGTTAATCATACCTACCAAAGACAACCAACGGTACTGTCTTCCAAACGAAAACAATAAATATTTAAGTTCATGTCCGAACTTGGTAGGACACTGAAGATTGCTCCCTAACTACAGCAAGGATTTTGTTGTTGCTATTGCTGTTGATCCACTAAGCCAAATCCTTGAGATTTTCTAAGATGAGAAATCCGCTTCCGATGCCTGCGGCCCTGTTTGTGTTGTTCCCACTCATGTGCACCTCTGAGTACCCTGTCTCCACAAGCCTGTCAACAGACACGCCATGAGCACAACAATGTTGTCAACAGACTTGCCATGAGCTCAACAGTTTTGCAAAGAGACATGCAATGAGCACAACTTTATTGTCAATATTTTGATTGCAATGAAGATGCCTTTAAGCAACAAAAAAAAGATGAAGGAAAAAGGAAAATGCCATCACCCCACCACCTCCCCGTCCCCCAAGAAACAGGTAAATTTCCCACTATATCAACAGGTTGCATACCTTGCATATGTATTGAGTCCACAGGTCTCTTTCAATTGAATTTCCTGACAATGCAATGTTTGGACCCTCCAGATTAAGTGCCAATCTTTCATCTTCACTAAGGAGAGCTCTAATAATATTCACAGCAGGTCCAACCACTTGTACAGCCCATAATTCATCTGATTTGCCTGGAATATAAAATGATCTAGTACCCTTACTTGCAAAAGAGGAAAACATTCTAATGAAATCAAATAAGACTTCAGAAGGCATACATGAGATGGATTCTGTTGAATCAACATGATGAATTTCCCATCCAAATAAAGTTTGCAGTCGATTGAGCCTCCTCTTCTGTAAATGACATTATTTATTACTCATGCTTTTACAGTGACATACTACTTCAATTCTAGAACATCGGATTAAGCATAAATCAATGCTAGATTCTAGATCTCTAAAAGCACAAAAACATAAACGCTAAATCAGTTGCGTGACACCACTGAGAGCAAATGGATTCCTCTCCTTGAATACAGGCTTGTCTAAAAGTAAGTATTTGCCTTTAGTATTCACCAAGTTAAAGAGAAACATTTCACCAAAAACTTTAAAATAATACAAAACAAAAATAAAAGCAAAACAAAAGCAAAGAGAAGCTAAAAAATAAAAATAACACCAGAAGTTGAAAACATCATCACACCTAAGGGAGGCAGAATACCAAAATATTTAATCTCAGAAATGCAATGTGACAACGAGTTCAAAACTTAACTAAGGAAATTTTTGTGGGCAGCTTTTTTCACTCAATTTCTTCTAACTTAAAATATGTTTCTTTTGTTTCTTCTCAAGAAAAAGATTATCAACGAAATTTTGCAATATTTTCACATAATTCTTAATCAATAAATAATATCAAGCATGATTTAATTCTGACGTAAAACTGTAAAGGAGAAAAGAGTTATTAAATAACAGCCATGATGATCAGATTGTATCTACTTACTTGACAACGAACAAGTCTTCTGGTGTTTAATTTCATTCTGTCAATGGCCTCTTCTAACAATATCTTGAGTTGATTATTAACTGAGGACTTTAGTATTGACCTCTTACATGCTTTCAATGTCTTAACATCCTTGTTTACTGAATTAAGCAGAGCATTAATAGATTGGCTTGTCTTATCATTCCTGTCCTCAGAAAGGTATGAGCTCAAAAAATCCTCAAATTCCCTAACACCAATAGCCTGCCGTAAACCTCGAGTATAATCTGCATTCACACTATATATGTCATACACCTCATCAAGTAATCCAGCATCTATCATGTTGTCTACTCTTTGTTCCACATAGCGGTCCAACACAGGAATAGCAGCATCAACACATAAAAAGCAGCAATTGAATCTAAAATTGTCCACTCGTCCCCAGTTCTGCTCTGCCACATGCAATAAATGTAAAATAAGTAAAAAGCACAAAAGTATGTCAGTGAAATCAGCTTCAACTTCATTTATCAATTTGTAATCAGCTTGATTTTGGTGCTTACTAATGCTACTGAAAATTTCAGAAACAAGAGAAATCCAGGTAATTAATTACATTTAGAAAAATAAGGTGAGGAATTCAGCAAATCCTAAAGCACCTTCTAGTTAAAATAACTAGTGATTCCTAAATCACTGAGGTGTAAAAAACTATCAGTGTAGTATCCAAGAAAGAAAACACAAAACAATAAGAGAAGAAAAAGGGAAAAAAGATAAATGAGAGCGAGAACAAGAATGCTAGAAAGAACTTTTTGCACAGAAGCAAAGGTGGAACAATCCAATCAAATATAAAGTCCACTTCATAAAAAAGAAACATCACAAAAATGGCTAAAGGCCCTAAATAAACTTTCATGGTAAAGATTGTTAGAACAAAAAAAATTATTCCCCAATGTAAACCAAATCTCCGATTTCATAACCTCAAAGATTAAGGGACGATAAAGTAGAGGAATCCACAAATTTACTGAGACATACAATTAGCATCAAAAAGATAGTAATCAAAAAGGACAACCAACCTCTGCAGCCTTTCCTTGATAAAGTTTGCTAGGGAGAACACCAGTGCGTGCATACAAACTAAGGTATTGATTGATCTGCAAAACAATCAACAGAATCCAGAGGGATAAACATAAAATTAAATAATTCCATAAAAATATGCCTCAAAATAATGCTTCCAGGAACATGAGTATAAGATACTTTTAAGGCACAAACTCTAGGATTTTTCACATAAATTATAGGCATCAAGGAGAAGAAAATAAGGATTTAATCTAGTAACACCAAAAATTACAGAATCTAAATAAAAGAACTCATTAGTCCAAGTCCCTACTTTTCTACTATTATTTGGATGAATTCTGTTTGCTGCAACTGGGTCAAGGTCTTTAAGGAGGTCATAGCTGTAATAAGAACGGTCTCTTGCCATGTCAGGCTCAAGATCAGCTTGCTCATCCCCTGTGAAATAAGAAAGATCAAATTTTATTCAAATTGCATATACATGCATTATAGTACACAAGTTGCTCTATACCGGAAAGGCTGCTAAAGCAGCTTTCATCCATATCTTCTGCTGAATCATCTTGAAGGAATGGACTAACAAGAGCCTGAATGCAAAGAAGAAATAATTACAAAGCAGTAAAACTTGACAAGCAAACAAACAGGGGACACATTTTAACATCAACAAGCCCCTCAACAAAAAAAAAAAAAAATGATACATGTAAAACAAGAGGACTTCACATATCAATCCAAATAAATATCAGTATTGAATCTATGCACCACCACACTAATAGAGAGATAAGTCTTGCAATATACACCAAAAACTATAAAAATACGCTATAGGGTAATAACTTTTTCATTTCCATTCTAAAATTACTAAAGAACTAGGAATGAGTCATCCGTGTGCAAGCTAATGATGGATGGTGAACACAATTTTTTCTATAAGAAATAGAAGATTATGATAGTAATGTTATACAACTGCAGTCTTAAACCAAACTATGTAGGATAGCATCCAAAACACCATACTCAAATAGGTAGAATGTTAGATTTCCATACCTGGATGTAGTAGTTCGTACCTCCGACAATAACTGGAACATGATTGCGAGAGAGTATCTCACCGATGAGCTGAAAATCCAATAATTTAATTATTTCAAAACTAAAATGGAAGATTACCAACTATGACAATTTAAAGCAAACTAGGCTCTCAGAGCACTAAATTCAACATTATCCCTATTAAATTAAACATTCAAATAAAGAATGCTCATTTATGACCAAACCAGAGAAATAAGTGCAGAAATGCATACCAACCATCAACAAATTTTATCAATGATATACGAGGAAGAAGAAAATTTGTCCATTTTTAGTTTCTTGCTGCATCACTTTCTGGGTTTTGAATATTGTTTAAAATAAATCACATATATGTATATATATAAACCCCTGTATTATTTTTACTGTGAAGAGACCTGGCAATTTTCTTTGAAAATAATAATGACAATAAAACCAAGACTCCAACGACAACAACAAAATAAAAACCTTTGAATTGGGAAAGGATTAAAGTAGGCGAAATAAACATACAGGAATAGCAGAATCTCGAAACTCCTTGGCAGTAAATTCAACATTGGGACTTATAGTTCCCAGTAGATGATGTTGCACTCCTACAAAATAATATCACTAACCTAAGTGGCAAAAAAACAAAATCAACATTTAAGTATACACAGAGAGAGAAAGTATAAGGACCCTTTTGTTCTTGAGGTGGGACTTTGTTGGTGAGGACATCAAGGCCTTCGTAGACCTGCATGGAATCAGCGTTGACGATTTCAACCGGAAAGTGGGATGCCAAATCGATGGCTAGCTTGGATTTGCCTGAACCAGTGGGACCCATTATCACCACCACTTTTGGCTTCTTCTCTTCCTTCTTTAGTTGTTCTTCTTCTCCATTACTGGGGTTTGGTGTTCCCTGTTGGTCACCGCCATTCCCCATGTTACCTTCACTGGAAGTAATCTTCGGCCGGGGATCGGTTGAGAATAAGAATGTTGCCAAATACACCCTGCAAAGTTTTAAGTTGCCCTTTTATTTTTCAATCTTTCCTTTTAGGAAATGGGCGCACTTAGAAAGAAAGTGGTAGGCATTAGTGCCCGTTTGATTTGCTGGACTGCAATCCATAAAAAAAACTGTTTGCGCAAAAATGGAATAGGCCTATATTTAATAACATTGATGAGTTGGACTCTTCTTCATAAAATAAAGGTCTGACATGTGCCCACTCACAGATCACCCCACTCTTCTTCATTCTTATTCTTTTTCTAAATAATATTATATTATATTAAAAATAATTTATATTATTATTTATTTCATAAATAAAATATAATAAATTATTATAAATTTATTTTTGAAAATTTTAATAAATTGAATAAAATATAAATTAATCTAATAATATATAATAATAAAATAATATTTTATAAATATAATATTTTTATTATATTTTTAATGAATTAAATAAATTATAAATTAATATAACAATATAAAATAATATTTTATATACATCCAATCTAATTTAATATCGAATATGATACTATATTAAATTTTATTAATTTTAATTCATTATAATCTAGTCCAATCCTATTTATTTAAAATAATAATGTTTAATACATATTATCAAACATGCTTAATAACAAAAAATGTACCATATGTATGAGATTTTGTTTAATTATTGTTTAAAAAAATATTTCATTGTCCCTTAAAAGATTTAAATTTATTTATTTATTTATTTTAACTTTTGTAAATTATACTTTGAATCGATTTTATCTAATACTTATGAATTTGTCTTAATTATTCATTTTCTTTCATTATTTAAAAAATCTCCATTATTCCTTGAATATTTTATTTATTTTTTATTTTGTCTTTGATGAATTTAGTTTGAACCCATTATGCCCTCAATTTTAAGGAAAAGAGCGAAATATATCATTGTACCACTCACACTTATTATTTATGCTATGGTAAACTTTAATATTTGTATGTCATATTATTACCAAACTTATAAGTAATTAAAGTCAAAATACAAAAAAAAAAAAAATACTCTTATCGATAATTTTTAACATTAACGGAGACATATAACATAGAGAGATACTTGAAAATATTAATACTTTATAATTTTTTAATTGTTAAAACTATCAATATTTTTCTTTGTTAGAAGATTAATTTGCAATTTTAAATAATTTGAAAATAATCTTTTAATTATAAAATTGTCAAATATTTAATATCTTGTAGGTGTAGCCTTCTCAATTAATTGTGTAGCTAAAAATTAAATAATTTAAATTTATGAAACAATTTTCATTATTTTTTTTTAAAATTAGATACAATAAATTATTAACTACAAATTACAAATATATAGTCTGTGAAATGAATTTAGAAAAATCACAAAAAGGTTAAATGTTCATAAATTTTATTTTATTTTATTTTTGTATGAAATGATATTTAATATGCATTATTCGCTTTTATCTAAAATTATACTCATCATTGTTCAGAATTTTACCATTTTTTGAATGACATGACATTAAGTAACACAACCAGTGTTCGTACGGTGGTGAGCTAACTTTGGTGGATCAACAAATGTGCGAGGGTAAGTTGGGAGGACATTCACATCAATTTAGTGATTTGGAGTCACTCGTACAGATAGCTAACAAGATCATGCATGTCCGAGCATTTGAATAATGTAGCAGCAGCAGCACCACCAGTAGCAGCAGCAGTAGTAATCTAATCTGGGCGTCAAACCTGAACCTCAAGTGATCGTCATCGAGTAGTATTTTGTTTCCTAAATCGGCAAAACTCTCCAATCAAATTTAAGACAAAATGCAATACGCAGACAGAAATCACAACTTACGTGTCATCGAAACATAAGAAAGCATGAATACTCAAAATCTAATTACATAACATAACATCAGAGGAATGAATCCGTCTCCATCTGGTTTAGCGTAGGAGTTCAACATTTTTGCTCAGCTCCTCGAGCTTCTTCATCCTCATTTTCTCGCTTTCACCCACCAGCTACTCATAGTCAACACGATGAGGAGACATATTAATTATGCAAATTGAATGAAGAGAAAAGAAAAGGGATGAGATATATAAACATATGACACTCACCTCCATTAATTTGCTGACCAGTTGAGATTTTTCCTTATTCTTTTCATTGAAAGCTTCTAGGGCTTCTTTGTATTCCCTCTCCTATTATATTACAAACACTTTTCATGAGCTAAATAACAACAATACACATACATACATGCATGCTTCCATCTTGCAGAAGCATATTTCTCATAAATTGATATATTTGCTGATTTTTAAGGCATCCGGATGTGTTAGGAAGTTAAATCCGTCCATCCGTCCGTCCGTCTTGTGCTATTTATTTGTTCCATATGGTTAAACAAACACTTATCAACACTATCATAAAAGTGATAGACTATAAATATCAGCAATTCTACCACGAGTTACCACCAACCAATTAGACATACATACGTGCGTTAGGATTCCATGACTCAAAAGTATAACCTTCATTTCGACTTTCAATTTACCAAGTTGAACCCTTTTTTTGAAAAATCTTTTTACAAATAATATGACACAAGCAATATTAAATAATAGAAATTTTATTTTATTTTATTTTTTACCTGACCAACTAAAAACTTGTTATGGTATTTAAAGATGAAAAATAAAATGTTAAATAAACAATATCACAGTATCATTTACTTTCATTTGCACCCCTAATTGAAATCGAAATGATTTCCTTTACAACTTGTTTTGCATTCCCCAAAATAATCTAATTACCTACACAATCAAATCACGCCATTCTCCAGAGTCTCATTTCCTACTTTACATAACCTCCGCATCCTACGCAATCTTTTACTTGGTGCCTCCAAGAATAACTTCATTTTGGGCACTAGCAGTTGACCCACACCCCAAACTCAAACTCTCAAGTTTGTTTGTAGCCTTTCATGTTATCATTTAGAACTACAAGCAACTAGCAAATTTAACATGATGCAATTTTGACTTTGATTTTTAAAAGACAATGCCTAGATTTTCTCAACTCTAGTGGGTTTTAGAGAAATGGCAATTTTGGATTTGTAGCCTCAGTATTAGACAAACACTCGGGTGGTGGAAATGTGTGTGTTCTTGTACCATTTACATATGATTAACTTTATTTTTTGTTTACACAATTTTAAATGCTATATATATAACAAAAAAGTGATAGCAAACGCGGTATCCTCAAATATTTTTCTAAGATCTGGGCATATATACTTGTCTAATTATGTCCAACACGAAACAAAGTGGGA
Source organism: Khaya senegalensis (assembly GCA_032402905.1). Lineage (NCBI taxonomy): Eukaryota > Viridiplantae > Streptophyta > Magnoliopsida > Sapindales > Meliaceae > Khaya > Khaya senegalensis. Next base: position 4,038,153 of record CP135552.1, on the reverse strand, counting down.
TGGTTTTATTTTCAACTCAGTTGAAGTAAATATTTGATAATAATTATTATAAAAAAAAAATAAGAGAGAAAATTAATATGTCGTAGAGAAACATTATTTAGGCGTAAAATTTTACCTTCTTTTGGCAGCTGAGTCCCATCGGCTTTAACTCCTTGTTAACAGTGTCAATCTTCTTGCGTACAACTGCAACTTCCTTTCTCATCGGATCAGCCAGAGCTTCAATCTCCTGAAAAATTTTATTAGATCCATCTAACAAGAATCAGATGATCAATCCATGCAATAAATAAATTAATTAACTAATTACCAATTACTTACTTCTCGAATCTCAGCCAACCGCCTAGTCGCTTCTTCAACACGTCCGAGCTGAGCAAAAACCTTTTCCCTCACTTGCATCTTCTTCTTTTCAATCTCTTCTTCCTTGGCTCTGAACATAGCCAGTGCTGATCTCGACATGTCTTGATCCTCTTTCTCTTCCTTTATCGGACTACTTCCATGGCAGCTCGTAACCAGTCCTGATGAGTTCTTCACTTTTGGCCCCTGCGATTGCTGCTGCTGCTGCTGCTGCTGTGTAGCCATTGCAGCTTCCTTTGAAATTATTCTTTCTGTTCTGTGTCTGTAGTTAATCTCTTCTTAATTTATTTCCGTTTTCCTTTACAATATTGATGCCTCCCTTTCTCCTTTAAGGTAGTCTGGCTTTAAAGCTATGATACCAACTAACTTGCTCTTCAACCAAAACAAATACTAATTAATCATATTGAGCAGTAAAATTACCAAAATGCCTTGCCACTTTATAATCATGAAAGTTAGGAGATGATTATTTCGCCTTTGTTAAATCAATTATAATTACCTGGAATCACAATGATCTTTTGTCGAGCCTTGCTTTAACAACCACTTAATTAATTAACACCATTATGCTTTGCTGTATTGAAGTTTAAAATAATTAGCCGTGGCATTACAGAAAAAGTTGTTGGTAATTCTCACCTGTAGATCCCCTTTACAGTTACATTGCTGTTTGATTTTCTTGAGTTGGTATATTGACATTACATTTCATACCGCTCTTATTAAAAACTTTAAGATAGGAAGAATCATATAATGATCTCTTTCCCCAGTTCAGAAATATCTATGTATGTATATGCATACATAAACAAACATATACATCCATCATTTCTGATCATGGGTAGTTGTAAAGTCTTAGACTTTTATAGTATTGGTAAATTTTCATTTTCCATAAAGGGAGTGGTGCTTGGGGCAGAAGTTTTATTTTTGGAGTGGATAGTAAGGGCTCACCTACACAAGAGATGAATGAGAGCCTTAGGAGGCAAGACATAATTGGAGAATGGCAGAAGCCAGCTTATGACTTTATTACACAGTATTATTGCTATTCCTGCTTGGACTTGTAACCAAGAATGTTCATTTTCAATCATGACTTGTTCTTTGTTTGATATTCAGAAATACTATGGCAATGCAATTATTTGATCGTATTCTTAGATTTCTATAATTCAGTTCTGCCTTCGCTTCTTTGTTTTATATATAATTTGGCTGGATTATTTCTCCATGTAATTTATTGATCTTCTTTGTTTCATGAATTGGAAACAAGATCTTCTTTTGAAATTTCACTACAAACAAGCATGCATTAGTGTAATCATTATTCACTTGGACAAATTCACACTTCAATTCATAACAAAATAAAAGCGAACCCCCCCTCAATCTGTTATATTTTCTCTTGATTTACTTTGTATATTTATGCATTCAATAAGAACAACGTGTGACTCATTCTAAACTTTTGTTTCTTAATTCAAATGCTTGTGGACCATATATAATAAGATAGATATGTTACTAGCCCCACTATAATTCTTTGTTCACGCAACCTTTGAAAAGCCAATCTGGCCATTTCTTCTAGTGGATGTTCGTAGCTTCCTTTCCTATCTAAAACTCAACATAGCATATACGATGCATATCTATAAACATTAATGGGTTGGCATCACAGCTAGCTATTACCTTTGTTTGCTTTTGACAGCCGAAAATTTTGAATGCTAGCCTTTTGATTGTCTGTCTGGGTCATGGTGGGATGTGGCCACTTCAGGGCAGCGAGTGCTACATCTGTGCTTCAATTCGACCCCTTTTAAGTATCTATAAATTAGAAACTCTAAAGAATGGCAACCTCTTTCGTACATAATAGATTTTATATTTTAACTGGAGAGGTTCATTATATCCTCCTTATTATATGAGGTCCAAACTAAGGACCCTTAATTCCTTTTACCATTTTTTTTTTTTCCCTTTTCATGTATCATTTGATATGAATTTGAGGGTGGGTTTAGCTATAGGAATAGGAAAAGCAGATTCCATTTTTGTTTACTGTCTATCTTGGTGATAAATTTATTAATACACGTTAATGCCTACATTAAATTACCCTTCGCAAATTAATTGCTAACTGATTTTTTCATTAGGTTAGTTTTTATTTGTTTTTGTTTGTTTGTTTCAATTTAATTTTACAATTTAGGTTAGGCTTTAAATATATATAAAAAAACAAATTAAATTATTAAACTGAATTAGGAGGGTATTTTTGTTTAAAAATGGTTTGTTTAGTTAAAATAATATTTATAATAATAATAATAATTTTGGTGGTGTTAAATTTTAAACGGATCTAAAATTTGAGTTATTTACAAAAATTTTTCCACTAATTTTAATTTTAGTTATGGTTCAATAATCATTCGTACGCATAAATTGATTACCAAAGATAAATTAACAAATAAGCAATACTATATTTTTTAAGTTATATTTTAATTATTGTAACCCATAATTTTTAAACAATATTTTAATTATATAATAAGACTTCTCTATAGTAATACTCTATAGAGGGATAATTTTATATAGTCATAAAAAATAGTTATAAAAATTATAATTCTAATTTGAATTATTTATAAATAAAAATGAACTGTATTTTGTGATAAATTATAATTTTTTTAAGATTTAGTATAAAAGAATTTACATACTCACAGTATTAATTATTTATATATAATAAAATTATATGTTATATTATATTAAATAAAGAAAAAAATAGAATAATATATTTTTCTAAAACTATTTAGGCACTGATTTTGCATAACTCTACATGAATATTTTTGGTCAATTGAGTTCATATATTAACTTTGATGGCATGGGCAATTTGCCAAAGAAAGAAGGAAAGGTACAACTCGAATTGGTTGAAGATTGCATGAATTATGTTATACAATATATAATATTTATAAAATTTATATTGAAAAAAAAAATTTAAGCAAATACAAACATTTAAACTTTTAAAATAACTTTGCATATTCTCGACATCACATAGATGTAATATACTAATTTTTCTAAAATTATGTCTCTCTTTTTTATTTTTGTCTATTCCCTTGATTTGACATATTTCATCAATTAATTATTAATATAGTATGCAATTTTTGTTTATATCATTTACACTAAGATAATTAAATTAAAATAATAATTTACATAATTACACTTTCGTTAAATTATAATTTTTTTATAATAATAAATTCATTTAGTCTCAAATTTATGACCATAAAGGATTTTACCGTACGTGGAATACTAAATGGAGTTTGCGTTTGTTTGTGTTTTTTTTTCCCCTCATTTCTATTTTGTTCCTACCATCATTCTTCGTTAATAAAATAAAATTGGACTTAAGAAGTATAATACAGACACCCAAAAAATTAAAAATTAAAAAATCTTAATACTTTAAGAAGTATTTTCACAAATCAACTTTAAGATTACGAAAAATCATATATAAATATATTTTATAAAAATTAACTAATATATAAATATATATTTTATAAAAATTAACTAAAAATACTCATTAACAATAAAAGTATTATATTTGATTATTAATTAACTAACAAAAATACTAAAATAACTAACATAATTTTACACAGTATTTTCACATATATTTTTTTAAATTTTAAAAAAATCATATATAAATGTATATCTTGTGAAAATTAAGAAAAATGCTTAAAATAACTTTATCTTTCTATATTTAATATATACAAGCAAAATATTATGATTGAAATTTGAAACCTGATCTAAAATGCATACAATAGAAAAATATTAAGTACATTAAACTTGTGCTTATTTTTATAAATTACAAAAAATATTAAACATGTTGAAATATATATATATATATATATAATCTATTGGGATTTTGTTTACGATCGTAATAAAATTTTTCTTTATTTATAGAAAAAGTATTGAAATTTAAATATAAGATTTATTAAGTACAACATGTATGAATATGAAAATTATTCTAAACTACGTTCTAATGAATTTTTAGAGTCCATGTGATAGGGACTACTTACTCCCTGACTTGCAAGCATGGTCAAAGAATGGCTCAGAATGCATCATTCCGGCCCCATCATGTACAAACAATGTACCATTGACTGCCAGCCAGCTAAGATAAGATAATATATATATATATATATATATATATATATATAAAAAATAAAAAATACACAAAAGAAAAAAATATAAATATAAATTAATTTTATCTCACATTTTTTTTGCTACATTTTTGTTTTTGTGTACTTTTTATTTAATACATTTTATATTTAAATTTTAATACATTTATATTCTTTTACAAATAATATAAGTTTTCATTACATTTTATAAGTTTTGAATGTTATATATAAATTTTAATATTTTATATATATTATTTTTAAATTTGATATGCTTTAAATTAAATTTTAGTGGTGTTACATTTTTCTATTTGATATATTTTATACTAAGGTTTAATCATGATAATTTATTTGTATTTATCAAATATAAAAGGACAATGTTATTTATGACATTTATAGTTTTAATTAGTCAATCAACATCAAAGCCATTGTAGAATTTTTTATGTTTTTTTTTTCATAAAATATATATTTTTGTGTGTTTTTCTCGAGTCTCAAGGGAGAACCAAAAGGTATGTAAAAATACCTTGAAAGATTATTTCAGTTTTTTTTTTAGTTTTTGTTAGTCAATTAAATATCAAATATTATTATTTTAATATTAAGAGATATTTTTTATTAGTTTTAACAAAATATGTATTTATGTATAATTTTTTCAAACATCGGAGAAGGTACATGAAAACATTTCTTCTTTTAACAATAGCTATAGTTAAATTATAGCTTTTTTATTTTAAACTTTTTGTCAAAAATGGTAGACTACAATTGATGAATCATACAACTTATTTTCATTGGCCAAATCTAACTCTCTTATTCTTCAATGACAAATGTCCAAAGCTTGTAAAAGGTGAAAAATATGTGCTTGATTTTGATAGGTGATGTGTGTGGCGTAAAAAAGTAAATATAAATTCTCTTATGTAGTAGGAAATCTCATACTTTTTTCCTTAATCCAATATTATTTTTAATGATACAATACTATCAAACATCTTTTATGTTCCTATACTATGTTTCATTTGCTAATTGAATTAAAAGTGAAATATCACTTGTGTCTCTTCATTATCTTTTGAAATACCGATATGCAATTCAAGAGAATGGTGAATTAAGTTTTTAAAAGTTCTTTTTCACAACACAAGATATCCAAATAATACCCAACAATAAAAAATATAAATGAGAATGTTGAAAAAAAATAAAAACAAGGTATATAGTGGTTTGGCACAACCATTGCCTATGTCCAATCTTACAAGCTCTTCTTGAAAATTTCACTATAAATAAGTTTTGAAATCTTAAGACTAAATTTACAATAAGGAGATTTTCAACACTCCTTCAAATTTTATAAATGATTTGCTCCCATTCATTCAATCTCATTATACCTAAGTAAAGAACAAACTTTGAAATCTTAAGACTCAATTTACAAGAAAGAGGTTTATAATCCTTGTTTAAACTTTAAAAGTGATTTCACTTCCAAATCACTTAATCTCACAATACTTAAGTGAATACCACTTCTTTCACTCTTTCTTACAAGAGAATAAATTTAGAAACTATATTATATCTTAAAAAATCGCTTTAACAAAATAATATATGCAAATAAAAGAGCAATATGTATGATCTGTGTTTGTAGTAATTTGTAAACTCAATCATAATTTTAAAACTCGAAGTATGTTTGTAAATATTTAGAATACTTGAGAGAATATTTAAAATCTTTTTAAAATATATAAAATGACTTATATTTATAGCTAAGGTAAAATACTAGTTCTTAGGACTCATAAAATTTAAAAATTCCAGCATAAACGGTCAATTAGTTCAAGAATTAAAAAATGAAGAAAATTTTACAAATTATTTATATATAAAAGAAGTAGTGAAATGATCATTGATAATGCATTTTTTTTATAGCAGTTACTAAAATTACAAGATAATTATCACCCATAATTTATTGATGAATGTAGGTAGAAACATGATTAGTTTCAGTACAATAAAACAATTCAAGCATAATTAACTTTTATGCTAATCATGAAATATTTAAACCTATAATCTAGACATATAAAGTTGTGAAACTTACTAGATTCAAATGAGCATTTGTAAGGAAATATAACAAAAATAATAAGATTACAAAATAGAAAATATGACTCATTACTCAATGTTTCTCGTAGAAACTAAAATTAATTTTGATGAAATATATTCTCTCATTTTAAATACAATTATCTTTTTATTTTTATTTAGCAATCTTAGAAAGATTTAACATACATTGTATAGATGTAGTGACAACTTAATTATGCACATTATTTGACATTGATAGTTATACGAAAATCCCAAAAAAATTTAAAATGCTTGAAGCATATAAATTAAAGAGTCAGTAGTTTGTTCTCAATCAAACTATAATAATTTTTGTATGAATTAAAACAATATGAGCACATATAGTACAATTGCTTGACAAATACTAGATAAAAGAATGATATATTAATAACCCATTATGTGATCTTTACGAAAAAAAATGAGAATATAGATTTTGCTTTGCTGGATTGAGATGTTTATAACATGTATAAATTATGAATTAAAGTTCACTGAAATATTTTCAAAGATACATGACATGCCAATTTATCATACATTATATATATGCAAAAATTGACAAATTTAAATAAGTTTTCACTATTTATTGAGAGGTGATGTAAATTTCTTCAATTGTGTGAATAACTCACAATTTGCACCACCAAAGAAGGAGAAGCAAGTTTGGCCGAATGGGTATGGGAGGGCTATGTTTTTGTTAACTAAAAGCATACATTTTGGTAAAGTTTAACCATATATATACTTGATTTAATCCATAGTTTTTTACATATACCCCCACCTTTAATTAAAAAGTAAACATGTGTCTCAGATAAAATAGCTGTTATCTCATAATTTTTACTTTATACATTTAAGTTCAAATACTTAAATATAAGGTATTTGGTTAACTTTTAAACAAATACAATTAAGCACATATATACAGACTTATGCGTAATTATCCCATAATTACATAATTTTATTTAGGTCCTTAGATAATCAATATTATTAATTTGACCATGTAATTTACAAAAAATTATATTTCAAGCAAATTCAAGAAAATTCTTTAAAACACTTTAAAGAATTTATAAATAAATATAAGTATAACACTTTTATATATATATATATATATATATTTATTTATTTATTTATTTATTTATTTCAACATAAATATTATCTTAAAGATGCTAACCTTGCTACTAATAGGATTATCACTCTCAAATGCTTCTGATTGCCTTTGATTATTAGTATAACCATGTGAATTCGTCGTGGAATAGCTGTAAATTTATTTCAAATTTTTTGAGTTTATTGAATTATTCAATAATTCAATAACTATGGTTAATATTTAACAATATGCCATAATCTCTAATTCACAATGAAGTTATACTTTATCAATCCTTATTTGAATTGTATGTACTGTGTGAGTAAATTTCTTCCATCATTTAATTGCAATCGATTAAAGGTTCATAATACGTCAAAATCATATACCAATATAAACATGAACCATCGATCAATATGCGCTGAACTCATCATCATGAACTCCTTTGTATGACGTTTAATCACTTTAATCAAAAATTTACTTTTTTTTAACTATTTATCGATATTTATTTGAGAACTCAAACTTAGGCTGAGTTAGTGGTAACCTCGTTTCTACAAGTATTGAGTTAACAGATTCCATCTCAACAATCACACATTTCTAAATGTAAATAACAAGTAATCAAATTGGTTTTATTATAGAAGACGTCATTAGTCTCTTATTTATATAATATATGAATCATGTGCATCTATACCAAATTCGATAGTAATGTCTCAAGTTAAAGGACAACGTCATACACTAATATAATTACATGATAAATTATCGATTACATACAATACAACGTAATTTATCATTGTGTAGTTAGATTTGAAAAATAATACTTCAATTATTTAATTTATATTAATGTTCTAATAATATAATTATCATATTACTCGTACTAATATTATCTCATGATAGTTATTAGAGACATTCAGTACATCTAGTATTTGATATCGCTGTCCAATTGATATAACCTCCTTAGGGAACATCTTTGATAATATTATTTGACCTTTATACATCAATCTATTTATATCAAAATAATTTTAAAAGATATCAATATGGGAAAACTCATATATTCATTACTCTTATAGTTATTCGATCTCTTGATCTTAAAAAGAATCTATTGTACTTTAAAGAAGATAACAAAAAGATTTTTGATATGAAATATCATATCTTAATTTAATTTGGAGTCTTATTCTATCTAACGCAATATACTAGACCATTGATAATTTTTTTAATGAACTTATTATCTAGATTAAGTTTTACACCTACTTGGCAACATTAAAATGTCATTGAACATGTTTTTTGTTGCATTTATGAAATAATGAATTTGAAATTATTTTATTCTGATAAACTAACGCCGAATTCAAGACTAGTTAGATATACAAATACTATTTTTTTTTTTTTTTTTTTTTTTTTTTCTGATCCTCATAAAGCTCATTTATAAATAAGATATATTTTCACTTACAATAATATAAATAATCTCATGGTAATCCATAAAGAAACTTACATTGTTATGTTTTTTAATCTTTGAAATTCTTACACTACATAAAATAAGCAAGGAATATACATAGTTGAAATCCATTATCCATCATATGCAGAGTACATGCAAATTATCTTCTACTATAGATATAATAACAATAATATATAAAGACAATGCTACTTATATTGCTAAGTTAGAAAAGGATACAATAAAAGAGATTGAAAAAAACATATAACACCTAAGTTCTTCTATACTAATGAGCTCCAGCAAAGTCAATAGATTAATATTAATCAAATACACTCCTCAAATTAGAAAATAATACATTAAAGAAGATCAAACAAAACATACAATACTTAAATTCTTCTATATTAATGAGCTCCAATAGAGCTAATACATTGATGTTAAATAGATATGCTTCTCTAATAATTTTGTTGATCTCTTTATTAAAATTTTACCTATATCAACTTTTGAGAATTGGTACATAGTAATGGTATGCATCGACTTTAGAAATTAACAAATTAATATTTATTATCTTAAGGAGAAAAATTTCATGAAAGGGAGTATAATTTGTATAAAAGAAGAACTACAAAAGATTTTAGACAAATGTGCATTGCATTGTTTTCTTTCAATTCTTGATTGTTGAGTGCCAGGAACAAAATTGTATGGATTGTTGGACTTTAAAGAAGACAATATCTTGACCAGTGGGTCGGGTCATCACATATAGTATTAGAGCCAGATCTTTAATATACTCAAATTATACTTTTGGTTAATTTTGGCAACAAGATAAGATAGTCGATCAAGTCTTTTATGATAAATTATAAATGTAAGTTTGTAATATAATAAGCTCATGAGCATGTTAGTTTAAATATTCATTTAGCAAGCCTATATACACTTAAAAGATTTAAAAATCTGCTCTATCTACTTATAGCTTCCTTTGATGATGCCATCATTTTTCACCACTTTGTAATATTAAGGATGTTTTACCAAATTATTTTGCTTTGGGAATGATTTATTTGAGCAGGGCTTAAGTGATGAATAGGTATTATAGGTTTAGTAATAATCATTCTGCCTCACAAACTTTGTAAACAAATAACATAAATAATATGTGCATGTCTTAACTTAAATAAGCAAAATGTACAAATCTAGCAAGACTAAGATATATTGTGACACTCTATGCATGCATTTTTAATGTTGTGAACTATTCTTTTACTCTTTGTTGGAGCAATTAAGCACCAAAATTTGCTAATACATAATAAAAAATTTCTCAAAGTTATGATGATTTATGTATGAATTTATAAAATCATTTAGTGGACATTTGGATATTAATGTATAAGTGACAAATGATAAAAACAATCTTTAGATAGCTTTCCCTTGAAAGATTAGCAAAACCTTTTCTATAAATTCCCAATTAAATTTGATGTTCATGCATGCAAAATTAAACCTAGGTGCTTCAACTAAAGAACTACCACTTCCTATCTAATTATGGATGCCTTCTTTATATATATGTGCTTAAATAAATTTGTTTTCCCTTTTTATTTTTTGGCATGGCAACAACTAAAAAGGATTCCTTTTGTTGTGGCTTTGTATTCACAATTTCATAAAACTAGAGACACGGAAAGAAAACTTTAATTGTAAATTTGTTAATACAATTTTGTAATATGCTTATATTCTTCTTAAGCATGAATTTCCCAGTAGCTTCAATTAGGCCATTAAATATTTCATTTCAACTATGTTAGGCATTTTCAAAGCTGCAACAGCTATTTGATAAAAATAGCTTTAGTTTTTAAAGCTTTTGAAAATGCTCTCTCTCTGCGTTGTGTTCTATTAACTGTCTTTGCCCAAAATGAAAACATTTAAATGTAGAATGATACTTAATCAACTTTCTACCATTAAGGAGGGTGTGTGTGTGTGTGTGTGTGTGTGTGTGTATCTAAAATTTATGGACTTAAATAATAATCTTTCAAATTTTAGAATTATATTTTTTACACACAACTTCATATTTTATGATTTATATATATTAATGTTATAAATATTCAATTTGATATATTAATTGCAGTTCTTGATAATCTTTCTATGAAAGATTAGTTGTTGAAATAACAAAATAAATTTATTGATTCACCAAACTAATTATTTTTTTTATATTAGATTTCTATTGTCTCTATATTCTTAAACAATGTCAAGTGAACAAAACTTGGATGAAAGTGAATTAAGTTCTGCCACGAGTACTACTAGCTCTAAAAGAGTTAAAAAATCAAATGTTTGGAAAACTTTTACTTTAAAATCTTAAGTTAAAAATACAACTGAAAAACAAGAATAGAAAGCCGTTTGTAAGTTATGTAAAGTTGTTCTAAGTATTGGAAGTAAAAGTAGACATTTAAAATGACATACAACAAAATATATGTAAGCTAAATGCTATCTCAAAGGACCATACTCAATCTTTACTTGCACTAAATTTTTTTGGAAAAAAACCAGGTTACTTATTTTAGGTACTCACACCAAAATATGAGAGAATGGATGACTACATAGATTTGCATCGAGTGAGTATTCCTTCATTTAAATAAAAGAAAAAGGATTCAAAAATTTCATGAGAAGGTTCGTTTAACCTTCTTTCAAAATATTTCCTTGAACTATATGTAGGAATGATTATATGAGATTATTTCAACATACAAAAAAAAAAAAATTGATTGCAACTTTACATTCTTTTAAAAAGCTTTTTTTTTTTTTTTACTTCTAATTATTGGAATGTATGTAATAAATTAAATTATATTTGTTTTACTTTCAATTTTATTGATAATAATTAGATATTGTATAAAAGAATTATTGTATTTTGTGAATTAAAATTTTTGTAAAATGTTTTTTTCATTTTCAACATAATAATGAATGTTTTCAGAGAATATGACATACAATATAAAATTTTTAGTATTATTTTTTATAATAGCTCAATCAATAATGTTGCAATTAAATTGTTTACTAATAACATAACACTTACAAGTAATTTTAGCACGCAATTATTTTATAAAATATATTTGTCATATTATTAATTTGATTGTACAAAATGACTTTTCTTTAATTAATTATCATATTAAAAAGATTAAAGATGCAATACAATACATTTTATGAGAGAGTTTTTGAAGACAAGATTTGAATTTTTTTTTTCATTAAATTATGGGTTCCAACCTAGGAACTTCATGCTTGATGTGAAAATTTGTTAAAATTCTATTTATTTAATGTTGAAATCTTCTATTAATTATAATAATACAATTACTAATTTTGATAACAAAAAATTAGATACTATGCAATTAAATTCTAATGATTGGATTGTGGCATTTAATTTTATGAACTTCTAAAAAATATTTTATAGTATCACATTATCATGTATATGTATTTATTTGGTATTAATTATACTTTTACTACTTATAGAAATATTAATAAGTTTCAAACTATTTGTTTGATTATAGAAGAGAAATTTAAAAACTTTTGAAAGGATATTATAGTATTATTTATATATACAGTAATAATGAATTCTCAAATAACCATTTTCCAACATAATTAAATTAGTAAATGTAATCGCAAAAAATTTGAATGTTACACTTAATATGGATATCTCTTTTTTTCTTTTTTTTTTTCTTTTTTTGAGAATTTTTTAAATAATATTTATATTCTATATCAAAATCTAGTCAAAATAAATACACTAGTTTATGAATGCAATAATGAACCTATAGCTAATACTTCCTTATGAAAATTTTTGAACACTATTATTAATAGTTTTGCCTTCTCTTCTTTTCCTATTAGCTCTAATGAATTAGAAAAATTTATTTTAACTGATTATAATTTGATATTTAGTATAGAACAAAGAAGAATTTTGATATTTTGCAATGGTGGAAAGCAAACGAAATGTATTCTTCGTGCTATCCATCATTACGAGTGATCTACTAATTCCTCTATTATCCACAATATCATCAAAGTCTGGCTTTAGTACAAGGAATAGGGTACTAGATGATCATAGATCAAAACTGTCACAAAAAATATTAAAGTACTTGATATATTTGAAAGATTGGAAGGATACAAAACAAAAAATATTCAAGATAAGGTCCAAGATGATAATTGAGATGATGATGGTATGGGAATGAGAAGTTGCTCTATTGACGAAAATTAGTTTGTAATAATTATAATTTTAAAATTTAAAATTTTAATATTTATAATTTTAATGTAAAATAAGAAAATGGGTGAAGTACAAATGATAGATGGTTTAATAGGCACCAACTTAGTTGAAATGTACTATAACTGTAGTAAAGTAAATTCACCCATTTAATTATAAATAAATTTTTTTAATGTTATAATTTGAATGTTAAATTAATTTAAAATAAATAAGCCAAAATTATTTGATATATAAATGTAACATCTTAAAATTTTTATACTCTTAAAACCTTGTCATGGAGTTATAATACAGTATTTTTGAGAGTTTTGATAAGAGAGAGAGAGTTGACCGGTATTCGAAACAGCGTATTGTATGAGCAGAAAATACAGTATTTCATTACCGGTATCAGATATTTGACGACGGAAGCGGAAAGCTGTAATTTTCGTCGTGCGTGCCCGACTATATAAGCGGGAAGGGGTCAGAAAATTCGGAAAATAAAATTCACTTTTTTCCTCCATTTTCTCTCTCTTCTCTCTCTCCTCCCCACGGCTCTCTCTCCTGTGAAAAGTGATTTTCGTCACCGGACCTCAGATCACCTCACCACCGGCGAGTGGAGGACCGCCGGGCCGTCGTGAGTGCAACGCCACCAACCCCGCTCAGATCGTCGCTGCCATGCGCCCTCACGCGCCACCTGAAGCTCCGCTAACGTAAACTTTGACCGGCGATTCACGGCGAAGGACGGCGAGTTGACCAACACCTCTGGCGCGTCTGGCACCGTCCCGCCGCCCTCTTCACGGTGGTGTGCCACGTTCCGGCATTGGGTCACCGGATTCCGGCATGGGAAGGTTGATCGGGAAGGGGTGTTTTCGGCACGATTTTCGGCGATTGGTGTAGCTCCGGTGGAATCCAAACCGACTAGTGTGCTCTCCGATACTCGTACTTCAACGCGGTATGTTTAGATCTCAATTTGGAATGAGTTTTGATGATGATTTTAGGGTCCAAAATAGGTACCTTGAAAACTGAAATTTTAGGATGATTAGTGATTTTGAAGGCTTTAATTTGTGTTTTGTGGCATATGGACATCATGGACAGCATCCCGACATCGCAAGGATCGCGATGGTGTGTTCCGTTCGTGAAACGGAAACCGAAATTTCGTGGGTTAAATAGTATTTGTGAATAGTGCTCGGTAAACAGTAACTTGCACGTTTTTCGAGAAAAATTTCATAGCGTACGGAGGAGTATTTCGAATGCGTATACCCTCTCCGGGACAGTTTTTCATCATTCGTATAGGCATTGGGTGCCTGAAGGTAAGATAATATGATATTTAAATTGTGGAAAAATAGGTTTTAATATTTATAATATTTATAATTGCATGAATATACATCATAATAATGGATTAAATTGTAGAAAAGTCCCATTGATGGGGAATGGGCATGATTGTGCAATTAGAAGTGTTGATATCCGTGTGTTAGATATATATATATATATATATAAAGTATAAGCGTAATACCATTACCGTCGACCTGCAGTGCTAGATTAGGTATTCCAAAATACCTATACAGCATTGTATGTCCCATGTTTGTATTTACATATATTTATATGGTAGGAACGCTTATATATATATATATATATACATACGTAATTATGCCCTTATGATGGAATGATTGAGTAGATGCTGCATTCGATGTTTTGCAATGCTATTCGAATTAACATGGGTGCATACGTTAGTATATTATAATTACTGTGCCGTAGTAAGGTAATGAGTATATTTTTACTTGTGATGACGTGTTGGGATTGCGTGTAATGACGTAATATATGATAACCAATTAAAGTATGTTTCTGCGAAATTGTAATAATAGTGGTATAGTGTATCCATATGTTTGAATTGTAATATATTTCTGTGTTTTATCTTGATTGTCTTATGGTTTATTTATATGCCAGAGTGGAATATGTTTTTATAACTAAGTACTACTAGCCTTACGACAAATCCATACGTATGAAGTCCTTTTAGAATATAAGGACTAATAAATGTGTTGCATAGGTAATTATATTACCTATCATGAAATTACTAAAATGTTACTTGATTAATGTAGGCAAAATGGTCATGTTGTTATAACTGAGTCGCCTATGAATAAATCTGTGTGGATAACTGGTATAATTGGGATAATTATAGACCGGCAATTTTTCGTTACCCTAGTAAAGCAGCTTAGTACGGAGCAGTATCTTTATAATAAGACTGTGGTGCCCTTTGAGGTATGTTGAACCCACAGCAGTTCTGAATTGATAATAAAACTGTGGTGCCCTTTGAGGTATGTTGAACCCACAGCAGCTCCGTATTGATAGTAAGACTGTGGTGCCTTTCGAGGTATGTTGAACCCACAGCAATTGAGAAGTGATAATAAAAACTATGGTGCCCGCGGGGTATGTTGAACCTATGGTTGGCAGCGGCTGTTTTCCATAGCGTCTTTGGGTATGTGCAACCCATGGTAGAACTAATTATCTTGTTGGTCTGAGGAACCCGGTGTGGGCAAATGACCATTGTATACATATATTGAAGTGTACGGTGGATATCATGTCCACGATCCATAATTTACTTAATTATGACAAATTTATAAGGAAATGAATCCGTGTGTCTATTAGATTCAAACTGTATGGTAGAATACTTCTATCTGCTAAGAGTTACTTGTGTTAGTGTGAATTGCAATGAGGCAGTAACACGTTGTGTTTTATTTGGTATGGGGACTGTCATGGTTTTATTGTGCAGGTAGGGCAGCTTATATGTATAGGCAAACTCTTGCCGAATTCCTGTAAGAAATACTATTCATATAGTTATTCATGACTTTCCTTTGTATTCTGGTTTTCATATGTGGAGGTGGGTTTAGGATTATCTTTAATTGCAGTCACAATCAGATTTTTGTTATGACTGTAAATGGCGAAAATGGTTGAAGTCTGATTACACCTTGGCAAGTGTCAATTCTTTGAGAGAGAACTTAAGTTTGCAGAAACAGAGAGCTAGCATCAGCTTGAACAAGGGGAATTAGTATTTAAATAAGATAATGAGTAAGGCAATAAATAGGCTACCTCACTTCTAGTATATAGAATCTTGTCTAGCTCACCGGTATGCTTGTGAAACGAAAAGAATATGGGTGAATCCGTAATAGATTAAATATCATGTGAAAGTTTGAGGATATTGTTGAAAAGGTGTATTGGATGTATTGCGGGTCATTTGATTTATTAGTTTACACGTTTATAAATGTGTTTATGAGTTGACATTGTTATCATCCGTACATTTTAGCGAACGACTAGGATTAAATTGATATGTGACCCTATAATAGTGTAGTCAAGGTTTAATATAGGCGAAAGAATTGCTAGTATGGGATAAAGAATGGAGGACGTGTATTTGTGATTATAGTATAACTGTCAGGTTGTCTTGCTTTAGTGAAAATAAAGAGATAATATGAATGTATGATAACATAGACTGGTAATGAACTAGTATTGAGATAATTGTGATACGTGGATCGGATATGTATGTTCCATCTCCCTCAACTGGGTTTGTAAGCCAGTTTCTAATGGAGATGTGACGTTAAGACTGTGGTACTCTGAGGGGTAGGTGGAATCCACAGCTGTCCACCAAATGGCCAGTGACTTAGAGTAACAACCATGATCCATAATGTTCCTTAGTATAATCGATCACTTGTAAACGCAATAAAATTCCTATCACCAATCTTTCGAGAGTGGAAATAGTATACAGAAACAGTGTTATTGATTTTACTAATATCCTCGATTGTATCTATATTTAGGTGTTTGAAATATCTGTATCCTATGTGGGTATTGATTGTGTGCCTAGGATATTTTGGCTATCTCGGGCCGAGTGTGTGATTGATACTGTGTGGTTATACCAGCTTCTAAGCAGTTCCTCTGTATGGGGCCGCGGCATTAGTCGTTATTTATACGAATAACTATGTAATGATTTTATATGATCATGTTGGTGTTCGTTGATATGAATAGAAATAGAATTTAAACGGACACAAGTGATAACGTGATTCATTTAGAAAATATATTGATTGAGATTGCATTATCTGTATATGGCATATCATGAGGAGTGTTACTCTGATTGAGATATTTATACCGAATTCATAGATGATATAGTGCTTACAATTCAAAAGGAGATGATATGATATCTTGTGTACATTATTGAGCATATGCTTGTTGGAACATGTATATTGATATGTGGACATGTATTTACTTGTGTATGTGGAATTGCGTGAAATGGCTAAAATAAGTAGGGATTCAGGTAACATGCTCCTTCTTTTATTTAAGTATTGTATTATCTTACTGAGCCATGTGGTGTGCTCACCCCTTTGTGGGATTATTATTTTCAGGTGATTACGATATTATGGTAGCGGTTTCGGAAAGTGCAGTTGAGGTAAAGATTTTCGGACGGGGCATAGTATATCTAAGGTTTAGGCCATTGTTATGTAATTCCTTTTCTGTATATTCTGAAGTATTAATTTCATTAAAATGCATAACAATTCTTTAGAAAAAAAAAATAATAATACTATTTATGTGGTTACTTTTTATAAACTCTTTTGAACAAATGAAAACTTCGCTTCACTATGAGAAAGCGTTGATTTTTTTGTCTTTTCGAAAATTTCAATGTACTATATGCCACATGATTAGAAATGAAAGGAAGGGGGTGTTACAATAAATACTATTTATTAATTTTTATTTCTTTTTTGTTCTAAGTGATGTTAATGCATTTGTCATTTGTCAATTGTATAATAATTTTTTTTGTGTTTCTTTTAATATATTTATGGTATTTTTTTAAAAATTAATATTTTAATATTTAAATGGTAAAATTTATAATAATTGTTTAAAATTAGTAGGATTACCATTATATTTTATTTATTTATTTATTTTTATAGTAACAAAAACATACACATATTACATTTTACATATATGATATATATGTTACATGTATTATATATATGTGTGTGTGTGTAATTGATATATATGTTAAAAGTGATAAAATGAATGAAATAATAAAGAAAAAAAGTAATAAAATTATAAAAAAAATTATGTTTAATGGGTATGTGGGTCATGCTCTGTGTAAAACCACTTTCTAAATTTAGAGGTAAAATGGTCATTTTTATATAAATTGTATTTTATGCATTTATATCTACATGTAGTATAGAATATTGACATGAATTTGAGATTCATAAAAATCATTTTACAATTCTTTTACGGTGAATTATTATTGATATGAAATATTATTTATTTAAATGTGCATTGATTTAAGTATTGGTATTTTGTAATATGGTTTATTTGGTGGATTTGAAAATTTTAACTTATAATATTTGATTTTATTTGGATGAATAGTTAGTTAGCCCAAATATATTATACCTAGATGTTGACTTTTTATAGTTGTTAGGAATGTTTATAAGTAGGTGTTAGAATGGGGGTTTAATTGATATTTAGTATGGTATATAAAGAAAAGAAAATTATGTTAGATTTAGTTGTGGGGGGTTTTTGAGAGTGATTGGAAGAAAAAAGGAGAAAAGAAAAAAGAAAAGAGAAAAAAGAGAAGAAAAAGAAGAAAGGAGAAAGAAGAGGAAAGGGAGAAATAAGAAAAGAAGTGTGTTTTTCTTGAATTTTAGATAAGAGATCTGAATTTTATGCTATAATTTATTTTCTCTTATTGTTTGAAATATTGATATAAACTTGTAGTTATAAATTGAGAATTAATATTTAAATAGTATGTTGTGACATTAGTTATGAAATTAAGTTGAGTGTTGATTATAAGACTGTAGTGCTTACATTTATTGATATGAAACAATTGAAATAAAATTTTAAAAAATTTATTTTTGATTTAAAAAATAGAGATATGAAATTTTAATTTACCATTGATTTTATTGTATTTGAAATTAAAATGAATTTACTATAAATTTTTGAAGTAAAATGTTAAAAACTAAAAATTACTATTTATTTAATAGTTTTAAATATTTTTAATAAACTATATCGATTTAATATGATTTTTTAAAATCCCTTTTTTTTTTTTTCCATAAACTAAGCTTATAAAACTTTAAATTACTACTAAAACCACTTGAATGGGAGTTGAAATAAATGTATAGTAAATTTTAAGAAATGTGCATAGATGTGAGCTGTTTATATTTTACTTTTATAAAAAATACTTGTTAATGAATGATTAAATTTGGAATTCAAAATTGAATATATGCCATAAGTGATAGTAGCTAATGTTAGGGGAAAACCTTTGAGTTATATTTAATATCTTAGTTTAGTGAAAAATCGTATTTTGAGATATAAATTTCAAATGATTGTCAACATAAAACAACCATGCACATAATGTGTGCATTATGCATATTACAAGTATTTAACTAAAGTTTAAATTTTTATATTAATAATACAAAATCATTTATGACTTATAAAAGTTTCGATAGTGCAAACAAAAATTCACCTTCATAAGGGAACCGATAAGAGGGTGAACTTCCACTTTAAACCTATGAGTGAACTTTTATGATACCATTCTCTTAAAAATATATGAATAAATAAATAATCTCTATATTAAGGGGTTACAAAATGAAAACTTTACATTTTTTTTTATATTAAGGTATACTAGATTACATAGAATTATAAAATTTATTTGTAAGACTTTATAAAATCACCAATATTTTTGTAACGTTATTTTGAATTATTTAATGGCCTTGGGGCTAATATAATATATATATATATATATATATTGTGAATATTTATGTAGTTACAACGTATAATCTATAGTAGGTCTTTAAAGTGCATAGGTGAGTGAAAGTTAAGTGGAATATGAGTGATAGATGGATGTTGGTCTTGAATTGGATTGTTAAATAATTGCATAATTGTTATACCTATTATTGAATTATATTTATTAAATCCGGTATTTGCACTCTATGTACTAGCCTATTTTTGTAGGAAGATAGTATTATAATTGTTCATTTACTGCGTATAGTAGTATACTCATCATTTATTACCATTTTCATGTTAACTAGATAAATTTTGATTTTTGAGATGATCTGCTTTTGAAGAGACCCTTTTTTTTTTTTTTTGTTTTTTAAGTACTTAACTCGAGTTTATATTCAAGGTTTACTGGAGAATAATCTTGTTATATTTATTTATTGTATGAGATAATTTATACTTCAATATTTATAGATTTCAAATATTGACTTCTTTATTATGTAAACCCATTTGAGTCTTGAGAATTTGGTTTGAATTCTAATTTAACAAAACTCTAGATATTATTAATTATTTACTACTATATATATTCATTTCTATGCTTTTAATTTTACTTTTTTTTTATTTACATATTTTTGGGGTGCATTGCAATTTAATAAGATGTAATTTAAAAATATGCAATGATTACTACATATCCACAATACTATATTGGAGCGTGACGCTCGAGCCTTTGAAAGACTCCACCTTTAAGATCTAGCCTAGCCGATTAATGGACAACACATTGGACACCTCTAATTAAAAAAAAAAAAAAAACAACAATAACATTTGCTAGTTTAGTTCCTCAAAAATATCAATATAATATGATATTCTGATTAAATATTCACCTTGATAAAATGAAAATTTTAAGGGGGCAATTGATTTGGTTGTTTGATGATTTAGATTTTAGGATAATAACCTTTTTATTTTTCTTTGTGTAGGATAAGATAATTATTATTGTCATTTCTAATCTTTTAAAAATATTACTAATCTCGTGCCATCACAACTTTGTCATTTGTCAAATTTATTTAGAGGTTTTAAATTGTAAATATAGAGAGTGGAGCACTTAATTTCAAGTTAAAATATAATAACCTTAACCATTTAAACCAAATTTTTCTTTGATTTGTTTTGTACGCTATAATATATATGCTATATGCACATTAGACAAATGATTTTTAATTATATTAAATAAATAATGATTCCAAAAATTAAGCAATAATGAATTTTTTTAATGGGTGAAATTTTAATTTTTTATTATGAATACAACTATTAAAGAGTATATTTGATTTTTTTAATTAATTTAAAATTAGAAAAATCACGTGCACCACATTTTTTTTGTACATTATGACTACAATTGTGCATAAGAAAATAAATATTTTTTTTTACATTGTACCAATAATTTTTTTATTTTTTATTATTGATATAATTGTTAATTTATTTTAAAATAAAATATAAAAATTGTATAAAAAATTATGATCATAATGAATTTTTACAAAAAGTTAAACTTTTCATTTTTTAATTTTAATCTTTTTGTTTGCTATGATTGTTAATTATATAATTTCATACTTATTTTTTTATATATATTTGTAGAGCACAGTGATTAGTCATTTATCTAATGTTCGCATTTAAAATTATATTATATGGCATGAGATGAAAACTATAGTTATTTCTAAAAACTTTCATAACATTTAATTACTTTAAAAGTTTTTCTCAAAATTTATTAGGAATATCTTTTTATAATTACTACTTAGTACGATTTTGCTTATCACTTATTAAACCAATATAATTTGTTAATGACATATCGTATATAGGGTAAATATATGTAAGATATATAATTTCAAAAAATGGTAAACATTTATGCTTGAAGCAAGAGCTACTTCCTCACTTTAATGAGTAGTGAGTTTTTTTATACGTACAAATACATCGACACACGAATATGAAAACTCAAAAATCTTAAGGGTACCCAAAGGAATGTGCACACTTATAAAAACTTCTTTATAATTATCTAATAAACAAATAATAAAGTTAGATAATCTAAAAAATACAAAACTTAATTTTCATGAATATTTTTCTCATAAAATTATTTTCTTATGACTTAAAATTCAATGCACATGTCTATACTTTAATGTCAATACACATTACTTGTAAACTTTCACATATATAAATACATAATTATGAATAATCACATAAATATATAATAATATAAAAATCAATATTTTCTATAATATGTAATTGAAAAATATTTTTAAGAACATAGTCAAATATATGTGTGTGTGTGTGTGTGTGTGTGTTTATTGTAATTATTTTTAAAAAGTCTAGTATACTTATTAATCTTAAAATGTATTATAATTTATTATGATTATTTGATGATTAAATGTTATATGTATGATGGATGGATTTGGCCAAACTTCTATTATTCCTTAGATCCTTAAAATTTAAAACTTTCACTTTTTTATTTGTTACATTGTTGAAAAATAATTTTTTTTTGGAGACTTATTGTTATTAGTAATTAGAAACCATTGACTAGTTTTATATGTATAGAGTTTTAATAAGTATTGAATTTTTTTCCTTATTAAAATTGTTATTCAATGAGTTTAAGCGTCGTTTGATCATTTCATATTAAGGACCTGGTAATTCAAGTTCACGTTACACTAATTTAACATGAAGTCAAGGTTCAAGTCTTCATATTTGTCCAATATATATTGAGACAATTAAGAACAAATGTGTTAAATAGTAACTCAATCCCATGCCAAATTTAGATAGGATAGTTGAGGGAATGTATTAAATGGTAAAAAAGATATTAATATGTAATAGGATAGTTAAGGGCAAATGTGTTAAATGATAACAAAGAAAACATTAATAATGAACAATAAAATTGTGACAGTATCATAGTATATTAAAAAGATTAATAATATTTTTGAAAAATAATGTATGAAATTAATAATATCATAATATTTTGGAAAAGACTTATATTTTTATTAGGTCAACCCAATTCAGATTTGGATGAGAACAAATGGTTAACCCAATTCAAAATCTTATTTATATTTCTAATATTCAAAGGTAAATGTGTTAAATGATTAACAAAAGAAATATTAATATTGAATAGTGAAATGGCGATAGCATGCCTTTAACAATATCTTTTAAGAAATCAAGGATATAAATGGTAATTATGTTATACATTAGGAGAAAGATCGATATTATCCATAGATTTTTAAGGTTTTATCTTTCAAAAAGAAGCCTTTTTTGCTAGTTAAGATGTCCAAATTATAATTTGATGCTTTATCTATCAAGAAAAAAAATATGCAAATATTTATTAAACACTGCTTGAAATATATTACTAATAACACTAAACATTTTAACAAATTTTTTCAACAAAATACTAGAGAAAAAGTAAACAAATATTTAAAAATAACAATAAGCATTTTAACTAATTCTTGTATGCATTAAAATGCTTTAACTCTTGTACACTTCACTCCTAGTTGAAACTTTCAAGTATAATCCAATCAAATTAAAAACTAAATATAACACAATTAAATCCACTTCAGTCACTTTAAACAAGTAACTTTAAGCAATTCAATTCTATAAATTTAGTGTAGGCAAAAATCTCCTCGGGTACGTGGACCCATAGGGGCCAAACTCGTTTGGATTGAGGATCAAGGCTAATTTTATCCCCATTTGCAATAATAGATCAAGTAATAGATATAAGATATGTGCTTGTTTTCACAACGGGTCAGGGACAAGGATTAATAGTCTGCTCCAGCCTGACCCGTAATTGTATTAGTCATGGGATGGGTTTTTGATGGGTTAACCTAACTCATTTACTTAATATGGCTTGACTCATTTAACTTGTTACCAATTTTCATCAATTTGAAAATAAAAACTTCATTAAAAAAAATCTATTTGATTCTCTCTCGTTCTTTTGTTTCTTTCTCTCGATTATCAATCTTGAATTTTTTTGGTTTTATTTGTTGGCAAAATTTGTTTAAGATTAAAGCTTGAAGGAGCTTTCTTGTTCTCATAGTCGATATTAAACATTGTACAACAAATTCTCTTGACAATTTGAGGTAGGTTCTCATTGTTACTTTGTTGCTAAGTTTAATTTCATATATGAACTTGCCCTTTGATGTTTTATTTATATGTTATCTTGTTCTTGGAAAAGACTTTGGTTACTTTGCAATTTGTATTATTATTTAACGAATGGTTGTCTAAGCATGTCGAATATATACCTTTGTTTGGCATTTGATTTTTCATGGTTTTAATGCAAATTCTTGGGCATAATGAAGTGAGATGTTTTTGTTTTTGGTCTTATTTATTTTGACAAATAAAAGTATATAATTTGTTTAAGAGACCTAGAAACTATTACATCATCTGACTTGGAAATATCCTCTGCATGATAAGTAGGAAGATCCTTTCAAACTAGGTCTCATTTGCTTGTTAAGTAAGGCCATAAATGTTTTTTTTTTTATATGTTTATTGTGACATTCTCAATGATGTTATTAACCATTTGAATGATTATTCCAAAATCTACCAAGATATATACACAATAGGCTATGTTATAGCTTTGCTTGTCAAATAAATAATCTTACATTATGCATTTATTTGTTTTAAAGTTTTACCTGCAAAAATAAATATGCATTCATCTTAGGCAAGTTGTGTGATATGATTTAAAATTTTTCTTTTGTCTATTCTTGGAAGAATCTTAAAGTTTTTCATCTTTGATTATTCTATTTTGTCAATGCAATATAAGAAACCATGAAAATACTACTTTGATTTCAAATTCAACAAAATTTGATATAGTTTTACTATGCATAGTCATGTCTTAGCGAGTATATACTGCTATGAACAAATATAAAAGTAAAATTAATATTGGTCAGTTATTATATAACTCAAGCACCATAAAATATATCTTAAACCAACAAAATCCAATAAAAGCTTTGTGTTTACTTTCAAACTCATATTTATTCTCAAAGTATAATTATTCTCTTTCCTTGTAGATGACAAGTTCACTTTTTATATAATTAATATGTTAAGGAATTTTTACAATCTTGTTGGGAATTTCTACATAATTAGACACATTTAGGATTCATAACTTCCTTTCCTAGTTAGAATTAATTTAAGGAGCATGCAGCCCCGTTAGAAGCAAAACCAGAACTGGTTCTTTTACTCTTACTTTTCCCTACCATTTACTCTTGCTTTTTAAAACAATGTGAAGACGTATCTTGTAGTTTATTAAATTTATTTTGACTTCAAACAACAGAATTTATGGATGCATAAATATATGATTTATTTACAGTAAAATTTATTCTTGCTTTCTTATTTTGTCTAAGGTAGCTACATACTAGATCTCACTTTATAAATTATTACAATTGTTATTATTTTTACTAGAGCTCTATCTTATTAATTAATTTGTCTAGTGATGCACTCTTTTATAAATATTTAAGATACCTAGGCTAGGGTAGTTACATGCCGAATCTAATTGTATGGTAATTAAACAATTATTAAGTTAGGGTCCTTGTTTTGTTTTAAACGGTAGGCTATCAAACTTTAAGTATGTTTTTCATTGTTTGTTCCTCATATCACCATATACATGTTACTTTAAAAAGTCTATAATATAACTTGTTGTAATATAACATATTTTACAATAGTTTTATTGTATGTTTATATCTTTCTAACTAGTTATACTTTTATTTTATTTTGTAGAAAATGGCATCATTTCATTCACCTCATTTAGTAAAAAGTAATGATGATGATATACAAGACAAAGAGATGTCATTACAAAAAAAAAAAGAAGATTAAGGGCTGTTGTGTGGGAACACTTTGAACGAATAGAAAGCAGTGGGATTAGAAAAATAGTATGTAATCATTATAAATATAAGTTGGTTGCACGAGTTAAAGATGGTACTAGACATTTAAATGATCATATTAAATCTTGTATAATGTGAAAACGGAAAAATATACCCACTTTACAAAGAAATTAAAATCAATTACAAATGATGAAAGAAATGTTAAATTGGAGACATTTTTTTGATCCTAATGAAACAAAAGAATTAATTGCAAAAATAATCATTATTATTGAATATCTTTTGAGTTATGTGAAGTATGAATGGTTTAGAAAAATTTTATATTTTCTTAACCCTATGTAGAAGAATGTGTCTCTTAATACAATCAAAAGTGATATTATGAAAATATATTCAATTTCTATTTGATTCTTGGAGGATGGTTATTTTATATTCAGTGGACTATTATAAATTTGATAATTAAAAATGGTTTGTCTATTATCGGCAGTACAATTGTTAAAATTCTTACATTTTGGACCACAACACCTAAAAGAAGAAAAAATTTTAATGAAATTGCATATAAGTCAAGTGTTGCAAGTAATAGGCAATTAGTACTTGATTGTCCTACTAAATGGAACTTTACTTATCTTATGATTTCTACTGCATTACAGTATAAGGGTATTTTTTATAGATTGAAACTCATTGAAACTCAATATAGAAGTTTGCTAAACGAGTAAAAGTAAGAGTTAACCTAGATATTAACGAATAATTTGAAACTATTTTATGATATTACTAAGATTTTTTTGGGGACTGGATATCCCAACCTCCAATTTGTTCTTTGTCTATATTTGTGAGATTAGGTTATCGTTAAATAAGTGTATTGGATCTACTTATGAAGAAATTAGGAAGATGGTGTCAATCATGATATCAAAATTTGAAAATTATTAGAAGGATGCTCATGAAATTGTAGTAATAGCAACCATGTTGAATCCAAAGTATAAAATGAAGTTAATTGAATACTATTTTCTTTATAATATATGGTGATGATTCATCATTTTAGATTGATAGAGTTAATAATTTTTGTCATAATTTGGTAAAAAATTATGAATTAAATTTGGATCACAAAAAGATTTTAGTGTAAGCAGCTCTTTATTTGCTCTCTCTTGTTCTTTAGTGGTTTTGATTGAGAAACAAGTTGCACGTAAATTGGGATTTAGAGATTTTGTGAATGCCGGTGTGAGTGGACATAAAAAGACCAAATTTGAGACATATTTGGAAGATGGGATTTTGCTTGACATTTAATCTTTCAATATTTTAAATTGGTGAAAAGTAAACGAATGTAAATATTCTTTGTTATCTAATATTGTTATAAGCATATTAGTAATACCAGTATTCACAATTGCTTCTAAGTCAACTTTTAGTACAGGTGGTAGAGTTGTGAGCCCATATCGTAATAGACTACATCCACAATTAGTAGTAATTTTGATGTACACTACAAAATATGTCTTTTTTTTTTTTATCAATTTATAATTTTTTTTCATTTTTTTTTATATAGATAGGAACTCAATTTTAACATGTGCTGAAAATTTCACTACCACATTTTTTGCAAGAAGATGTTGAAGAATATCTAGAGGTAAAATTTTAATTTATATTTTTTAATGTTAAATGTCATTTGTTCTAATTTTATATTGTTAATAATTGATATAAACTAAATATGCTATTGTTGTGTATTTATTTTTTTTAATATTTTTATAGGTTGATTAAGAAAGTCAAAACATGTGTAATTCGGAATTTTTTATGTGGGTTGAATGGCAATTTTGGAATAGTTTTCACGTCAATTATCAATCCACTTTTAAATGTAACTTTTATGTATTCTAGTTAGGAGATTTGTGTTATTAACTTATATATTTTGTTCATAATGTGACATGTAAACCTAT
This sequence comes from Khaya senegalensis, assembly GCA_032402905.1. Lineage (NCBI taxonomy): Eukaryota > Viridiplantae > Streptophyta > Magnoliopsida > Sapindales > Meliaceae > Khaya > Khaya senegalensis. Next base: position 4,010,520 of record CP135552.1, on the reverse strand, counting down.
ACTATGAAACAAAATAAAATTGTATTGCTAGTTACCAAAATGAAATGTGTTTGCTCATTTGTTTGATTATCAATTTATTTGTATTACCGTATGTTGTCAACTAATTTTCCTCCTGTTTTTCTCATTTATTTATGGCAATTCAAAAAATAATTGCTTTATTAGATAATTTAGGTTTCTGCCATGTTGAATTGGTGGACAAAATCATTATTCTTTTTCTGAGTGCTATATTTTGCTTGCTTAACTCTGTCTACCACTACTTTTAATTTGTTATATGTTGCTAGAATTTGCAATGCAATCCTTCAAACAAAATGAAACAATGGTCGTTGGTCAATAAAACTTGCATAGCATAAACATCCTTTGACCTCATTCGAGTAGTTTTTGTTGCCATGAAATCAATTGTGGCTCCAATTCCATGTGAGGGGAGTTTGAATCCTAACAAGTGATTTTACATTGTCTTGACAGTTTATAATTTTCATTGTTAAAATTTAACTGGCAAGAAAGCCACTAGCAAATTCCCAAAGACCAGTGAAAATGGATCAGATAAATTAAATCCAATGAAATAAAGTATTACTAAATAAAATTATATTTTTAATTTAAATATCACTGGTTATTATTAATTTGAATCTAAACTAAATATGTTATTCATTTTTATGTTGAAAAGACAAATAAAATAAATTATATTATTATTATTATATTGAACATATAAAAAAGTAAATCAATATATTTTTCAAAAATTAAAAAAAAAAAAGAAGGCGGGGATGAGGACGGGAATCCCCATCCTAAAGCCGGGACCGGCGGGCACGGGGATCCCTCCCCGGCCAATACTACTTAAACTGCACGAAAATAACCTTAAAAAGAGTACTCAACATCCAATTAAAATTTTTATGGCAGATTTGCGCAGAGTTATCGAAGTCCTGCACGATTAATGGAAATTTAATCATCACAAATCACAATGCAAGCATAAAATAAATCAAAGTCAAAAACGTCAAGCAAATAAATCAAACCATAAACTGTCTTTGCGCAATATTTGGAACCAATCTTTAAAATATTAGACTAAATATATGGTTTCAACTTAATTAAGTTGTAATTATTAAGGATAGTAAACTGAATTCCAAAAGACAATTGTCCAATACACAAACAAGAAATTCTTTGAAATATGAGCAGGAAATCATATTGCCCATCAACAGAAAACAGAAGGCTGCATCATTCTTTCTTCCCAATCCCATGCGACATGTTATAGATTCCTCGTCCCTGAATGAAAAATAAATAGCAGAATATGTATTACAGTTTCATTGCCATAAATATAGAGGATTTAACTTTATTTCATTTTTCTTGATATCTTGCACTTGATTAAAAAAGACAAGCACAAAGAAAAACACACTCACAATTAGATACATTGAACTCGCAGCCAAAGCAAGTGGAATGGCAACAGAGGTAATCTTATCTAATGGTCCTTTAAGGTATGTGTGTTTATGGATACTTTGGAAATATTTCTGCTTCTCAATAAGCTTCTCCCGAGGTCTAAATGGTGTCTCAATCTCAGTCATCCTGCATTAAGAGTAAAACATCAATGAATAAAATTGGACTGAAGGAACTTCCCAAAACCCTAAACACCACAACTACACCATCCCAACAGAAAAAGCATGTAAGTTTACACATCATGCTCTTTCTACTATGGAGGCAGACATACACAGTATGAGGTAGTCAATGGACAGCAGCCAAAACAAAAAACATTCACCAACCAAATAACAGAAGCACATAAATCCAAATGAAATGTGAGCAAAGAGTTAGCCAATATAGATCCAAGTCCAGGACCAGAAAAGGAAAAGGGTAGTTGATAAACTCATTGACCACCATTCTCAAGCTGCTCCTTCCACACAAGGTCCAAAATGGAGAGGACAATTTTACAAGCATTAAGCAAAATACTGAAATTTACTAACACATGATTCGTGTATTGAAGTTTCAACATAATGTTGTTGATAATGATCCAATAAGTACAACTTACCCTCCTCAAATATAAACCAGTGCACTGATAAGTAAAATTTTTGAATTTATCATTGTCACTGCAACAATACAACTTGTGACATTGTCCTAGAATAAAAAAACACACACACACCACATTACCGAATTATGAATGTTCACCACCTAAACATAGCCAACCTAGATCATAAGAATCTTTCAACTAATCCATCATGCTAACCCTATGGGGTGAAAATAAAAGCTTTCAAGGAAGATATAATTATGAAAGGAACACAAACCCTAATTCAGCTATTGAGCCATTAAACAAAGGAATAATAACAACAGACTACTAAACCCTAATTTAGCTTTTCCCAGTAAAATAATATGCACGTATTAGCAAAAAAGCTCCAATCTTAAACCGAAACTCAGATATTAATACAATTTTGAATCTTGATCCCCGAATTATACATCAAAAATCAAGATCGAACGAACAAAAACTACCAGCTTTGACTAGCATTAAAAAGAATAGATTATTAACAAGAAGAAGAATCGATAAATACCAGATCTGAACTACTTAAAACTGAGAAGGAGATGGACTTACGTGACAAAAGGAAGCCAACAAATTTGGTATATCGATAGCCGAGTCTTTCAGCGAAAAGAGAAGCAGAATAATATATGAACGAAGAGGACGTGGAGTGGGCCTCGCAGGTTTAATGAGCTTAAATTGAAGTTTTGGGAACATTGCGGGCCTATGCTAAATACACCCGGCTCAATAGTGGGTTTGGTGCAATTAATAACCAAATAAATAATTAATGAAAAACAGAGGATGATATACTTTAAATATTGGGGTAAAATTATTTTCAAGAGTAGTTTGGTGGATATAAATATGCTTTCACTCTGATCAGGTTTAAATAACATGTCAAAGAAAAAGTAGTTTTTTTTTTTTTTTTAAATTAATTATATCATGCCAGATATTGATTAATATATAAAAAAAAAAATTAAAAATTTGTATAATCAGTTGGTTTTTTGGTGCAGTATTTTTGCAAAAGGAACTTCCCAAACTGGCAAGTTAGAACGGCGCCGTATTTAAAAACGCACTAATATGCAACACCCCGGTCTTTCTCGTTTTCTCATACTCGAGATTAAACAATGGCGCAATCTTCAGAGACGTAGCCATCTTCTTCACTCGTCTTCAATTGGCCGATCGATAGAATGCGCTCCAAGGACAGAATCTCCTACTTTTATGATGGTACAATTCTTTCCTTTATCAATTTCCTTTTTTAAATCTGCTTTTGCTATGATTAAATCGGCCGCAATATTCGGTTTGGTGCAATCAACCACTGAGCCAAATTTCCAGTCGTTTCACTACTGAAACTAAAATCCGAGGCTGTCCGAGTTAGCTTTTTGAACTGTTTAGCTGAGTTCTCGTACGTTTTTCATGTTTGTAAGCCAAAAGATAGCTTAATTTTCTTTTCGGTTTATTTTTTATTCGCCTGTAGAGCGTGGTAACTAGGCTTGTGGCCAAATTTGATATTTGTTCACTGTAACTCTTCCTTGTCAATAAAGTAAGGTATGCTGGTCAGCAATCTTTTATAGGTTGCGTTATTTTGTGCCCTAAGGGCTGATTCTTCTCGGTAAGAGTCGGATGATAACTAATCGTAATCAGATTCATTAATCTAAGGGTGGTCTTCTCTTTTTTGCAAAATTTTGAAGTTAAGTCCAATCATATAATCAGAAACCATTCAGCGGTATTCTGGCAAAAACAAGGTACCGGGTCATATATTTAGGAAAAATTATGTGGCTTTCTTTAATTTATGACTTTGAGTATGAAAAGTAGTTACTTATCTGTGATTTCTCTACAGAGTTTACGTATTTTATTGCCTTATATGTGAGGGTCAATGTTGCAGGAGATGTGGGTAGTGTGTACTTTGGGCCCAACCATCCGATGAAACCGCATCGGCTTTGTATGACACACCATCTGGTTCTCGCATATGATCTCCACAAGAAGATGGAAATATATGTTAGTTGCTTGTTTACTTTCATATCCTTAGCTCATTTGTAATTATGTGGGACATGGATTATTTTCTTTTATTGATGTTTGTTGTATGCTGCAGCGGCCCCACAAGGCATATCCTGTTGAGCTAGCACAGTTCCATTCAGCGGATTATGTGGAATTCTTACATCGGATTACTCCTGACACTCAGCATTTGTTCTCTCATGAATTAACTAAATGTATGGCCTATTTTGTGAAAATGTATCTTATATTGTTGTTTATATGCCTTCTTAGGCATTTCCAGTTATTTCCATACTGCTTGGTAAATGTTTTATTGAGTGGTAGCTTTATTTCAAGGTCAAATTCCACTTTATTAGATGAGAGATCTTGAAAAATACATTCCCCTTTCCTAGAATAAATTGGCTGCCTCATTTATTTTGCTGCCAATGTTTACTTGTTGAAGGTCACGGTGTAAGTGGAATTAAGTACTTGATTGGATACTTATTGTTGATAGTTATCATAGCTGTAGCTTGGTCAGTTTTAGAATTAAATTTGAAGGGGTGCAGTTGGCTTTTCAACCCAGTCCACAAGCGGAAATTTTTACTCATTGCTGCCATGTGTATGGCACACTTAGTTGAATGGTTTAAGTTTAGAAATAGGTTTTATATTTAGTTTAGTGCTTTTGTTTTCATTGCTAAAGGCAAAGTGAAGGTTAATAGAATGCTTCATTGTCTACTTTGTGATTGTTTGGTTGAATTGGTGTTGATGTGTGAATCAATTTTAGCAGATTGTAGAGCTTTAAGTAATTGTTATGTCAGAACATGCACTTTTTAGTCTCGCTGTAACTTGCTTCATCTCTTTAATTGACTGCTGTTTCATTCATTCATTTTTCCTTCCTCTCTTTGAGTGGTGCACTTGCATCTAGTTACGTATATTTTGCCTGCACTAAAACTGGAATATAACATATCTGCCATTATATTTTCTCTCCAACTAAAGTTTGAGGCCTTTTGGTTGCAGATGTAACTAACTTCTTATGACTTCTCTCAGATAATCTTGGAGAAGATTGCCCTGTCTTCGAAAACTTGTTTGAGTTTTGTCAAATATATGCTGGTGGAACGATAGGTAATTCAAATGGTTATAACAATTCTGTTAAACCTGTTTTTTAATCTTTATTTCTAACTATTGATTCGCATTTTCTCACAGATGCTGCTCGTAGACTAAACAATCAACTCTGTGACATAGCCATAAATTGGGCAGGTGGGTTACACCATGCTAAGAAGTGTGAAGCATCAGGTTTCTGTTACATCAATGACTTGGTTTTGGGGATCTTGGAGCTTTTGAAATATCATGCTCGTGTTTTGTATATTGATATAGACGTGCATCATGGTGATGGTGTTGAAGAAGCCTTTTATTTCACTGACAGGTAGTATAACCTTCTTATTGTACTATGAAATTTAATTACAATGGCTAGTAAAGCTACAGTAACTTCTATCATTTATAGAGATCAGGACAGGTACTATATTCAGCTCAATGCTGGTGGCATTAGGCTACTTTAAACTAGCAGGTGTAACAACTGACAAAGTCTTTGCTTGTGTTGATATAACCAGATGTAAAGTTTATTGCATTTGATAAATAAATGGTCATGGTATAGAGTTGCTTAAATTTAGTTTATGTCCAGTTGTAAAGTGTATTGTCTTTGATGGGTAAATGAACATGGTAGACAGTCTGTGTAGGTTCATTTTACGTTGATATTTAAAGCTTTTGAAGAGTAGCTTGGGGTGTTCTGACTATAGTTTCAAACAAGAATATTTTGCACTCAGAAGTCTTGTTTCCGTTATTTTGAACTTTATTATTTAACCAGTCTAGATTTTTCTAATCATCAAATATGTTTAAGAATCTACAATCCTGATTATCAGTCAGATAGGTTTTAACCTTGGAAAGATATTGTTTTTTGTGCTTGTATTTTGTTGTTACTTCAGAATGTACCTCTTATATATCTCATATTTTGAGGTTTCTGGCTGTGGTGAATCTGATAAATGGACTGATAATTAAGTTGTGCTGAACAAGTAGATTAAAGAAACAGAACTTCTATTTTGAAAGTGATCCATGAAATTTATACATTTATTTCCTCAACATGCTTGTTATTATTCTATTGAACTTTCAATTAAATCTTCCGAGTTCGGCATGACAGGGTGATGACTGTTAGTTTTCACAAGTACGGAGATATGTTCTTTCCGGGTACTGGTGATGTTAAGGTACTTCTTAATGCCTTCATTTATTTGCAGTGTTTTCGTCTTTTAATTTGTTGGTGTTCCTCTTATTGTGATAGCACAATAGAACATGACAAACCCTAATTCAACTGCATCAATTATTCCTTTGTCTTGTGCCTCATTTTTTAGTAAGCCGTTTAACGTATGAATAATTTTTGCTTCCACTAGGAGACATGGCAATGTGGTATACTAGTTGGTATGCTCACACGTATTATTTTTTCTACTTTGAATTTCTTTGTAATCAAGGTTTTCATGAAACATGAATATGTTTATGTTTTTCCTATCACCGTTGTTCGGAAACATGTTTATAAGTTAATGTCCCTTTTGTACCAAAGTTGAAATCAATGTGATTACTGAAATCATTTGTATTGAAGGAAATAGGAGAAAGAGAAGGCAAGTTTTATGCCATAAATGTCCCACTCAAGGATGGAATTGATGACACTAGTTTCACTCGACTTTTCAAGACAGTAAGCTCTAGTCCCAAGAATTAGATGGCTGAATGATTGTATTTTTTGGCTTGGTAATGTGAAACTATAAACTATTGCTTACCAATATATATTTTGTAGATTATCTCCAAGGTTGTTGAAACATATGCACCTGGTGCCATAGTTCTTCAATGTGGGGCAGACTCTCTTGCTGGGGACCGCTTGGGCTGCTTCAATCTCTCTATTGATGGTGCATATGTCTTTGTAATCGAGACTTTTGTATCCCTTAATTTATTGCTAAATGTAGAACATTTGTTTTGTCCTTTTTTTTTGGTTTGTAGCCTTGAAGATATTTGCTTGGTCTTGTGCCAGTTCGCAATTGTCAGTCATTTGCTTGGTCTTGTGCCAGTTAGCAATTGTCAGTCACTGATGTTGATGATAATGTTCTCTTTGTTGTGCTTTGTGAGGGTTGCAGGGCATGCTGAATGTGTTCGGTTTGTGAAGAAATTCAATTTGCCCTTGCTGGTATGTTTTTATTTGATCAAGAGTTGTACAAGCAGTTTGTTAGTATAGTACATTCAATGTAAAGAGGAATGTTATCCTGCAGGTCACTGGAGGTGGGGGATACACTAAAGAAAATGTTGCTCGATGTTGGACTGTTGAAACTGGTGTTCTTTTAGATTCGGAGCTTCCAAATGGTATGCTGAGATAATCGTGTCTATTCTTTAAATTGAATGCTTGTTTTGAAATGTGTGCGTATTTTTATTTAACTTTATTCTTTTAAACTGGCATCAGGTGGGTCAGTATTTACATGTTTGCCTTTCTCTATCATGCTACATTGTTTCATGGGGTGTCAATATGATTCATTGTAATGTTTGCAAAATTTGGTAGAAAATTTTTGTTAGCATATTTGGCCTTTAAACTATCATATTTATTTAGTTTGTCCCTCTTGCTTGTGAACTGGATTATGGAAATTATGTGCACAGGGGAGTTTTAATGCTTTTTGTTAGGTCCCTGTCTTAAGTTTCGTGTTTCTCTAATTGGAGATAGCTTTCTGACCCTGGCATCCCAGTTCAATTGAAGTTGTAATATTATGCAGATGGCTTTGTAAAATACTGAAGTTGTAATTATAAACGGAATCATCAGATAGGTCTGTGCTTTAATGGTTGTCAAATTGGCAAATTATTGGATAGAATCCCCTTTGCTTTTGTGGTATTAAGACTTGGTTTAGAAGGTTATAGTGGTATTGAGAAGGTGGATGACCTATGTTATTCAACTACATGAATAGTTTTTGGAGCTTTGGCAAGGGTCAGACTCATATTTGTTTTTTTGGTTGTGCCACTGCTACTTTGTGATATTTGTCTAATTTTTCTTTTTTAAAAAAAAAAAATTGACCATTCTTCTGCGTATAAAGGCTGTTTCAAAAATTTGAAAATAAAAGCAAAATTTTCCTTGAAAATATATGGACATAAATTGTCGCAGCATTGACCATTCAGACCACTCTCAAATCACAATTATTCCTGCTCAACAGTTTTGGAAGTAATTCATCATCAACCATGTTTGTGTTTTGGCTTGCCTTAGATTTGACGTTTTTGGCATACGCATGCTGCTGGGTTGCTTTGTGAAAAATGTTTCCCTTGTCTGGGTGGAAACTTTATGTTATGATGCAAGCATATACCCAAATTTATTTCTTCTTACCTCAATAGAATAATTTAGTTTTATTTATTCTGAATTATTTTCTCAAATTTATTATTGATTTGATGCTGCTTGCAGAGATCCCAGACAACGAATACATCAAGTATTTTTCCCCTGAATGTTCATTGAGGATTCCAAATGGGCACATAGTATGTAGCTTCAAAGGAATTGATTAATTTATTTCATTTCATTAAAGTAATTATGTCTTAACTGGTCAATTTATTCACCTAGGTTAGCTACATGCAACTTGAGGCTAGTAAGAACAACTAAAATGGGCTAGTTTGTAAAATTTACAATCCTTATTTTATGCTTTGCATTCTGTTACAGAAATCTATCTCTGCTTAGCCTTCCTGTTAATGTTCCATGTGTTCATTGATTAAGCAGGAAAATTTGAATAGCAAATCATATCTTAGCACAATAAAAATGCAAGTACTAGAGAATCTTCGTTGCATCCAACATGCCCCGAGTGTGCAGATGCAAGAGGTGAGTAATATGCCCATGGTTGCTAAACAGTTCAGTATTCAGTAACCCATTTTATTTGTAGTAGCTGGAGTTATTACTTAGTCATTTGCACTTGGTTTTCTACACTTGTGAAGTTTTTAGTCATTTGTGCTTGGTTTTCTACACTTGTGAAGTTTTGTTTTATTCTTGCATACATGATATAATCTTCTGTTTAATCTTTTTGCTGACCATCTGGCATTCTGATCACGTCTAAGTTGCTTTCTACTCATTTCATCAGTTGGTCACTTGCCTTTATTGAATGTAACCTAGAATTTATCCTGGTTATGCTGTAACAATATCTTCTAGACCAAAATAGTTTTTAGTATTTCATCGCTTTTGAATCTTGATATGTTCTTCAAATAATGTAAGAGGTGGAGTTCTAGCGAGAAACCCAAGTCATTTCAAAATTAGCATAGATTCCATGTTCATAAAATCCTGATAACAATAATCTAGTTCGTTTAACAACAGGTAACTTTGTGCAGCAAATATGTGATTTTTAATTTATCATTCTCCTGTCTGATAGCAGTAACTCTGAGTTGCAGGTTCCACCCGATTTTTATATTCCTGAATTTGATGAAGACGAGCAGAACCCTGATGAACGAATAGATCGTAAGTAAAATCCATGAATGTTTGCACCTCTGCACTCTCATGCCCACACCCTGGCATATTGCTCCCATGATCATGTGAACTTTCCTTTTCGCATGTGATGCTTTTTACTCATTACTAAAGAAATTGTCTTTCAGAGCACACTCAAGACAAACAAATCCAGCGTGATGATGAATTTTATGAAGGAGATAATGATAATGATCAAATGGACGCTGGATAAAGTAATGAAACATTTTTCATCATTCTAGGGAAGATTGAATTTCTGTATTGTAATTTTCAGTTATTGTTAACACATGTATATCAAGGAAAAAGTGATAAATCTGTTCATATTGTTTTTACCTCAAACTGCATTGTACTATTGGTGTATGCTGAGGCAGTACATTGATATAAGATTCAACTGAATTGAGCCTTTTGGTTTCATGATATTAAAATGAATTGGCTAAAGGTCCACTGGATATCTGCAACCATTAATTTATCATCTTGGTTGAGCTTGGAGAGGCACAATTATAGTTACACTACATATCGCCAACATTTTTCCAGTGTAGGTTCTCGGTCGGGAGGCTAATGTTTCCTTCCCGTGATCATTATTGTTTTCCATTGTACGTGGGATGTATAATCTATTTTACAGGAAAATTTTCATGTCTAATGTAATCAAGTGGTTATGGCTATATCCTTGGTTTAATTCCTACCGCGTTACAGATTGTGGAGTTTGATACTTGGGGTTTCATTCAGGGTATACTTGAGGATGCGTTGAAGTGGAATAACTCACTCACGCACTCAATAACTGTCAAATATATGAGTAGCACTTATCGTGTACGAGTAGAGGTGGATTTTTGTGGGTGAAATTTTGTGGTGTTGAAAAGGTAGAAATTTGGGTGGATTAGTATTTTTGCTTTGATCAAATTTTGTCATGGGTTTCGAGATCCTTAGATTTCCGGTTTTCAAAACGCGAGCCCTGAAAACGATTAGTCTAGTAAGCCAAGCCAAGCCAAGCATTAGGAAAGGTAATTTTTTCTTGCAAAAGGTAGTGTTTGTATAGGCTTTTCTTTTTGTATTAGAACTATACTTCCAACTCACAATGTTACATTCCTTGACATAAAATACTACTCTTTTATCCCTTTAAAACATTTAAAAACAAATCAAACTAATTTTATGCCAAGAAATAAATACTAGAAAATAAGCTATATTTTAATGTATTTAAAACTCTTATTATGATAGGCAATTTTTTTTTCCAAGTAGATAAAGGAATCATTTTGGATGAAAATGCCTCGGGACGATTGTCAGTTTTGTTGGTTTTGTTATAAAACACAAGAGAAAGAAAGAACAAAACAAGGAAAATCGCACTTACACAACACAATTTCACTTCTTTTTTCACTTCAAACTCTCTCTTAACTGATATAATTCAGTATTCGAGCAACTATGTAGGGAAAGATATCGTTAAAAGTGAGTGAATTATTTAGCATATTGTTTGGCTCCTTAAATTTAAGACATTTTATGGTTTATTTTTCATTATTCAACCAATGTGATATGAATAAGCAATTATAGATACTATGTTTAGGTGAAATATGCATGAATCAGCAATGTTTAACTAAGATGTGTTGAAAATGAAATATAAGTTTGCGAGGTTGAAGATGAAACCCAGCTTCACTCGACAAAGTCCATTCTTCCTTGATCAATTCAATTTATCGAGTGAGAATGTATTATGTCGAGTGAAATTCGGTTTTGCTAAGACAATTCTAGGTTTTGTTAATATAATTAACTTATAACTTTTGTACTATATTTCTTTACAATATTTTTATTGTTGAGATAAATATAAAAATAAGTTTCTTTTGTGCTCCATTGGTAGCAAGTGTTGTATTCTATTTTTTCAAATAGAATGAATTTTAATGAATGAGATTGTATTAAACTAGATTCCACAAAAACTTATACTGTATTTGGTGTAATTGTTTATATATTAAATTGGACTTAGTGCAACAATGTATTGGATTGTGTTAACATTTGATTTTTTAAAATTATATTAATAATTAATATATGATAAATCGAAAAGAGTGTATGTGTGTGTGTATATATATTATTTTGAATTCATATTTATATTTATATTTATTCTGCCAAAATAAATAAATACAAGAACAAATTCTTTTTATTAATATGAAATTAAATTTACTAAATGACCTAATGAATGATCGGTATATATAGTATTATTTTAGCATTTATAAATGATAATTCAATTATTATGAACCTGATTATTAATTTATACAATAATCAATTGTTGTCAATCTAATTATTTAATCTACATAAACTTTAAATTAAAAAATTTTGGCAACATAACATTTATTTTTTTAATTTTATCCAAACATAAACTTGCCTAGAAGCACATTCAAGTTACTTTCACAAAATAAACAATTAACACAATTTCATCCAAAATACATATTTCTACATTGTCAACAAAATATCTACATGTATACATTGTCATCAAACATAGCTATCATGTGTCCGAGCATAATCATCTACTAGTTGTATGATTTTATATATATGCAAGTGCATGTACGTGTGTGTATGCGCGCACGTCCCAATACTAAAAATTAGTAAAACATTAAACGTATCATATCTAGGAAAAAAAAATTTTGCTATAACCATTCTTAAACAAAACATATTCATTCTAAAATTAACTTTCATACAACATCATTCTAACAAATGTCAACTTTTGAAATTCAAATTAAAAACTCACAAGTATATAAATCAACAAGTATTCTCACAAAATCATTCCCATAGAGAATATGTTAAATTATTATTTTTTATTACTAAATTCTAAAATAAACTAATAGACAAAAAAAAACTTAATATGAATGTAAAATAAATAAATAGTATAAATGTTTCATTAAATTAAAATAAAAACAACAAATAAAATACCATAAAATAAAATAGAAATTTTTCAAGAAAATAAAAAATTAATCAAGAGAAAGACGTTAAGGTTTCAAGAATCCACCAGTTATCATTATTTTCGTAGTAAATTAATTTATTCAAAAATTTTTAACAACTTAATATGATAAGAATCCTCTTAACATGCAACTAATCACATGCAGTAATTTTTTATTGATTATGAATTTAATTTTAGTGTATGATTTAAAATCAACTATTTTAAAACAAGTAATAATGCTTAGTGTGGACTATTATTATCATATTTAGAATGCATTAAGAATTATAAGAACAAGATCATGCAATAACAATCAAATAGGTGTGGTCATCATATTATCACAATACATTCATATTAAAGGCATATAAGATAAAGGATTTGTGTGGTTCTCAAAATTTTGCATTAATATATAACATGTGTAAATCATAAAGGCTAAAGTTCTAAATTATTTAAATATGCAATAATAATCATTAAGCACAATATTAATAAAAATCACCATAATCAAATCTAAAAATTTCTTAAATTAACATAAAATCATGAAAAGTGTAACCAAGATCTCATATTTAGTCTTAACAAAGAAAGCTACTGAAAATATGGTAAAAATAAATAAAATATAAGAAAGAACCATAAAGATAGAAGAAGAAATCACCCCATCATAGTCTTGGTCTCTTTGAAACTCTTTCTTACCTTTCTTTACTTGTATTTTACTCTCCCTCTTATGCTTTTGTAAGTAAAAGTGTGCTCTCTTTATACAAAAGAAATCATAACTTGGTTCTTCTATTTTTAAACAAAGTATGATTCACATAAATATATTTTTGACTATAATTTGACTACTTCTTAACTTGTCAAAATTTAAGACATATATTATTTTAGTTGCTGCCACTGAACCATTTTGATTATGATGTTGAATAAGATATCAATAAAAATGTCATATCTCTAGTTTCTAATAAAGAAAATTTTTTATAATTTAAAGTTTTGTAGAGAAAATTAGTGTTATTTTAGTCGCTACTAAGCAAGTTGTCAATTTTAATGCAATTAGAATTGTTTTCTTTATCTCCCAAGAATTTTGTAACAAGCGTTCCTATTTCTCCTAGAAAGATTAACTTAATTCTTAAAAAAAAAGAAAAATTTTAAAAATGCAAATTTTAAGCTTATTTCTTCATCTTTGTTTATACAAACTTACAAAAGTATTTGTTGCATAATAAACATATCAATAAGCATTAAAGGCCTCAAATTCATCATCTTTGATAAGCCTGATGCCTAAAAGTTCATCACCAATATCACTTTTATCTTATTTCTCTTCTAACACGCGCTCAACTATCATATTTATGCTTTCTATTGATTGTAGAGATGAGAAGGAAAGAAAAGCTAGAAACGAGAAAGAAAAGATGACATCAAATAAAAAGAAAAAAAAAATGAAGATTTTAAAGATTGAAAAATTGCTTCATCAATTTTTTCTTCTCTTTTAATCTTTTTAATTTCTTTCATTGTCTTTTTAATGTTGAACCTCACAAATAGTTCGTTTAAGTTTTTGATGATGAACTAAATTTTCTTTTTGGGATTGCATTTGAACCTCATGTAACTTGAATGAATTGTTTATTCTATTGTGTATTTAATGCTTCTTATTGCTTTAAAAATTCTGTGTTTATTCTTGGATAAATTGACGTATGAACTAGTTCATTGATTATTAATACCATGATTTTCATATGTGATAGGAATAAGTTTGCGTGGTGTATGTAACTATTAATGGAGCTTGAACTTAATGAATCTTGTTTTAATCTAACTTTTATGGAAATATAGTGAATTAGCTATGTGAGATATTATTGCATGACTATCAGGAAAAGCATGTAGATAAATTATAACTCTGGAATAACAATTCATTCAAGTTATCTTATCATAGAGAGGAAAGAGAGATTCAAGTGAAATGTTGGAAGGAATTGTAATTCCAGGTTTTCTCATATTGACAAATTAATTTTTTATTATGTTTTATTTTTTTTTTTTATATTGGCAAGTAATCCTAAACCTGTAAGAATCAGTTATCGATTACATCCAAATTAGGTTGTATTTGTTATTGTACTTGTTGTCTTACATATAATAATTATTATTTCAGATATTAAAACTTAATTTTGTTCAATTGGAATGTTATACTTTTACTTAAATTGAATTGACAAAATGTGTTTATTTTACACAGCTTGGTTAGCTTGCTGGGAAAGTAAAATGGAAATAATATGGATGAAAAATACATAGGGACAATCATCCCATCTAGTGGTGAATGATCCTTGGTGGTGCAATTTTTTTGGCAGCTAGTTCTAAGCTTTTGAGCGACACTACCGCGTAGACTACAAAGCTTTATACACTTGTCTTTACACTTGTCTTTTTTGGCTTCTTCTTTCACGCTAATCACAATTGTCATTGTCATGCATTAAACCAAGGTACATCATTTAAGATTTTATAAAATAATTTAAAAATTAAAAATGTGTAATTTTAAAAATTTTGACAGACTTTGTTTTGTATTATGATAGTCTAAAAATTTAAACATGCAAAATTTTAAATTTTTATAACACTTCCAATATCTTTTATAAAACACTAACTACGACAATAATAAATTTATAAAAATTAGAGTCTTGGAGACCTATAATATCAACACATAATATATTATTTTTATTAAATATGTACAATTTGTGGTATAATTACAACCAAGTATTACCATATGATAGAAATATCAAAATTTTATATTTCAACCTATTCTATGTACAATATACATGACAAAAATATTTTTTCAAAATACATCTAGTTAGAAAGTAAGGTTGCCTTCATATTCTCCTAAACTTTAGTAGTCCCAAAAAAATACCTAAAAAATAGGTTATGAATGAAAATCTAATAGATAATCATATATAAGAAGGGTTTCCTAACATAAATATTTTAATTATTAAGCCTTCAATTATTTCTTCCATAAATAAGTATAAACAATAATAATTATAACAAAATAATAATGTAATTTAGTTATTACTATGTGTCGCACATAATTTTAAAGTACTATTTTTAAAAACTGTCATTTAAAAAATAAACAGTCAACATACTTTTGAAACTTTATACTTAAAGATTGTCATTCATGATTTTAAATTTATAAACTTTTATTGTAGAACTGAAATCATATTCATAATTATTAGTGCTAAATAAAAAGTTTTACACTATTTCATAATCTAGACACACATAATAATAATAAAATAATTTATTAATGTCATTTCAACAACATTTTATAAATAAAAGAAACATAATTAATCACAATATCATAGTTAAATCATTTGACAATAATATAAAACATAATAAAATAGTAACATATTATTTGAATATTAATTATCAAAATCATAATTTCAAAATAAAATATTAACATTTCTAAAATGTAAGTATGCTTTACTTTTTAATATTTATTTCAAAATAATAGACTTACATGTTTTAAATAAATTTGTTTTATATTTATAATAACAATTAAATTTAAAATATTATTTTTTAATTTTTTAAAATACTGAAATACTCAATTATATATTAATTAGCTACCTGAATCAAAATAAAATCGGTTTTACTATGACTCCATTGACTTCTCTTTCTTTCCATATCACCATCTAATATCATTTTACAAATCAATGTATAATTACTAAAATAAACTTATATTGCTTATATTAAAATATAAATTAATCCCCAATCTAAAAATAAACTCAAATTCAATTTAAAAAATTTTTAAATTTTGGACCTCTAAAATAAAAACTATAAATAATAAAAAAAATTAGAAAAAGTCATTAAAATATAAATAATTATAAAAATACTTTAAAATATTTAAATTATGTGCAAATAGGTCTTCCTAATTTATAGAATAAAATAAAAATTTACAAATTTTATATTTTCACCCCAACCAAAAATCTTCAGTCCAATTTTTTGACGAAATTATCAAATTTAATGTTAAAACTTATTAATTATAAACTCAAGAGCTTACAATAATTGAATTTCTAACTTCTAACCTATCAAAATAAAACTCAAATATTTCATCTAATTTCATCACTTTTTTTTATTACAACATAAATATTTTTTTTCCAAAATAAAGTTAAAAGATAATTTTATCTAAAAATTTCTTTCTTCCTTTCCTGTCTTTTTTCTTTATCTCCACCTTTTTCTATTCAATCTCAATTCTTCTTCTTCCTCTTTTCTTCTTCTTTCTTTTTCTTCTCTTTTTTCCTCTTTTTCTCCTCTCTTCTTCGTTTTAGATTTAACAATAAATTTTTCACTTGCACCCGCTTAAATATGTAAATGCATGGGGCCAAAATGGATTTAGTATTTGGGTTTAAAGAATATTGCCTGGGCTTGGATATTACAGTCATGTACACTAAATACAATGGAAGCAAATTGTTTACTTCAAGTTTATGTGTGTTACTTACTTAGCCGTATTGGATGAACCTGCCCGTTTCTTGAGATTTAATCAGAGCTTCTAATCTAGTTCTAATGTTGTGCAGTGGTTCCTATCTCCGATGCCATAAGAGTTCGCACTGGTAACTCACAGTCTTTTGCTGCTTGATTTCCTTGTTTTCATATTTGCCACCACTGCTTATTGAAATGTCCTCAAACAACCTAAATGATTTTTTCAGGTGAACGTGGAAAAAAGGCTGAAAGGATGACAGGAGGATGGTCGGACTCGGACATATCTACAGCTGTGTGACCTTTCAGAGCTGCCATATAATCAGACGGCAAGATTAGCAACTAAATGTCTTCCGAGCTCTGAATATATTTGCCCTTGGGTTTTAGAAGATTATACATGATGATATCATTCTGCACTCCCTGTCTTGTGTTGCGAATTAAGCAATTAATTTAAAAATAGGTAAATGGGTGCTTCTTCTTTTTTTAAGTCATGATTGATAGAGGATGACATTTGGATATTTAACTGTATGGTCTGGAAAATTACCGTCTTCTATTTGAATTCGAATGTAACTGGAACTCCTAAATCCCATTCCAGAAATTGTGATCTTCAACTCTCCCATTGCCCAAACAAGCCAGAATCTCCAATGCAGGCAGCAGCCCGGCCGTCTTTGTCAGTAACTACCAGCAGCTTAAAAATTTAAAAAGAAGAGAAAAAGAAAAACATTTATAAAAGCTCAGAAAACGGTTAAACAGCGGTTAGGTTGTATAAATACACAAACTTCGTTGCGGTGTAAATATTGGAGGACAGCTTGTGTTTTTAGGGAGAGGAAGATCTTAACTTCACAAAAGCTACACCGCTCTCTTCATCAGACAGACAGACAGACAGACAAAACAGACAGGCGGCAAGTCCTTTTGCTCCCTTACATTATTACATCTCACTCGTTCATTTTGTTCTTGTTCAATCACTCTTAACCCTTGTTAGATTTCTCCGTTTTATTTGCTGTTAAAATTACGTCTTTTTCCCTGATCTGGTTTTGTAGTTGTTCCATCTACTTCTGTTAATTGATAGCACTTGGTCAAATGGCTTTATAGCATCAATAATGTTGCTAATAAATAACATCGACCAAATAAAAGTCGTACCCATGACAGACATATAAATTAAAGACTACCCCATGTCATAATCACAATCAAATTTCTCTTCTTATTTAATGTATATGCTCATAAAACTAGTCTTGACATATTCCACCAGTTGCTCCAACAGTATGGAATCATGCTCTCTGCAAAGAAATGTATTTCCTTTCAAGAAAAGATTGATTTTCTTGGCATGATTATCAGCCAAGGAACATACCAGTTACAACCCCACATTGCAGACCAGCTTCAGCATTTCCCTACCTTCCCTCTCAGCACCAAACAAATTCAACAGCTTCTTGGTATTACGAACTACATGGCTCCGTTCATTCCAAGACTTATTGAGATTATTCGGCCATTACAGCTAATACTTAAGAAGCATGCCCCTCCATGGACAGATGTACAGACTACTGCAGTCCATAAGCTTAAACAACTCGTCAAGACACTTCCACCATTACAGATTCCTTCTAATGGCAAAAGGATTCTACAGACAGATGCCATTGACTTCTATTGGGCAGCTGTCCTTCCTGAAGAAAAACCTGACAAACAAAGGACCATATGTGGATATAAGAGTAGAGCATTTTCAAAATCAGAAATACACTACCATTCCACGTTCAAAAAAATTCTTGCGGTCAAAAGGGGAATAGAAAAATTCCAATTCCACCTCATTGGTCATCACTTCACCTTCAAGATAGATCTGTCAAGTTTCCTAAGATGCTGCAATTCAAACAGAAGCAAATTTTCAATGCTCAGTTATTGAGATGGCCATCTTGGTTCTCACAGTACATTATTACGGTCACACATATCAAGGGCCATCAGAACACCCTTGCAGATATGTTATCCAGACCACAGCCACAACCAATCTCTAATTCAATCTTTCCTACCTTCATGATCCACAGTACCTCTTCAATATGGATTTCTGATGATCTAACTGATCCTCGACCACCTGAAGTAACTCAGCTCATGACTCATAATCTTCTCCACTAAACCCATTCTATGAAGACAAAATGGCTGGCTTATCTTTTCCAATTCATCAGATTCCAAGGCCCAAAAATTCTTGGAGAAATTGAAACCATACACCCCTAGTATCCATTTCTCCGCATTTAACAAGTGAAATATGTCAAACGAGACTTCTCAACAAACCATTCTTTATGGTTACTATAGTATCTATTCCATGAATATCATTTTGGAACAGAGTTCCATGTCCCAGGTATGCTCAAATGGTTTCGTACTCAAGCCCAGCACAGAGTATCTTCCTATTATCAGCCCAGTCTTAATAGCCCAAAAGGGAGATTCGCCACATTGTTAATCTGGTTTTACCCAATGCCAGAATAGCATCACAAGTTCCAAGTTCTCCATCAGGCCCAGCAGAATATTCGAGCGCAACAAGCCCAAAATCATGTTAATTTGGTCTTCAACAGAAAGAGTGTAATTATAGGAAACACAAGGCTCCAATACTTTTCCGCAGATATAAGAATATGACACTTTCTGTATAGTCCACCTGCAGAAAAGTATCGTCATCCTACTGAGTGTCGTGAATTCCAAAGACATTTGGTGGAGAAAAATCAAAACTTCCCCCCTGATCTATGGCCCTTATTGTCGGCAAGGGCTCTATGGGAAATATTCCCTCTAGATCACTAAAGATATGTATCACATGCTAAAAAGAACTTCTTTTCTACTTTTGATGACACTTCTATCACAGCTGAAAATCCGAAAGTTAATCTATCTCTTTCGCTACCACAACCACCCGAATACCTTCAGGACTCCCAAGACCCGGACACTCAGTACAAAAGCCTGTCAGAATTGGAAGCTGAATTGGAACAAGAACAGTTTGATCACTATTGGAATAGCACGCTTGAAAATCAAAATATTCATAGCGATTAGACCCCTATCATTGTGTAATTCGAGTCATCCATGATGATTTCCTACCTTTTCATTTCTTTAAATATGTAAGCTTGTGAGTGAGAAAACGAAGAGGTTAGGAGAGTGTGATGCTTGTAACTCCTTGCTCTCAATAGACTATAAGTTTCTAAATCCTTCTCTGTTTTCTTTTGTTCTTAAAATCTTTTATAAAATTATGTTACTGCTTGATCTTCAATTTATCTTTATGAATTTTCCGTGGTCATAACTGTGAGAATTGCCCCCCTGAAAGCATAAGAGTCAGTCCACCCAGACGCCAGAGTGTTGCGCATCATAGTGCTTAATTATTAAGTACATACTATTAATTATTTGTAAACAATCAAAATTTAAAAGTTTAAAATTCCAGTTTTTCATAATTAAAGTAAACCAATTGTTTTTTTAATCCTCAACAACTTTTTTTCTGGTACAATAATAATAATAATAATAATAAAATTTTTAACTTTAAAATAACTCTTTTCACAAATAAATTGATCATATCTATTTCAATATATATAAAAATATGAAAATTTTATAAATTATAAAATAATTTTATGTCATATTTTATTTAATTCTTAATTATTATATAAAAAGTAATAATAAATTTTAGCTTAAAAAATTTTTTTTCGTAGTTTTTTAAATTTAGAAAAAAGATGTAAGGTTACAAAATAATATAAATCAAATGTATTTACACTAATGTTTAGGAGCGAAGC
Source organism: Khaya senegalensis (assembly GCA_032402905.1). NCBI lineage: Eukaryota > Viridiplantae > Streptophyta > Magnoliopsida > Sapindales > Meliaceae > Khaya > Khaya senegalensis. The sequence goes on along the minus strand of CP135552.1, from coordinate 3,990,013 downwards.
TATAATTATCCCACGTTAATAGATAATTAAATGATAATTTTTAAAATTTAAGTATTAGGGATCATAGCAATTGGAATATTCAAAAAATTTGATATATTCATATCTATATTTAATCAAAATATTCAATATCTATATTCTATTTATAAACTTTTAATAATTATACGTTTAATATTTGTATTTGTATTAATCTAAAAAATTGAATATTCTTATTCGTTGAAAATAATCAAAGATTAGTTGAACATATTTCTTATATTAATTTTCAAATTATAGTTTGAATTTAAGATATGAAATTTATTTGTAGATGATTTCAAGTAAAACATTCCCCACTAAAGAAAACATTATATTGATTTTTAATTATATTAAAATTCATCTAATAAAAAAAATATTTTAATCTCAAAATTATTTACATCGCAAATGATTTATGTTACTATTTGTATTAAAAATTTAGATTTAAAAATGAATTAAAAAGGTAATCTAAAATTTAATTTAGAAATACCAATATTTAATGAATTTTTTATTTATCAATAAGAAATTAAAACAAAAAAAAAATGCATTAAATAACAATATGATATTATATAGTTAGACAAAAAATTAAGATTATATTTTCTTTTATTTTTATTGAATAGGATGAAGATTAGGTGTAAGTAAATTTATTATAATTTAATAATATTATTATTTATTTTTTATCATATATGAAATATCCGATACTTAAAATCATATTCGATTAATATCAATTTTAAATATTTATTTTTATATTCATAACCTATCGAATATTTGATAAATTAGCCATTCCTAGTAAGCATACAACACTTTCAAATAATGTATGGATTAATGGGAAAATGAGCTAAATTTAAGGGATATATAAAATTATCCCTGTAATTTATTACTTTTAACTTATTATAAATTTATTTTCTTATTTTTGAAAACCAAATGTTTGGACTAAGCCTTTTCAAAACCCTATGCATTTTCAGATTAAAATGATTTTTTTTTTAAATTTTAATATGTTTTCAGTTGGTAAATTAAAAAATAAAAAACAAAAAATTTAAGATCTTTGAATGCATTGCAATACCATCAGCCTAAATAAAATTTTGTTAGAAATTCAAGAAAAAGAAAAGGGAACGAGCATGCAGTTGGGTCTTCATTCTGAAGCCCAAATTCTAATATAAGATACGGGGTGTCACCATGAGGCCCAATTGTGAACTTCGCTTGTATCACCTGCTGCCGAGCCTGATTTTCTGTTGTATTCTTGTTTGCAACCCAGCCATCCTACGCATTTTCCCGATTACCCTAAATGGTGGAAGAGGTGAGCTGTTAATTGCTGCTTTACACGTTGAACTCGATAGTGGACTTAGAAATAATGCTTATGTTATGTCAATTCAAACAACTATTTTTAATTTTTATCTTTTGTTAATTCGGTGTTTGTAAATATCTTATGTTTTTGAGAATTCTAATGAGTTTATTCGTTTTGTGAATTCTTTTCCCATGTGAACGTATGTATATTTTGCAGTTGAATTATTATTTTCAAACAATTTCAGTCAATTTTAATTAGTTTTAGTTTTATTTTTTTTTCCTTGCAGGTTGCTTTACTAGTTTGAGAAGTCGTCATCTTTAGAATTTAATTGTATATTGGGCTGATGGCAGCTGGTACAGAAGCTATTCTAAAGGTTTTCTCAGGGGCTTCACCTTCCTTTATTTGTTTTGCTCACTCTCTGAATTGGAGTTCCACGAAGTTTAATGTAAATGATACAAAGAATAAAGGAATTGGCTGCACAGAGTTGCATAATGGTTCGCAAACCTTCCACAGGTCGAAGTTTACACGTTGCAAATGCCGACGAATTGAAAGTATTGATGTTGATGGTTTAACCTCAGATGACGGAAGACAAACATCATATCCTATTAATGGTGAATCTAATGTGCCCAACGTTCAAGATTTTCAGTTGGACAGACAATTGAAAAATAGAAATGGAGGTTTGGCGTCAAATGATAAGTCGGATGCAGCTGGATCGATTGAGGAAGAAGCATGGAATTTACTAAGAGAATCTATTGTTTATTATTGTAGAAATCCTGTTGGAACAATTGCTGCTAATGACCCTAATGATTCGAGCATTCTAAACTATGATCAAGTCTTTATTCGTGATTTCATACCATCTGGGATAGCTTTCCTTTTAAATGGAGAGTATGATATTGTAAGGAATTTCATCCTTCACACTCTTCAGTTGCAGGTAATGCACTGTTTGCTACCCAATTAACCATTACTACCAGTTGCTTGATAGTTCACATTTAGATGAACATTTTTCATGCGATGGGCTTATTATCTCTTTTGCCTTTGTTTTCAATATCTAGAGACTGATTTTTTTTTTCTATTGACCTCCATCAATCAACACATCTATGATTTTTTTTATTTTATTTTATGATAAATTGTTGTTATTAGAGAAGCATTAAAATGGATAATTTCCAAAGTTATGACTCCTCTTTCATTCGTTAACAAACTACCCGAAATGAGACTAAAATACTGTCCATTCTTGCAGCAATACAAATCCAATTCATATTAATACTACAACACATCAAAGGCATAAAAATGCTTTTAATCATCTCGTTTCAACTCTTAATATCACTCAAGTCATAGTGAACTTAGATTATTCAAGTATCTGTTGGAATTTTTTAAGATTCTTTACTCTAGGTTTTGAACTTATGTTTTTAACTCATCAGAACTCCCATCTTCAAAATTGCCTGACCATGAATGGCTAATCGTCAGGTATGAATATAAGATTTAGGAAATTAAATTGACCATTGTCGAGTATAGCTCAGGTAATAATTGAGTGTGAATTTGAGCAGTGGAAGGTATTTAATTCATTTTACAGGTATTTTTGACTTTCTCAATCATTCGTCATGTACATGGAATAAACAGGTATTGTGTCATATTTTCAGAGTTTACCCACCTTCTACCTTCTGGTCATATCTGGTGCAATTCCCTCCATTAATCTTCTGATTATCTAGGACTGACCCCTATTATGAATGTGCCATTGATTTTCTTTCTTTTTTTATTTTTATCCTTTGGTTCTCTTGTTATGCGGACATATTTCTTAAATAGATTTTATTTTTGCTGATATTTGATTGTTATAAATGCAACTTTTGTCCTGTCTCATATCCACTTGTATGCTTTTATAAATCTATTATCTGATAGCTCTGTTGGGAGCATGAATGTTGTCTCTTGTATCACTTTGTTGGATACATACTATTTTGGTTTTTGTACTACCAGACATGTAAATAATGTGTGTTGTTATGATAGAGCTGGGAGAAAACAATGGATTGTCACAGTCCTGGTCAGGGACTGATGCCTGCTAGTTTCAAGGTGCGCACTGTTCCACTTGATGGTGATGATTCCGCAACTGAAGAAGTTTTAGATCCTGACTTTGGTGAAGCTGCAATTGGCCGTGTTGCACCTGTTGACTCTGGTAAGATTGTGATTCCCTTAAAATATCTATTTGCATCTATATATTTGAGAAGTTTCTTTACAATGTCTGGTTATACTTCCAGGATTGTGGTGGATTATCTTGTTACGTGCTTATGGAAAATGCTCTGGGGATCTTTCAGTGCAAGAGAGAGTGGATGTGCAAACCGGGATTAAAATGATTTTGAAGCTGTGCCTTGCTGATGGTTTTGATATGTTCCCAACTTTGTTGGTAACGGATGGCTCATGCATGATAGACCGCCGCATGGGAATTCATGGCCATCCTTTGGAGATTCAGGTTCATTACTTTTTGAATTGAACTTTTTATTGTGTTTCTTGTTTCCTTATTTTCTTTCACATGGAAGCTTCTGGTGAACCTTCTTCATTTGAAAATGAGTGGCATAAATTTCTGCAAATTCTCTTGTCATTGTGCAGGCACTCTTTTATTCAGCATTACTCTGTGCACGTGAAATGCTTACTCCAGAGGATGGATCAGCTGACCTTATTAGAGCTCTAAACAACCGACTAGTTGCACTGTCGTTCCACATCAGAGAATATTACTGGATTGATATTAAAAAACTTAATGAAATCTACCGTTACAAGACAGAGGAGTACTCATACGATGCAGTTAATAAGTTCAATATCTACCCAGATCAAATTCCTCCCTGGCTGGTGGAATTTATGCCGAGTAGAGGTGGTTATTTGATTGGAAATCTGCAGCCGGCTCACATGGATTTTCGTTTCTTTTCCCTAGGAAATTTATGGTCTGTTGTAAGCAGTCTCGCAACACTGGAACAGTCACATGCCATATTGGATCTTATTGAAGCAAAATGGGCTGAGCTAGTAGCAGATATGCCACTCAAAATATGTTATCCTGCCCTTGAAGGACAGGAATGGAGAATTATTACGGGCAGTGATCCCAAGAACACGTACGCTCTTTGTTTTTTATTTAATCATCTTGATGTTCTTATTATTTTATGACTTGTGCATTTTTAATATTACTAGATCCTGCCACTTACTTTTCACCTGATATTCCATCGCAGTCCTTGGTCTTATCACAATGGAGGTTCTTGGCCAACTTTGCTCTGGCAGGTCAGTTTGGTATTTATGAGTTGCATCAAAAGATTATTGCCACAAATGTGCCAAGGCTCAACTCTTCGAAGCAGTGATAGAATGATTCATGATACTTAGGCTCTGTTATATATATATATATATATCATCATATGCACTTTTCAGTCTTCTTGTGGTTATAAGCATTTTCTAGGGTAGAATGTCTTAAAAGATATCAAATTAGATTAAGATGCATTACAGCTTGAATAATAATTGGGGTGTTTACCTAATATTTTAAGCTTTTGGGACAAAAGGTTTCTCGAACGTATTATGAAAGTTAGTTTAATCCAATCATCTTGTGTTTGCTTATGAGGGGACATATTGCAACTGGAATGTTATTGCTGAACTCTTAGCTATTAGTTTAAGCTTGTGTGTCAAGTAGTTACTTTAACAACATATATGTTTTATGACGACTTGTCCTTTCACTAATTGTTGTATATCTAGTTTTTTTTACCATTTAAACAAAATCATGTTAAATAAATTTTTTATGCCTGAACTGAAGTATGTCACGAAAATTTTATATACTTTACCATGTGTGAATATGCAGAGCATTTTTCTCAAGATTCTATTCAATTTGAAACTGTGATGCTGGCTTGTTATTTTCATGTCTCTAATATGTTTGGACAAAAACCTTGCACTTGGTTCAAAATAGTACTTTGTTATGTGTGATTATGTAAAGACTTCTTTTTTGTGATTCTAGCTCTTCAAAGCTGTGGCAGCCTTTTGTATTTTTTATAGCTGCAATATTTTTTGGACAATTTTTTGAGCACTTAGTACTGAATCATGTATATTACCTGACAGTACAGGAGGGAAGCACAAATTTCCTTAAAGTTTCCTTAGACTCTGGTTTCTAGTCGAAATAAGCTTTATGTAGTTGACATTATTGTGGGTGTTGCAGCTCACTGTTGCTTGCATAAAGACAAATAGGCTGCAAATTGCCGAAAAAGCTGTCAAACTCGCTGAGAGACATATATCAAGAGACAAGTGGCCTGAATACTATGACACTAAGCGAGGAAGATTTATTGGAAAACAGTCGCGGCTATTTCAAACTTGGTCAATTGCAGGATATCTTGTGGCAAAGCTCCTACTGGCAAACCCTGGTGCAGCAAAGATCCTTCTAAATGAAGAAGATTCGGAGCTTGTTAATGCCTTCTCTTGCATGATCAGTGCAAATCCACGAAGAAAACGCGGATGGAAAAGATTTAAGCAGACCTTCATAGTATGAGTTTAGACTATGAAGCTACTTCGACGGTTGCAGTTGATAAATATGATTTGCTGCATTTAGTAATTATATGAGACTGTTTTACTAGGAAACCACGGATTGATGTCAGAATCAACATACCATAGAGTTTGTAAATGGTTTGGTTGTAAAATAGTTGTCATTTGGCGAATACGGTTTTTGTGAAAAGTAATATAGCGTCACAATGTTAACATTTTTCTTTTGGATAGTGTTACTGTTAGCAATGCACAACAATAAATAAAGCAGCAACTATATTAGATGTAATACATTTTTGGCATCGAACGAGAAATGGATTGCCTCGCCTATTAATTTTTTATTTTTTTCATTTTTAACCTACAGCAGACTTGGAATACAGGTTGTCCTGATTGGAGGAGGCAATAGTGCGCTGCTGCGAATATCATATTGCAATTTTAACGTAAATGTAATGTATTGCCTTGGCTGGGGTTGCTACCTAAACATAACAATGTTTCTTTGTCATTTCTTCTCCAATTTTTTTAGCAAAAGTTGCATATCAATTGTAGTAGTATGAGACATTCCAATTTCATTAAAATAAAAACAAAATGATGTCTAGATTCCAGTTCAATGGCCACAACAAGAGGAATGTAACATCATATAATAGACAAGATGAAAACTGGATCAAATCCGGCCATCAATATCAACCAAGAGTTAAGAGTTTACAATGTGACTGTTTTCCGCCACAAGGCTGTTCAACAATGACTCACAGGCATCTTCAAGTAAATCTAAAACCTGTCATAGATAACAAACATGTTAAAGAGTGTCGCAAAGGATTTGATACTGCATTTTGTATGCGCACATGCATGCACACACACATATATGCAAGCTTATATATTGTTTGCATGCCATACCCTAGTTAAATATATACAAAATGCCCACAAAGACATTAGTTAAATATATTTATATTGCATCTCTCATAAACAAAGAAGAACAAGTGTCACAAATGTATAAATTTCAGTGTGAGGTAGTGAGAAATCCCCATTTTCAGTTATGAACTTCCCTCCCTCAAATTTAAACATTCTCGATTTTCATTGCCCATAATTGATTTACTAGCCACTTTAATTATTTTCCTTGCCCTTCAATACCTTGTGTAGCTCAAACTAGACCAATACATCCTTGACTTATATTTACCACAAGCCAAAATTGATTCTCTCATCAATTATTTTCCTGTCATTCTATATTGGGTATGAAAATCTACACACTAACATCACATTACAGTCTAAGCTCTAATACCACACATTGGGATTTTTAGTCCCCTAAGATCTCCACAAATAATAATATCAAACAAGTAAATAAACAAAAATATAAGTAAAGAAAAATATCAATTACACAACACAAGTATTTACACGAAAACTCTTAAACTAGAGAAAAAACTACAATCAGCAAATATGGCAAGTGAAAAATTACCACTACCGAAAGCTATTACAATCACTTTGATATTTTACCCTCACACTCGTACCTCAATTACACCCAATCTCAATAAATTTCATCATTTTCCTCACTAGAATTTGTCAACTTCGAGAGATTCTTGTCCAATCTCCATAGAACTTCCACTAAATGAATGTCTAATTTGAACAATATCTCACTCATACTAGAAACTGTTTACTTTCAAAGATTACATGATATTTGATCACTAAACTCAACCTCTCCATATATAGAATATATTTCTTCTAAGACACCCAATCTCAATGGATCTCACTCCTACTAGAAACTGTCTAGAATATATTTCTTCTAAGATGCCCAATCTCAATGGATCTCACTCCCACTACAAACTATCTACTTTTAGAGATTATGCAGTATTTAACAAGTGAACTCAACTAAATAAAAACTTATTTCTTTTAGGAGTAGTTTTTTTTTTTTTTCTTGTACAAGTTGAACTGCACTTTGAATAAGCTAAATCATACAAAGAAATAACATAATTTCTAAAACAAGAATTCTCTTAAAATGATAAAATTACAAGGTTACAAATATATCATGTCACAGTTAATGAAAATACTATTATATGTTGCACAATAAAATGTGACAAACATCATGACTGATATGTAGGTTTTCAGCACTAAAAAATCAAAAGAAAATTGAGATAAATTAGTATTTCATCTTATTTTTCATGTCGTAAATGATACAATGAAAAACACACATGTTACCTTCTCAAAACCTTGGGGTCCACCATAGTATGGATCTGGGACTTCAGTTTCATCATGTTTCTTACAATAAGAGCACATTAATCTGACCTGCATTACACTTACACATGAGAAAAGAGATTTGATAATACAAAATAAAACACAGTTCACCAAGTCACAGACTAAGAAGTCGTCAAAAGTATGTTACTAACCTTTTTATGTGCATCTTCGGGGAGTGCATTATCATCTCTAAATTTCCACCTATTAAAAGCGTCCAATATGTCCTCTAAACACGAACATGAATAATTTAATGAAAATAGAGAACTAAAAATGGTGAACAAGATAGATTAAATTACTCCCAGAATAGCATCTGTATATTATTGTACCCCTGTTTTGTTTGTCCATTGCAAGTATTAGATCAAAATCTTTAAAATCAGACGGGCAGATCGGCCTTGAAATAGATGTAATTTCAATACCACGTCTCTTAGAGGCCGCTCTCATTCTTGGGTCTGCCAAATTTCCCTTTTATGATGGATAGGATTCATTCTCAGTCTCAGTTTGTAAACACTTTCATAATCAATTAGCCGGAGAAATAATATAAATATATACCTCATGGTAACGAATGGTGCCGGCAGAGTCAATATTGAAGTGGGATTCAAGGCCTCTCTTCTTCACAGTATCTCTAAACACACCCTCGGCAGCTGGGCTCCTGCAGATGTTACCCAAGCACACAAACAGAACAGAAAAGGGTTTGGTTTTGGTGTTATCTCCAGCAGCAGCAGAAGCAGAAGCCATCGACGACGCTGTAATCAAACGACAGCCAGAATATATTTGTTTATGGCAAGTATTTCCAGGAAGACGAAATTTTGAGTTATGGGTTGGCGATAGAAATGGAAATTTTACTTTTAGAGATTTAATATGGCAAATTCTTAAATTCGTACGAGTTGGCACTGGGATGGCGCTAGTGCTCCTCGTGTACGGCAATGCCTCCATATTATCAGCACCTGAACTGAGCGAAAAATGAGTTATTATTTATAGCCAAGCCAAAACAACGAGGCAGGCGTGTAGTGGTGATTCATGAATGGATAGGAATTTGATTCTGCTAAAATATTATTTTTGTTTTTAATAATAATATTATTATTATTTGCTGTTATTGTACTGGTGTGGCGTACATCCTATTTATTCCTAGAATGCATTTTTATCAGTTTAGTTAGTTATTACTACTAGTTTCTCATTGAGTTATTCACTTCCATTTTACACTACACAAGGCATATCACGAATAACAATTGGATTCTGATCATGTTACGGGCAGACTGACAGAAATTTTAGCTCAAAACCTGGTAACAAAAATACAAAATTAACACTCAGTGACTCCTGCTTACTCTATATGGCAGTGTGCGCGCAGGCATGTGTGTATATATATATAGTAGTCTCTGTCGAAAAATCCTCTTCCATTACATGTACACTATATATGCTCTATTTTATATATATATATATATATATATGCAAGTTACAAACAAGGATGACAGACAAATCTCATTGTCAGAATAAAAAAATAAAAAAGGAGAGAGAAAATTAAGCAAACATCTGTGTTTCACCACAGCGTGCTATGGTAAGCTAAAACATCTCAAACTCCACGTTCTCTTCAGCACCACCCTTCAACTCATCACATTTGGTGCTTTCCTTTTTCTGTAAAGCCATTGCCTGTGAACCAAATACTGCATCACAGCACTTAGGCAGTTCTGGTGGTATTGCACACCGTATGAGCGCCCAGTTAAGACCTTCAAAGAATGAGTGCTGTTTGATCTCTGCAGCTCCTTTCACAGCTCCAAGTCGATTGTCTGGTTCCTTTACTAATAGCCCTCTGATCAAATCTCTTGCATGAAAACCAACTGCAGGGTAGCCAGGGAATCTAAGGCTCTGTGATACCACATTTGATAGCGTTTCATCATTTCCGGATCCCTTGAAAGGAGTCCTACCATATAATAGCTCAAACAGAAAGATCCCAAATGTCCACCAATCTACAGCACTCCCATGACCCTCACCCTTGATGATTTCTGGAGCCAGATACTCATGCGTTCCAACAAATGAGTTCGATCTGGCACCAGTTGGTTCCACTACAAGCTGCGGCAGTGGGCTAACCTGAGCAGCTAGGTCTGACTTTATCTTCCGAGTTTTTGCAGCAACTGAAAGTAGTCTAGGAGTAAAGCAAGAGACTTGCCAGGAAGGATGGAGGCAAAAAGGATCAATGCAGCTAGCTTCAGAGCATGGACTCGAAGCCTTTTTCGTGGGTAGCTCCTCAACAGGTGAAGATGATTTAAGCACTGTTGGATTAACAGAACATCTGAGTGACAAGTCAAAATCTGAGAGCATGATGTGGCCATCTTCCCGTACCAGGATATTTTCTGGTTTTAGATCTCGATACACTACTCCAAGCATGTGTAGGTACTCCAATGCAAGGAGTACTTCGGCAACATAAAATCTGCAAATATGATAGCACCAAAGTAGAATTGAGAAGATCATGTGGATGGGGAATGATGAAAATTTGGATGATCAATTATGTGGTAGATTCTTAAATTGTTACGAGATGTGCTTGCTTGGATCCTTTATTCTGGTGTCAAGATGTCTTGACCATCACTGGTTTTGACCAACAAGAAAAGCAAACACGAAATAGGTCCAACTCTTTGTACATGCTGAATGACCAAACAGAAACACAGGATCTACACTTCTATACACTTTCCATCCAGCTCAAGGGACAAACAACCTTAGAATCAATAAATGAATTCCCTCAATAACTTTTAAATGTCTGCTATAAGTTATGGCCCTTAAGCTTTATAAGACGGCTTCAGAATAAGTGCTGACATTAAAAGCATATTCAAGAATAGGACAGAGGAAACTTGCAGATGAATAGATTACTTAGGAACCAAAAGACTAATGCTTGTTAAAAGAGAAAAGAGAGAAGAAAGTATTCATAGCTAAGTTACAAAATAACTTGAAATAAGATAAATTATAGGGCATGATACCAATGCCTCTCTTTGTGAGTCAAGAATATTGTATAACAGATCCAAAAAATAGAGAGATGAAAGTATTCATAACTAAGTTACAAAATAACTCGAAATAAGATATATTATAGGGTATGATACCAATGCCTCTCTTTGTAAGTCTATAACAGATCCAAAAAATAAAACAAGCCTCGGACATTGATAAATACCTGGCTGCTTGTTCAGAGAAAAATCTGCTGGGTTGCTTCTGCCTAAGCACATGCAAATCTCCACCAGGACAATACTCCATAACCAAGCACGAGAATTTATCGGTTGTGAAATGAGCAAATAGTGTAGGAAGAAAAGGATGATCCAACATTTGCATTATCTCTCTTTCAGTTTGGGCCCTAGGCATTTTCTTTCGGCCCACCAAAAAGTCATTGTCCATCACTTTCAAAGCAAATAGGCAACTTGTACCAGTTAGCTCTGCAAGATAAACAGTCCCAATATCCCCACACCCAAGCTTCTTTAGAAGTTTAAAATGCCTCATACCCAAGCATCCATGCTGCTTCTGTGCACAGCGAATAGCTTCCCACCTCAAATCATTTGACATGTGAGGCCTACTGCCACCACGACTAGACCCACTAAGAATGCTATCCTCACTAATGCTTGTGCTACTACTATAGTCACCAATGCTACTTTTTGAGCTTTGGGAGAATTCACCCTTTTCTCTTGATCTGGATCTCTCATCAACTTTCATCACAACAGCTTTAGTTCTGTTACCACAATTCAAACCAAAACCTGGTTTGCTTGTACTTGAGTCTGCAACACTTGAGTTAACTTCAGTGCACATATTCGTACCAATTGAAGCAGGATAAGTTTTCATATTTTCTCTCCTTTCATTGTTCATAGTAGAGTTGTGCATGTTGTCTTCCAAATAACTTGTACTAGGACCCAAATCATTATTAGCACTTCCATCACATGGTGTGGAACTGCTGGAGACAGAAGTTGAATCCTGCTTTACTTTTCTTTTGGCAAAACTCTTGCTCCGGAAAACTGGTTTAATTAGACGAGGACTGTTGCCACCACATTTGCTGCTGGAGTTGAACAAAGAAGATCCAGGGTGCAGCTTGCCTTTTTGCCCCTTATCTGGCACAGCTGTGTTGACTGGAATCTCAATTGAGGAAGGAGCTAATATTTCAACCTCCTGGACTTCTGCATGGGTAATTGTAACAAATGAAGAATCTGTAAAATTTAGCTTTTGAAGCTCTGCATTTGATTTCTCCTTCTCAAACTCTGTTAACACAGGAACAACCTGATCCAGTGATGGTAATTTGTTCATTATTGCCTTTGGTTTTGTAGCAATATCTAAGGGAGTAGAGGGTTGAGCAGCTTGGTTTGAAGATTCCGCCTTCAGCACTTGCATGGATTCAGGAACCGTCTCAGTAGAATTTAATGTTATTTTTTCTGGTACAAGAGATATTTCAACTAAATTCCCTTTACCTTCACTCAGAGGAAGGCCAGATTCATTGGCCTCAACTACCACAGCCCTGTACAATCGTTTGATAGTTCCTGCTTCCGAGGACCTTGAAGAACTTGATGGCTTTGATAACCGCTTTATAGCAGCCATCTCTGCTGCCTGAGAGATGCACAATCCTCTCAGTGCCTGCTTCAAACTCACAGGCTCTGATATTCCGATCCCCGATGCTTGAGATGAACTGACTTTAATTGGTCTTTTCAAAGCACTCTTTCGTAAAGCATCCAAGTTCCTAGCTGAAGTTTTAACATCAATTGCCTCAAAAAGACGATTAATATCATCTTCTATAGAATACTTATTTCCTGATTTTGGCACAGAATTCTTTTTGGCTTTCTCATCTATTTTCGATTCAAAATCCATTTCTTCATTTGATTCAACAATTTCACAGGTATTGAGTGATGTATCCATCTTTGTTTAATGAAACAAAACACTACAAAAGAGAAATATGGCTGCACGAATTCAGACTAACCCATTTCTGAAGAAGCATTTCGTAGATAGAGGAGAACAGAATACAGAGAGAATGTTACATATGCCGCAAAGTTCTCTATAATCATACTGATTCCCAAATTTGAATGGCCCGTTAATATTGCTTTACAAAATTCAAAATGAAGCATCCCAATCCTGCCATGATTGCTGAATTTCAGATAATCATAAGCAATGAAACCAACAGGGATACAATTAAAAAGATATTAACTCATTAAAGAACAATTCTGTAAAGAGCATTGTACATAGCATCAACTGATCCAGCCAAAAACCTTTCCTTTCTACAAAATTTGGGGTTAAACATGGCTCTCCACTAATTAAAGTCAAAATTTGGAATGAAAATGGTGGGGAATATCTAACTTATAAACATGTAGATAGCACAAAAGTTCACTAATTCAAACTCAACCACTTATTTAAAAATAAAAAGTTAACACAAACATCCAAATTGGCTTTCATCTTGGATATTCACACTTGTGAATCTAGCTAAATAGTAATAACCATTGCATCATGTATCTAACTGGCGATAAACACAGCCATCACGTTAAACAACTATTTGGACAATAAATAAATAAAAATAAAAGGCCTTTATATACTTGATTAACAAACGCGAATTCAACAAGAAAACACAACTATCATCTGATTCTGCCTAAAACCTAGCCCATATCTACATTATACCATCCAGATCTACCTAAACAATTGCAGTGGTGATCAAAAGGAAACAAAAAGAAATGATCAGTCTTATTACACACTCGTTTGAAGAATTTCTCTACAGTGGTGCTTATTTGTGAAGAGCTATGATTTTTGACAAATTTTGATACATGTAAATAATAGAATAATTTAATGACAAACGTACACTAACATTATGGGAACTAAACTTTGATCATCAATTACACTAATGAGAAATAATTGAAGAATACAAAAATAAAATTTAATCAACATTTGTTAGAAATAAAACCAAAACCCTTGAAGAAAGTAGTTATGCAGAATCATATGAGCTTACTTTACAGCATAAATCAAGCCCAAATTTTCTGAAAAAAAAAAAGAAACAAGAAAGACCAAAACAAAATAGAAGAAAACAAGAAAGCTCTAAAGTGTAAATGAAAAGAAAAAAAAAATGAAGGAAAAGCAAAATTATAGCAAAAACCTTGAAAAGGGTACCTGAAACAGGATCAGAGCCGTTGGATGATAAAACAAAGCGAACCGAACCAGGGATGATAATCAGATACCCAGAAAGTCTAGAAAAGAAAAAAAAAAAAAAAGAAGAGAAATTAATGTTGGTGGAGGGCGAGAAGTAGTAGCAAGTAGTAGTTGGAAAAGGAGAATAATATTCTTAATTTAATTTGTTTATTAGTTTGAAATTTAGGGTTTGGGGGGCAGGAGAGAAGAGAGGTTTCAGAGTGAACTCAGGAAAAAGTTGGTAACGAAAATCACGAGAAGAATCAGAAGCTATTCATATTCATATTAGTAATACTAGAAGTACTCCGTCTTTCTTCACAGTGTTTGGAAATGGCAGAAACAACCCAACCCCAATCAATACAACAAGTAGTAGTAGTAGTAGTAGTAGTAGTACAAATACAAATACAAATACAAATACAAATACAATACAAGTACGGAAAAATAGATATCTGCATAAACTTTCGATGGATAAAAAATTTAGTATTTATCTAAATACAAAATCCTATTATTAAAATAATGAATGACGTACTAATATTTTATTTGTCACATATTTTTTTAATTTTATTAATAAATAAATAAATATATATTAAAAATAAATAAATACATATATACTGTTAATATTAAAAATTAACCTGTTTAAAATATAACTAATAATAATTTTACAAGTCACTTTTTAAATATAAATCTTACGACAAGTTTCTTTCTCCGAACTCTTTATTAAGTAAATTTATTTATTTTAAATTTTTTAAAAAAAAAAATTACAAAAAGAAAATCTCAGAAGTTTCATTGGTTAAAGATCTAACAGCTAATTGGTGGCTGCTCTTTTTTCGTTTTTCCTCGGTTGAATTATTAAACAACAGAAGTGGCCGAGGAGGAGGAGGAGGATAATCCATCTTTTCTTTTCAAATCAACAACAGGAAGGAAAAAAAAATTAAAAAAATGGAAAGAAAGGAGGGGTATCCGAGCCATACCAAATCAATCCAAACAATTAGTAAAAGCTAAAAAAGTGTTAATTCGTTGAAAATTTATGAGCTTAGCCAAACCACACCCAAACCCCACCACCCCACCTCCCCTTCTTTTTTATGTCCATCAAATCACTACCTTAAATTGGAATTTATTCTTTAATATATGTTTAAAATAAAATTATTTTATTTTCTTCACCTTAAATATTAGTTACTTAGCAAAAGTTTGTGTTTACTTACTAATAAATATAGTGGAAGCTTCCTAATAATTATACAAAAGCTCGTTTGATGTAAAACTCAAAAGTTTTTGTCTTATAAATATATCCATGTACCTATATATCAAAAATTATTTTGTGCCTTGTAACTTAAAATTACTTTTATAAAAATTTAAAATAAAAAATAAATATTTAAAACACTAAAATTTTAATACTATTTTAAATTTTTGTAAATATCGTTTAAGTTCCGAGTAACAATCTTTTTTGAATATACCAATGTACCATATTTAAAATCTTATTAAAGTAGATGAGTGTATTTAGGTTCTTTATGGAATAAAAACACTAAGTGTTAGATTAGTTTTACTTTATTATTAGTTACAATGACCCTTTTTTTTATGTTAAAAGTTGTTTTTATTTTTTTTTTTCTTTTGTGTCATTTGATTTTGAGTAGAGAACAGCTTTTAAAGAAGCCAAAATTTTGTGCTTTTAGGAGTTGAATTTTATTTTTTTAACTTTTTAAAATGTTAAATTATCTTAAATACCTTTATTTCATTTTTAAAAGTTTAACTCTATTCCTCTCATAATATAATTTTAAAAAATTTATTTATTAAAATAATTACAAAATTTTTAATAATAGATATTTATGATAATCAAACAATTCATAATTTTTTTTCCTTTTTATAAAAGCTTTGCTTTTAAAGTAAAATCTCTTCTAAACAAACCTCCAATATCAAAATTTTATTACTACACATCTCTTTAGTTTCGCTTCTAAATTTAAGTGGAATGATCTCAATACTAAATAGCATGTTACTATACTTAGTACTAGTAGACAATTAAAATATAAACATATACCCTATAAGCTATAAGTTGAAGAATTAATGACAAATAATAATGCGTAAATTTCTAAGGTTCGGTTAAAATGATACTTTAGTTTTATTAGTTTTACAAATATTCTTATAGACAGTATTTCGTTAAAATGTTCTATTAGTTCAAATGGTTTATTTCTTCACTTTTAATTTTAATTATTATAATATTTTTAAAATCGTAATTATTTTAAGTGTTAAATGTATTTAATTCTTAATCCACGGATTAAACTAAATGATGATATTTTGAGTGCATAATTTTTAAACTTGTACAATTCAAGTTTACTTTAAACATATGATTTTCTAAATACTAATATAAAACTATATAGGGTTTATTTAATGGTGTGAGCATGGGTGTCCATGAAAAAGAAAGATAACTGTTTTATTTGCTGTGTATATCTAAAAGAACAAAGTCAATAAACAACACACAACCTGTGAATTTGAATAGGTTACCATTTATAAATTTGGGTAATTGAATATTACTTGTTAAGTCTACAATTAAGAGATCCAATACAATTAACTAGCAAGTAAGATGATAGGATGACACTGACATATTTGTTTAGAATTAGAAAGAAGTTCACTTTTTCCATGAAAAGTTTTTCTCTTGACAACAAAAAGTGTGAAGGACATGTGAGTAATTTGAAAAAAAAAAAGAGGAGAGAGAGGGTTGAAGGACACGAGAAATGGCATAATTAATGCCTTCTCTCCGCTTGTTTCTACTTTCAAGACAAATGAATTGAACTTAACAAGAAACAAAAGAGACTTTGATTTTATTTATTTATTTATTATTATTATTATTATTTTCTTTCCTTCTTTTTTTCTTTCTTGTAATTATGATAACAAACAAACAAACAAACAATAAAATGAGCAAGATCCAAGGGAGAGGGGTTGCTTTATCACTATTTGTATGGGTTTAATGGAATGTTAAGTGCAAACTAACTTTTGTTGCTTTCTTTTTAAAGAACCTTTTACTTGGTAGGTGGTGAGTCTTATTGTTTTAACCATAATCGTCATTATTAATTCTTTGACCATCAATTTTAGGCTTTGAATGAAAGAGGAGCGCGGCAAATTCTTTACAAGAAAACTAAACTACTACTCACTTTTGGACGGCTAGGTTAATTGATTCTTTACTTTTGTATTGTAAAGCAAACAAATTAGATCAAATGAAAGTTTTTGTAAAATAAAATTATTAAGAGAAGAATAAGGTGGTTGATTTTTTTCTTTTTTTTTAAATAAAATTTTTAAAGAAAAAAATAAAAATTTATATTTTGTCTTCTTTTTTAAGGACAACCTAGAACTCTTTATTATATATATATATATATATATTTTAAAAAATATTATTTAAATTTAAAAATAATAAAAACAATTATTGTTGAAGCTTAAAAATTGACCATAGATCCCTTTCGGTTCTTTTTGATATAGTTTTATTATCGGATAATGTAAAACACATTGGACATAAATTACTATCCGAATGATTCAATCATTGGTTGTAATATAAAATATATAAATAAGTCTATGTAAGGTTCAATTACATAAAAATTCTAGTTAAAGCTATTTGAGAAACAACATATTGTTATAGTTTTTTTTTTTTTTTAATTGGGCTAGGAAAAATAAATATAAATCCAAACCTTGAGCTCAAAAATAAGTTTGTTTTATTTGTGCTGGTATGTTATATAAAATACATCTTTTTTATTTGTTTCTTTAAGAAATCATCTCTAATAAGAAACTCTTTTATATATAAAAATAATAATAGAGCAATCTTTTTTAAGAAAAAAAATATTATTTTACTTAAATTCTTTAATCAATTTTTAACAAATAGTTTTTTCACTAGACATAAATACTTTACTTGATTTGATTAAAATTTATTTTTCTCATAAAGTTTGAATTTTAAAGGGAAGCAAAGTTCTATTTAGTTAAAAAAGTCACCAAAATATGAATGTTAAGACTCAAATTTTGCATATAGACCTAAGATTAAATAGGCCCATAACGCTACTATTTTTTCTAGAAGATCATGTGGTGGACTAAGCCACTTTTTGAGGTTTGGATAGTAGGTCATTGTGTAAAATATACCGAGTAAGGTCCATGTGAAGGCCAATTGCATAAGATCTTGCCTAAGTTCACTTGGGAACCTTAGCCCAAAAGGAGAATTTAATGTGATTGGGCCAGCGATAATTCAATACAAGCTTGAACCATTAGCTTAATCATGAGCCCAATTCATATATTGTAGTTAAGGAGGGATACACATCCACATCCATCATAAAAACTCAATATCAAATCTACACTAAACTGGTAATAAATTTGATATTTTATTGTCAAATTTATTTATATGGATACTTAATATTTTCAAATCTGTGCTTATATTCACAAATTTTAGGTGGGTTATTTGTCTTATCAACTACACTTATACTCTTATACAATATCAAATTTAAACTTATAACTTGTTTAATTAAACTAATAAAATATTAATTCAAATAAAATGAATTTTTTACCTAAATAGCTCATTTTAAAAGTCCATTCATAATATTAGCCTTGCTCTTGGCCTTTTCATAATTTTAGTTAAATAACCAACTTTTAGATGATTTTTGCTCCTGAGACAAATAGTTAGCTTTATTTGACTTGTTTGTTTGTGAGAGAAGAAAAACAAGAACAAAAGAAAGAAACAAAATAGAGAGAAGAAAGAAAAAGGCAATATAATCCTAATCTTGGATCAAGCTCATTGATTTTTTAGTCATAGACTTTAATCATATTTGAGGTCATTGGATTGAGCCAAAGTGAGTTACAATGTCAAATTTTGGTGTGGTTCCATTAAAAACTCTTGAGTATTTTTGATAATTGATTTTCATTATTGTTAGAGCAAAAAATATTAGCTAAATAGTGTTAAAATATGGGTTATCTAACAATGCATAAGAAATTTGTTAACTTGTAACAATATTGTTACACATTATTGGTCTCTACAATTATTTTTTGACGATTATGAAATCGTTAAGAGATTTCAGTGCATATGGGAAATCCTTCGATGGATTTTTTCTATAAATTATTAGACAACTAAATTATGTCACAAATTCATCAAGAGACTTCGCATATACTGAAATCTTCTAATAATTTTATAATCGTTGATGGATTTGTTATATTTACTAAAATCTTTAGATGAATTTATAATTGTCAATGGACTGTTTTATATACACTGAAATTTCTCAATGAATTCATTGAGAGATTACAATGTATATGGTAAAAATCAATCCAGTATCATTGTTTTACTTGCATTTTTGATTGTTAACTATACTAACAAAGGTTTTTTTGTTTTTTAATTTATAGATGATACAAATATATTTGATAATTGTCTTTAGAGGGTTATAAGAAAGACTAGTAGAAAGATTGAAGTATAAAATGTCGATAGAAGTTTTAGTTTAAATGTTGCAAATATTATTAATTAGCAAGAATTGTGCAACTAGTTGTATAGTTTACTTAATGCAAATTCTAATAAATTTAGTATTAGAATGAGAGTTGTGTGCAAACATAATTTGTCTTTCACATCCTATTGTTTAATATTTCAAGATATTATGAATGATAGTGAAGTTGCTTTTTTTTTTTTTTTTCTTATGGTGAATTATCAAATTTTAACATTTGTGGGGTTTACACTACTATTTATAACATTTGATCATCGTGCAACAATTGAACCAACACCACTACCTATTGTATCAGTTGAACCAATACTACCACTTGTTGTACATATTAATTAGCCTCCCGTTCATGAGATGAAGAGTAATTTCATAAACTACTTCATTTATTCAATTGGTAGTAACATTATCAATGCTCTAGTTCATGCCAATGTTGTACACGTATTATATTCTTCGATCTAATATAACGAAAATCATTCTTATGAGTATTACAATAAATAAATTAATAATAAAAGCATATTCTTGTTAACTATTATTAGTGACATATCATAAGAAGGAGCCAATAATTATTGTGGTATTAAGCTAGTATTTAATCAGCAAGCTTAGCCCACCTTTACAAGGACATAAGAAAAAACCAAAGAAATTGGTTTATCATTGTATGATTTATTATAATCTTTACCTTTAATTCCATTATTTGTTGTTTTAGTTCCAAAAGCGTTCCCCAATTTCAATGATGACCAAGTAGTAGTTAGAAAGCTATATCAAACTAAGGAGAAATCTATATAAGAATTTGAGTTTATTTGCAATGAAAAATAACTTTCAATTTAAGATACATGCATGGATAGTAAATGTAAATGGCAGGTGTGATCACTTACGATACATAAGAACACATATTTCCAAGTGCTGTGGATTGACTAGGAACATACTTGTTTGTTGAATCAACTCTCTAATGGATATCGTTAGGCCAATTCTCACATTATTGGTAAACTAATCAAAGATAAGTTTGCAGACTGCATTAGAGTGTATACTCTTAAATACATATAAGATGACATTCATAACGAATTTGGTATATTGGTGTCAAATATTAAACCTTAGGCAACTAAAGAAACAACATTGACATTGGTGTGCGGGGATTCTATGAAATCTTATAACTTATTGTTATTATATTATCATGCTTTAAATGAAACAAACAAGAAGAGCCATTACTTATATACAAAAGGATGTTGATAATCACTTTATCGATTTTTTATGACACTTGGAGCTTGTAGCAATGGATTTTGTTCGTCAATCAAACCTGTAGTTATAGTTAATAGTACTTTTTTAAAATGAAAATTTCATGGCATATTATTTATGGTAACTTATAAAAACAAAAATGATATTTTCATTAGCTTTTGAAATTAAAGATAATGAAAATAACAATTCGTGGCTGTGGTTTTTGTAAATGTTATAAGAAGTCATTTGCGACAATAAAGACTTGGTTTTCACTTATGATCGAAATGTGAATATTAAGAAAGTAGTTGCTTCTGTATTTCCAGAAGCTACACATGAAATTTATTATTATTATGTATCAAAAAATTTATGTGGAAAGTTTAAGACGATGTTGAAGCATGAGATTGACAACTTTATAATGTTTTACTTTGTGGCTATAAAGGCTTATTGTATGAATGACTTTTATAAACATATGTCAAAATTATGCATCATCAACCCGTAAATCGCCAAATATTTACAAGAACATGTTGATTGTCATAGATATAGACTCAAGCTTTATTTACAAGTAGAATGTATAATATTATAACTACCAATATTATAAAATATATTAATAATATTCTACAACACACTTGATCTTTCATTGTCACTTCATTGGTTGAGGTTTTTGGAAGTTTACTATAAAGGTGCTACGATAAAAGGAATGAAGTTAATGAGGTTAAATTTAATTTGAACAATTGGGTTTAACAAAAAATTAACGAGTAGATAAAAACTGTAAAGAATATAAGTGTGTTTCTAGTTGATCGACATGAGTTCTAAGTGAAAAATAGGGACAAAAATAGTAGAATAGGCTTAAGCATCAAAATGTGTATGTGTAAAAAAATTAGTTTGGATCAACTTCCTTATGCACATGTACTTGCAACATGCAGGCATATTAGGTTTTAATATAATGACTTGTATTCTCTTTATTATAGTAATAAATCGCTTAATAGAGCTTATGTAGATTTATTCATCTTATCGGGCACCAATTTGATTAGTTAATCTTTAACGAGTTTGCATTTTTCATTGTTGTGGCTATTTGTACAACATTTAGTATTAGGAAAATGTAGGATAATCAAACACCCTTTTTTAGGAGAGGAAGTGGCGAGAAAGAAGTGTCTTAATGTTAAAAGTATGGGCATAATCTCCAAACTTGTAAGAATTTTATGTTGCTACAATCTACTTAATTTGCTTTGTTTATGTATTGTACTTTAAACTATGTAATTGTATTTGTAGGTTTGATATATTTTGATCCAACTGAAATTTTTTTTTTTGAATGTTATGAATTAAGTTTATGAAGTTGTAGTTTATTATATTATATATATATATATATATATATTTTTATGGAATTTGGATTAATGCTATGGAATTTACAATAATATAAGTTATTATGTTATTTATATTAATATAAGTTATTATGTTATGGAGTTATAGTTTTATAAGTATGCATAAAAGAGATAAATATAAACTAAATAAGTAATATATATATATATATATATATATATATATAATTTTAATGTTATAATATGAAGGTATATAATTGTATATACAAAATGAAATAAAGTTATATAATTGTGTATACAAATAATATTATGCTATATAACTTATTAGCTACATTTAGAATATCTGTTTTGTTCACAAATTAAGTGCTGTCATCTTTTTGAGTTTAGTTCTATTTTCTTTCCTAAAATTAAATAGTTACTCTATACTATAATATTTGATAAACTTATAAACGAACATCCTACAATCACCTTGATTGCCTTCCTATTATGGTACAACCTTTCAAATTTGGCTCATATGGAATGGACAAACATTGTATGGAAGCTTAGTCTACCTATTATAGAATCCCCTTTGTCGTAGTAGCAATGGAAGCAATACAACCACACACTGGACTAGTCACAAATGAACTCATCTTGTGTTGTTAAAATGAAAAAAAATCATATGTATTGATTTAATGCTTGATGAGATTCTCTATTGCCACGAACTAATATTGCCACGTAACATTAATTATAGAACGTACATTATATCAACATTGATCCATGTCTTAGAGCCTTTAGATATCTTTTTACTCGACAGTATTTTACTCATAATATAACACATGGTCTCATTACCTTAATTAAGTGTCTTTAATTGTATCTCATTCTTTTCAATCTTTTAAAATATCTTTTTGAAATAAATTTGAGCAAGTATAAAATTGATGTTACATTTTAATGAATAAGTGGAAAATACTATATCTAGACCTTTCACTTGGTGTGACTTACATATGCACATGTATTTTTAAGGCTACAATGTTATTAAACCATGTCAACATCTATGGGCTGACTCAAGCATAAGAAATTAAAATAACAGTTAATATGCTGCAATATAGATTTGAAATAAACATTTAATTTTTTTTTAAAAAATACAAACAAAGAATTATGAATGATTAGAATATTACAACTATTGCATACCTCATAATTAAGCCAAATTTTAATAGAACCTCCCAAGATCGTCTAATTCCATGATCGTGTGGTGGATGTCCTACTTAGTTATATATGAGCAACATTTGTATACCTCATCCACTAATAAAATACACTTCACTATTCCAGTGCACGTGAGCTTTTAATAGCCTTCGTTTTTTTTATGTTTATTGGATTGACAAAATAGCTCACTAATGTCCTCCTTCTCTTATATTGCTTCTTGTACTTATTGCATAAATCATGGGAGAATGCACCATCTAGAATGATAAAAGTGTTGACTGCTTCCTCTAGCCTCAGTATAGATGCCTTAACATCACTTGAGAGGTTATTAGTATTGATATATGCTTTAAATTCAATAGTATTTTGGATATTTGACACATTTGTATTATGATATTTTGATTTATATATATATCATTTAATTATTTCATTATTACATATTTATGTATTTAATAAATACAATAATACTCTTAGAATAACAAATTCAATTAGTTAAATACTATTTTTAAATATCTTTAGTTAAATATTATTGTGAATAAGATAAAAATAATATATGAAAACTAGAATGTGCATTAACTGATAACAATATGTGTGTATTATGATATGATATATTAAGTCAACATATGAGTATAAATTAGTGAACTAATGTACTGAACCGACATATTATGAGAACGATATGTGGATCATTATATAAGTGTTATAAGCGATTATCATAGTTATAATGGTGTATGTGATATTTGAACTTAATATCACCATAATTCCCAATATAAAGAATAATATATTTTAATATTTTCAAATGTCATCTATAACAAAATAAATTATAAAGAAAATAATTAAATATATTATAACTCCTGTAGAAGGATATGTGTGATTAAAATATGATTTATCCCTTCTATATAATAGGAGTGATATATTGGATTTTTTGATTAAGTGAGATTTTGAAAAATATATGGCTATACTCAAATAAATTAATATGTGATATTAATTTCATTTAATTGAATAAGTCTATTTAGGATATCAAAAAAATATATAATTGAACCATACGAAGATGACACATTATATATCTTATGTTCAATTAAGATATTTAGGATAAATAGATTGAATTATGCAGTAATATTAGTTACAAATAAAATGATATCAAACTATTGACGTTGTCGTCACTTGATTAGTCGCCATGTATTATTTGACACTGTTTATTTCTTGTAACACTAAAATTAGATTGCAATATTACTATCAACATTATGAAAACCTATTAGGTCGCACATTAAGATTGAGAATAATACACACACACACACATACATACATACATAATATATATATATATATATATATAATTTTAAATAAGTTTATAATTCATTGAATTATTTGGATATTAATTTTGACTAAACCCATCATGTAAAAATTGAAATAAATTTATTAGTGCCTATTTTACTAAATGAATTGAGTTTTATAAGAAAGTCTGGCAAAAATTGTTTAAATCAAAATTAAAAATTAAAAATAATAATATATAAATATGTGATATTTATATTTTTAGAGATGCACTTAAAATTTATTTTTACATCATTTTTCCTAATAATAGAAGAACGCACAAAACATCATACACTCAAATTATAGTAGTCAGTACTCTGATTATATTTTTAATAATGTGAATACCATAGAGATATAGAGATAATTAATCTGTGTTTGTGATTTGACAAAAATAATCTAATTAGAGGTATGTACATATTTATAATATTGAAATATATAAATATCATAATATTAGGGTTTATCACATAGATATTGAAAAATAAACTTTTTTTTTTTTTTTTTTATAATTATGTTGCATATTTATGTATTAGTTTGCTTACAATCAGCACTAGCGTTCATATCTTCCTACACATATTCAGAATACACATTAAATTATGAATGATAACATTAATTCAAAAATACACACACACACACACACACACACACACACACACACACACACACACACACACACATATTACCACTATATTGCTCACACCCTCTTTGCATCTCTATTTTGCAATGTATGTTCTTTTTACTTAACAAAAGACATCTCAGATTTGAATAACTACTCCTAACATTGAAGTCATGCTCTTATTGCTAAAATCGCACCTCATGTTAAAGTTGCATCGCCTCAAGTACTCACAACATTTCATCAATGTGGACAAATTCGGGGTTTGGAGAAGTGTGACCCGTACATGTATAGGTGGGCATTGCACCTAAAGTAAATGTAACATGTACCAAAGACATATGAGAGATCGGAGACACATAAGGTAATGAAGATGTAAGTGGCAATAAAGAGCATTTACGAGGGATCATAGATGTAGAAGGTGATGGGATCGAAGAAATAAAAGGTGGTGGAAGTGGATGAGAGGGTGCATATACTGTAGTTGGCCATGCTTGTAGAAGTTATGATCAAAGACTTTACTTGACTTTGTTATATCATAAGTATATATTTTTAAATAAACATATATTAAGTTATCTCAATTTCTATTGCCTTTTTAATATTAACTACTTCATCAGAAACACGTAGGGATAGAGAAACTTCTCCTTCGCACTCACTCTAAGTTATCCTTATTGATCGTACTTAAGACATATATGATGGAAGTTGCTTAGCATGTGTAGCAGTAAGCACTTACAATAGAAGGTGTTGTATGCACCTTAACAATTTTTTAAAAAATAAAAATTAATATCATTATTAATTGACATTCAAAGTTTCTCAAATGAAATGCTCACATTAAAAGTTTTGAAAATTATCTAATGAATTTCTTATATAGATCATTCTTCAAAGATATCTATCATGAGATACAAATAATTTCACCATATGTCTTAATGCAGTATTTTCAATTACAAATGGGATTCATCTCTTAAACACATAATTAAAATAATTTTGGTAACAATTTTTGTTTTTACAATTCAATAAAAATGAATAAAATACTTGAAATTTATTTTTTTTAAGCAACATGTGATGAATGACTACTAAAAGAAGAGATGTTAAGGCTACGTGACGTAGTAGTAGTAGGATGGTAATATTATATGTAAACTCATTAGTACTTGATCATCATGAAACAAATTAGGTATGTCTTTTAGTGGATTTGAGAAAAAAAAAAATAAAACTTGTAGTAGATTTTGGATGAAAATAGTACAAATAAATATTCGTGTATATCCCAACAAACATTTGCAGATATTTAATTTTTTTTATAGTAATTTTAATTTTAATTAATTAAAATTTTTTAATATTTAATTTCAAATTTTATAATAAAAATTAAAAATTACACATATCTAAACGATGAGAATGCTATCGACAAGGTAATTGATTTTTTTTTGGTTATTTATAAAGATTTATTTTTTATTAATTTATATATTATTATTTACTATTGTAAAAATCATGTTAGGTGGGCACTGTTTATAATTGATTAAAATGAAGATAAGAACTTGGTTTTTTTTTTTTTTTTTTTGAATTTGCGAGTTTATAAATTTTTATTTTGAATTTTTGATATTTTATATATAAAGTAGTAAAATAATTATGTATTTTTTTTTTAAATAGATGTGATAGATTTTACGTTAAATGTAATTGATATTTTATATAAGTGATATATTTTATTTAAATTAATATTAAAAATTTATAATTTTAATTAAATGACTTATAAATATAAATTTAATATTTAATAATAATACAAGTATAGTTAAAAATATAAAAATAAATTATACTAAGAATTTACGAATATTCGTACGAATTTAATAAATATTAAATATTTATTTAAATAAATTTAATATTAATTTTTTTAATAAATATAAATATAAATTTAAAAATATTTGTTCCAAATTCAGTCTCCTGCCAACTTCGGTAAAGAAAGTGAAAGTGGGGGTGCACAGTAAATTCAAGGGATGAGACGTTTTCTAATTTTACACGGTAAATAGATTTTGGATAAAACAAAACAAGGGTAAGATTGTAACTTTACTTCATTAATAATGACAAAAGTTTTATAAATAATCGGCAAGGGCCGCAAAACTCTTTATTGGACTTAGTGGCCCACTTTGTAGGCCCAAATTAACTTTTAATCCAACCCAAAAATTATACTTGATATTGATTAAAAATATGATTTATGACTAAAATACCGTTGACCACGCCTATGAAATCAAGTAATCAAAGAACGAGGGGTACAATTTTTAGATTGCGCTAAAATTTAAATTGGGCCTGTCGAATAGGCCATGAAGTCAAAAAGGTCCAGGCTGTCCAACTCCGTCTCTTTCATCGCCTCCCGATTTCCTCGTGCTCGAACCTAAACACATTCTACTTCAGTATTAGTTGCGAAGCTTCAGATTTTGGTCCCCGGATCTTTACTCTGTTAACGGATTTCAGAACCTGGATGTCAACCGCAGCAATGGAGGAAACTCAAAACGGCAGCGCAATTTCCATTGCGGAGGACGACGGAGAACCCATCGTGGGGCCGGCACCAGCCCCTCGGGCCCGTGCCAAGCGTCCTCTTCAGTTTGAGCAAGCATATCTCGATGCACTTCCTTCTGCTAACATGTATGCTTGCTTATATACTGCTTTATTAATCCTTTTCTCTTTTTCAAGTTTAGGGTTTAGGGTTTTTTGGTTATGGTTATGTTAGGTATTGTTTCTAAATCTTTTTCTGTTTTATGAATCGAAATATATAATAAAAGAAAAACGTTTTCCTATACTATGTGTTTTGCATATATGGTTGTTTTTCCCTTAATTCTTTTTCATCATTTCTCGAGGATTGATGTGGGCTAGATGAAGTTTACAATTTTATAGTTGGTCAAAATGTTTCTAGTTTTACTTTATTGTCAGATATTTCTACTAGTTTACTGCAACTGCTTGGTAGTGCTTTGTTTTTCTTTTTGTAAGAAGTTGCTAACATGAGCATAAGTGGTGAATACAGTGGAAAATTGCTTATTCTTGATTATATTACTGTTTTACAGGTATGAAAAAAGTTATATGCATCGCGATGTGGTCACACATGTTGCAGTTTCAGCGGCAGAATTTTTTATAACTGGAAGTGCTGATGGTAAATTTAAGACATTGTTTCTCTGGTTTCTTGCAAATCGCTTATGTTTTCACTACCTTTAATGTTAATATTTAACTTCTTTGCAAATTTTAACAACTTGTTAATGATCTGAGATTAAATAAGTCCCACTAATTGTGGCAGGTGAGCCATGTCTGTTGAAAACTGATTTTTTAATAGCTGGATGATGTAGGGAGATGTTGAGTTTTTAGATCATAATTGATGCATGTTTCTTGTTCCTTTGGAAACAGAACTAATTATTTGAAATGCAGTTTGTACCGTGCTTGCAGAATGAAATCATGTAGCTTTCATATATTAGCTGAGAATTGGAAATAAATAGGATATATTAGGAATACTCATAAACTACAACATAACACTAGAATTTGTATAAACTACTCACTAGTTTGATAGGAATCTCTCTTAAGAAAGGATGCATCACTATCCAATAATATTGTGGTGTAATAGTGAAATACAAAAGCTCTATGCATATTGTTGTTTATGAAGTTAGTAGCTTATGTGATGTAGCATAAGAGTTTAGGGCAATTAGCTTTTAAACAATTAGACTAGAATGGGGTGATTGTGGTTAGAACTATAGAAAAAAAAAAGGTTTAAAGAAGTCTTAGAATTAACATTCTAAATCCAAAGAAAAGAAAAAAAATAATGCATAAACTAATTATTGTTGTCCTATTTATACTAGTTAGGGCAAATCCTAATTCTAGACTAAAAACTATTAAAATCTTTTACTAAATAGGAATATTAAATAAAGTAGAAAAATAGAAAAAGTATTCCTAATTAATTAAGTAAAATACTTAATTAAATAGACATCCTATTAAAATAAGAAAAACTGAAAAAAAATACAAATCCTAATTTGACTTGGATGCTCTTGCAGCATTCTCCACGGGTCAAAAAGAACTTAGCTTTGATGAGTAAGCCTTGACATACTCTTCATATATGGTTGGATCAACTTGTTTCAGCTCGTTTTCAGAAATCCAATTCATTTGCTGGTTTAACAACCACTTTATCAAAATCATCTATATGGGTTGCCTTGTCTAGATCGAACTTCTTTGACAGCTAACACTTCTTAAATAACATCAGCCTTTGCAACTGGCAGCTGCTAAAT
This sequence comes from Khaya senegalensis, assembly GCA_032402905.1. Taxonomy (NCBI): domain Eukaryota; kingdom Viridiplantae; phylum Streptophyta; class Magnoliopsida; order Sapindales; family Meliaceae; genus Khaya; species Khaya senegalensis. The sequence goes on along the minus strand of CP135552.1, from coordinate 3,960,602 downwards.
TTGAGCTTCAAGTGAAGATGGAACACCACCAAATCCATAAAAAGGGTACAAGCTTGAAACATTAAAGACTGAACTGATTTGCAACTCAGGACGTAGCTCAATTAAATAGGCATTTGAACTGATTTTCCCCAACACTTTACAAGGTCCAAACTTCCTAGATTTCAGCTTGTGATAAGTTCCTTTAGGAAAACATTCTTGTCTCAAATGCACAAGGACTTGATATTCTTCAAATTCTTGTGTATGACAATGCTGATTGACAGCAAAAGAGTATGTTGCATTGCTGGCTTTTATGCAGCTTTTACCTCTTCATGAATTTTCCGAATGCGATCATCAAATGGCTCTCTTTCATCACTTACTCTAGCTTCTTGTGGCAAAGGCACCTAGTCAAGCACGTGTTGAGGTTTCAACCCATAAGCAGCCTCAAAAGGTGTCTTCTCTGTGCTTTGATTGATGGAATTGTTATAGGAAAATTCAGCTTGAGGTTTGACTAAATCCCAAGTTTTCGTGTTGTTCCCAACGAGACACATAAAAGATTTCCCAAACTACGATTCACAATTTTCGTTTGACCATCCGTTTGTGGATGGCAGGTACTAAAATACTTTAATCCTGTCCCAAATATCCTCCATAAAGTCCTCCAAAAGTGCGTCATGAACTTTACATCTCTGTCAGAAACAATAGAAGTTGGAACACCCTGTAGCCTTGCAATCTCTCGAAAGAATAATTCAGCAATATGAGTTGCATTAAAGGTTTTAGAACAGGGAATAAAGTGTGCCATTTTTGAGAAACAGTCTACCACAACAAAGATAGAATCATATCCTTTGCTATCTGTGGAAGCCCCAAACCAAAATCCATACTCAAATGAATCCATGGTGCTTTTGGTTCAAGTAAAAGGAGTATACAAACCTGTGTATCCATGGTGCTTTTGGTTCAAGTAAAAGGAGTATACAAACCTGTGTTTTGAGCACTTCCTTTGTCAAACAAACCAGCTGGGCAACTTGTCAGTAATTTCTCCACATTTTGTTGTTTTGGCCAATAGTAACGGTTAGCGACCATTGCGAAAGTTTTGTCCCTGCTGAAATGTCCTCCCAAACCATTCCCATGAAGTTCTCTAATAAATTGCTCCTTTAAAATACCCTTTTGGTAATGCATAATTGATTACCTTTGAACAAACAAACCTTCATGCAACCTTTACGGCAATTTTTCAGTTTGTGAGGAATGTTGTAAATCAGCTATTATCTTACTGAACTAAGGATCAGAAACATACTGATTTTTTAGTTCCTCAAAGCCTGCGATTTGAGTGCTAATAACTGACAAAAGTGAAGATTGCCTACCTAAGGCATGGGTCACAGTATAAGACTGTTCAGATTTATATTTCAGTGAATGTTGTCTGATTCCAGGAGACATTTTTCAACTTATGATCTAGAGTTCTATGCTTTGGTAAGAGCTATTCGTCATTGGCAACACTATTTAGCTTGATGTAGCAGAAGAGTTTAGGGCAATTAGGTTGTAAACAATTAGGCTAGAATAGGGTGATTGTGGTTGGAACAATCAAAAATAATTAGGTTTAAAGAAAACTTAGAATTAAAATTTTGAATTGAAAGAAAAGGGAAAAAACAATGCATAAGCTAATTATTGTTGTCCTATTTATACTAGTTAAAACAAATCTTAATTCTAAAATAAAAACTATTAAAATCTTTTACTAAATAGGAATGCCAAATAAAGTAGGAAAACCGAAAAACTATCTTAATTAATTAAGTAAATTACTTAACTAAATAGAAATCCCATTAAAATAAGAAAAACTAAAAAATATAGAAATCCCTAATTTGATTTGGATGCTCCTGCATCATTATGAGCAGCTATTAACCAACTGGTTTGTATACAACTCACATTGAAGCTCCCTACTGAAAGCTCACATACAACTTTTGCAATAAAGCTGCCTGTAAAGAAGGCTGCCATGTAAGCCGCCACTGCTGCCCATGCATCTAAATATAAAACTATCAAGTAAATTGTAAGTTTTAGAAAATTTTAGTTGTTTCCACATGTTGCAATGGTAAAGATATACCCCTTTTACCTTGCCTTTGAATAAGAGCTGATATCCAAAATTCTCTCATTTGTTTCTTCAAGTGTCAAACATTATAGCTAATGCTATGCAATGTCTTTAGGTTATTTGTTGTGGAACTATATGTTTGTCATCAATCTTTTACAAATTTGTTGTTTCCTGACAAAAAATATAAATAAATTTTTACAAAAGTTTGTTGTTTGTTTCCAGTAGTGTCTCTTACAGAAAATCAATGTGACTTGTGGTGCCAGCTAATGAGACTTTAGTTATAGCAGAATCCAATGGGACCTTAAATTTTGGGTTCTAAAATATGCCCAACTACATGCTTGATGTTGGAATTATGATTTGGTAACTACATGTGAATACTTATGTAGTTTTGGTTTCCATATGACATCAAATACATATATATTTTGCTTACGTATCATCCATTAAATTAAGTTGTCCATCTTGAGAGAGAATTTACGTCGTCCATATTTTCCTTGGACCTACAGTGGTATGATGCAGTTTAATCAAGTGGGCATGGGTGGAAAAAACGAGAAACTCTGATGCAATAAAGATAAAGGAGCCAATAAATAGGGTTAATTTTGACTTACCCCCTTCATTTATTGACAAACTTCAACTCACTACCCAAAATCAAATTTAATGCTAAATTGAATCTGCAAATCAAAGTATATCTCCATAATCATAGCAATCCAACCAACCATTTCAATGCAAGAAAATAAAAATCACTGTTGCTTGCAGTCATGGTGGCCACACAATGGCCTTGCAAGATTAGATCCAAGCAAGGAAAGAGAGAGGCGAAATATTGAGAATAACCTTTTTAAAAGAAGTTATAATCAATTTTTTTTTTAAAAGAAGTTAAAATTAGTTTTATTCTAAATAAAATATTATTTTCATATGTCTTTTTACACTGTATATGAAGGGCAAAAAGTACCTTTATCAGTTGAACATTGTCAATGATTATTTTACAAGGCAATAGCTAATGGCATTGGGGCTCAATGATGATTTTCAATAAAAATTGGTGCATGTTAAAGTTAATAAATGAAGGGGGTAAATCAAAATTAACTGCAAAAGATAAGATTAAACAGCTGGTTCAATTTGTTTCAGGTCAATTTATGGTTTTTGTTGCATTATTAAGGTTTTGTGATTTTATTTCTATTAAGGGTGTTTAGCAAATTTCCCTAGATGTGGTTAGTCCAATTGGTTTTTGGGTTTAGTTTATGGTTGAAAAGTGGACCCAAGTAGCAAAATTGTCCCAAGTAACTTCAGGACCAAGTTTTCTATGGAGCTTTTTCCTTTTATTCCAATCTTTAGAGACTAAATTTTGAGCCCCATGACATATTACGGCAATCAACTCTTGCTGTTTTTCTTTTTTCTATGTTAGAGAATATTTGGAAGTTTTAGAAATGATTCTTGTGCCAAATATTTGCCTTGGGCTACACCAGGGTAGATTTACCCTTATTGTGTTCAATTATTTGTATTGCAGAATTATATTGTTGCTTTATTATTATTAAAAAAAAGGATATGGTCAAACTCTAGTCCTGCACAAATACAAATGTTATATCTGTATGTTATTGTGTTAAAGCCCTCAAAAAATTTGAGATGATGAGCTTCACATAAATGGCTGATGTTGTTTATCATCAGATCCTAAAATTTGAAGGAATTTTTAAATTTGATAGTGTAGAGATGAACTATCAAACCTCCTCATGCTGCAAACTGTATATTGTTTTATTGTCAGTTTCTTATTTTCTACAATTCCAAATAAATTAGAAGCTGTCATTTCTTGAGCATGGTACTGATAGTTGTTTATGATAGAAAACTTTTGTAGCTGAAACCTGATTATTGTGTTCTCTTGATTAGATTTGGTATATGATTAAATCAATTACACTGTTGGTTTTAATTTTATTTGTTCTTGTTTATTCTTTTTTGAATAAGGGCATTTGAAATTCTGGAAGAAAAAGCCTATTGGAATTGAGTTTGCAAAGCATTTTAGATCACACATCGGTCCAATTGAAGGCTTAGCGGTGAGCTCTCCACTGTGTATGAACTCATGCGCATGATTTATATTTTTCCAGCTGATCTTATTCAATTGATACTGTCTTTGATGTTTCTTACTTTTGTTTTCTTTTATATCTTACTGAATTAAGGTTCTATTGTTGTGAGTGTATTGGTTGGTCACTTTGGATTTGTTACTTGATAGAAGTTAAGAACAAGTTTGTGATACTTTAATATGGAACTCTTGCAACTTTGCATTATGGTATTCTCTATTGCCTAGTTTTTCATGCTACTGTAGTCATAATGACTTGGCTCAGCTATGCAGGTTAGTGTTGATGGTTTACTTTGCTGTACAATTTCAAATGATGATGCTGTGAAGATATATGATGTTGTTAACTACGACATGATGCTCATGATCCGCCTGCCATTTATTCCTGGTGCCGCTGAATGGGTCTACAAACAAGGGGATGTCAAAGCTAGGCTTGCCATTAGTGATAGGAATTCCCCATTTGTCCATATTTATGATGCAAGAGCTGATTCAAATGAACCTATCATCTCTAAGCAGGTATCTTGGCCACTGTAGAAGTTTCACAACAGTGAAAGTTCTTCCAGATCTTTGTTTCCTTTTTTCTTATTTACTAGCCAATAACATCTCCATTCTATGTCTCTTTCTCTTTTGAATGTTTTTCTAGTTCTTAACTTGCATTTCCAGATACACTTGGGGCCACTGAAAGTTATGAGGTACAATCCTGTATTCGACACTGTTTTGTCTGCTGATGAGAAGGGCATCATTGAGTATTGGAGTCCTGCTACACTTAAGTTCCCGGAGAGCGAGTATGTGCTTCTGTGCATCTCATGTAATGGATACCACACTAACTATTGCAAGAGATCTGTGGAACTTTTTTCTTTGTCATATGATGATTTAGTTTGCTGATCATTGCATTTGCACTGATACATGATGTGTTTGGAATCTTCTTTTTTGTTCAAAAAACAATTATGTTGATTGAACATTAAAATGCCATATGATGCTGTTATAATGCTGTTTTCTTAGGTGTGTTTATTCTGTGACTCCTTGCTAGGTGGCTAAAATTCTGACTGGCACTGTGGAATTTGTTTTGGCAATGTTACATTTAGTGTTTCAATGTTGGATTTGTGTAATTTTGCCCAGAGTTTTTTAATTGCATTATATTTTTGGTACATGCAGGGTGAATTTCAGACTGAAAAGTGATACTAATCTCTTTGAAATTGTGAAATCCAAAACAACTGTTTCTGCTATTGAGGTACTATATTTTCTCTGAGAGAGCATGGTTCACTGTTGATTCTGTGACTATATTGTCTCAACATTAATGAATATGGATCCATATGGTTAATATAAATACTACATGTTTAATTCTTCTAATTTTGTGGTTTTGAGGGTTTATTGATTATTAAAGTTGTAACAGTGAAAACTGCAATATGGTCTTTCAGGTGAGTCCAGACGGTAAGCAATTTTGTATTACATCACCTGATCGTAGAATACGTGTGTTTTGGTTCAGAACTGGTAAACTAAGACGAGTTTATGATGAATCGCTTGAGGTAAAATCAATTTTATCTGAAATCTTTCCTCTCTCTCCTTTTTTTTTTTTTTTTTTTTTTTCTTTCTTTCTTTCTTTTTAATATTTTAGCTTCTGAACTCCATGATGGTAATGAGCATCTTGTCTGATCAGGTGGCTCAAGATCTCCAAAGAAGTGATGCTCCCTTATACAGGCTAGAGGCTATTGATTTTGGAAGAAGAATGGCTGTTGAGAAGGAAATTGAGAAAACAGAAACTGCACCACCACCAAATGCAATTTTTGATGAAAGCTCCAATTTTCTTTTATATGCAACTCTCCTAGGGATAAAAGTAATATATTGAATTCTTGTAATTAGATCGTCAAGACTGAGACTATTGGCATATTAATTGTCTTGGCATCTTTAAGAATTTTTCTTTTTATGTTTTCTTTGCCCCTCTTCACTTTCTATTATGATATACTTACTCCTTTCCTGCCCTTTTATTTTACTTATAGATTGTTAATTTACACATGAATAAAGTGGCTCGAATCCTTGGGAAAGTGGAGAACAATGATAGATTCTTGAGAATTGCCTTGTATCAAGGTGATCAAAGCAGTAAAAAAGTCAGAAAAATTCCGGCAGCCGCAGCAAATGCCAATGAGAGCAAAGAGCCTTTGACAGATCCCACTCTACTTTGTTGTGCTTTCAAGAAACATAGAATCTATTTGTTCAGGTATCAATTATTTTACTCAAGTTTACTAGTAATTTTCTCTCTTTCTTTCCATTATTATTTTTTCCTTCTTGACGGTGCGTGTACTGCTGATGCTTCATTCAGCTGCATGGTTAAGAGAGATTATTAAGAATCTTAGGAATGATAAACTTACATGGTTGTCTGGTCTTACCTTAGTTGAATATTGAAAGCAACATTAGATGGTCCCATGTCTCTAAATTTATAGGTGGTTTGAAAAAAGGAGAGTGTGCTCCAGTGCACTAAGAGTGCCGTTTTCCTTTTAATGAAATCATTAAAAATTATTCGTGTAGTGCTGTATTTGACTCAAAACTCATTGTGGTCCCTATAGTCAGAGAGAACCGGAGGAGCCTGAAGATGCAACTAAGGGAAGGGATGTCTTCAACGAAAAACCTCCTCCAGATGAACTTTTGGCTGTGTCAGATATAGGAAAGTCAGTGACCACATCTCTTCCAGACAATGTGGTGAGCTTTCTTTTTTTCTCTCTATTTATTTTATGCGCTTAGGCAACAGTTGCTTCTAATTGAAGGAATCTTGTAGTTTGGATAGCATGTAATTGTCTGAACAAACCAACAATTTCTTTCGTCCTCGTTATTACTTTGTGGTTGCATCACTGAATTCTTTAGGAAATAATGAGGGTTTAATTTGTTAATCGAAAGTGAGAAAAGGAAACTGAAAAGACAAAGAAGCATAAGGCAAGTGATTCTAAAGCTTACACAAAAGGGTTATATGATTCCACAATAACAATAATAAAGGAAGAATACGCTATTTTTTTTTCCTGTGGTTGCCATTTTTTTCCTTTTGGAAGGGAGGGGGAGTTTTGTTTTATTGTAAACAAAAGCATTCTGTTTTGCGAGTACGCCCAGAATATGCACACTATTTTCTGGGCCAAATGTAGTAATGGATTAAAAGTAAACCCTCTGCATGTCAGTTTCACCATCTTCCTCCTCTCTCTCTCTCTGCTAGAAAATTGCAAGGGAATTTTGAATAACCCATCTGATCACTTGCACATGCTGTACCTTCATCCTTGGTGCCAGTTAGATATATTGGATAAATCATTGTGGGCAACACCTTGGACTGATGCTCATGCAGCACTTGAACCCAAGCCAATGAGCCACTGAGCTAACATTGGTTTCCTCATCCTTTCTGATCCAAGGTTTTTAAATTTTTCTTGCTCAACAGATTAGATCCCCTTCCATCGTATAGCATTCTAATGTACTTGCTTTTGCCTACCTCTGATAATTAGTTGATCATCATTATTTGTATATAGTTATTTATTTTGCTCCAATCTTGTATCAACTTGCATCCAAAGTAGATATTTCAACAGATGGTTTTGTGAATTAGTTGATTCAATCATTGATTTGTAGTTTGTTTTGTGGATAGAGTATTCATCACTCTAGTATGCATGTTAGCTTATATCACTGCTGTTACTAGGCCAGGCAGATTGAATGTGTTTCTAACATTCCTTTCTTTTAGAGCTCTCCTTAGCATGCTAATAAGCTTGCTCATGCCTTTTTTGATTGTCCATCTCATTTCTCAGATTTTGCATACGACAATGGGTGACATTCATATGAGACTTTACCCGGAAGAATGTCCAAGAACTGTGGAGAACTTTACAACTCACTGCAGGAATGGCTATTATGATAATCTCATTTTTCACCGGGTCATCAAAGGCTTCATGATTCAGACTGGTGATCCTTTGGGAGATGGCACTGGTGGGCAATCTATCTGGGGAAGGGAATTTGAGGATGAGTTTCACAAAAGGTAATACTTTTAGTTTATTAACATGCTGAAGCATCACATTATTGGCTCTTGCAGCTCTATCTTTCATGGTACTTCAGTTAGTATTTTGAAAAAGCTTCTTTTTTAAACTACTAGAAGAATTTACTGAAATTAATTGGTGGAACTCAGAATGTACTGCAAGATAAGTGAGAAGATATAAGAACAACACTCTTAGCATTTCTTTGTTCCTAAGAATACTACTCCTGACGCTGGCATGATCAGCATACTGTTTTGCATATTTCTAGTCTTATTGCTGCTTTTAATTGGCTGGATATGGTCATTTGGTAGATATATCATAATGTACAATTACTTCCAATGAATGTAAAACTTCTCTATATGCAGTTTACGACATGACAGACCTTTCACTGTTTCTATGGCAAATGCTGGCCCAAATACAAATGGCTCTCAGTTCTTTATCACCACAGTGGCTACTCCATGGCTGGACAACAAGCACACTGTTTTTGGTAGAGTTATAAAAGGAATGGATGTTGTGCAGGTATTATTTGACTACTTGCCTGAGGATTATTAATAATTCTATGTTGCGTGAAATTGTCAGAACTGACTCCAAAAATTATATTTTTGGGGATATATCCCTTTGCCTTGTATATACTATAGCTAAATTGAAGGTGATGCCTTGCCAGTTGGATTTGTTGATTGTCCAATAATTTTTTGGGTTCTGGGCCTGCAAGTCTAGAGCAATAGCAGACAGGAGATCATATTATTGCGTATTTATACGTGTATCTCTGATATATTATAGGTTGACCAACACTTGAGATTCTTTACATTGTTGGCATGGCAGGCTATTGAGAAAGTGAAGACGGACAAGGCAGACAGGCCCTTTCAAGATGTAAAGATTCTAAATGTGACTGTCCCCAAGTCTTAGGCACTTTCCTATCCGTGTACAAGTGGCACAGACATAGTTGGAACTACAAATTAGCAAGGGTTGACTGCAAAAAGTCGTTTGTCAGGCACGGCTGTTGTTTGTGTTCGGTGCGTAACCTGTTATGGTCCGATCGAAGCAAACTGAAATGAATATCCTCCAATAGCGACAAAGAAGAAAGAGATAATGGCTGCATTTTTAGTGGAAAGATCTTCAGACCCTCCCTTGAGGAGTGATAAAGGCTCAAAGTTAAGTTCTGGGGGGAGAATTTTCCAAAAATTGTGTTAGGAAAATGTACAATGGGAACACCGAATAATTTTCTATCAATTGTAGTTTATGACATCTAGTGCTACAATTAATGTGATGACAATTTGAGCAAGTTAATATTTCAAATATGGAATTGATTGCCAGACAAGACAACATATAAGAAAACCCGAGCATAAGCTGCCCCGGTCGAGGAAATAAATACGCCCAAATGTGGAAATGCGGTTGCTCCTGTCTGTTGAAGTATGGTGCTTTAGTTTCTCTTGTTAAACCTTCCTAACATAATAACATCAACGTCTATCTAGATTAGTATGTGCATAGAATTCAAATTTGTACGGTCGAATGCAAATTCGGGTGACAATTTTTAGTGAGTGGATGGTTTTTAGCCTCAGTAATGGTCTAGAATAAACGCAAAATTTTAGTAAAAAAATTGATAGATTTCACTAAAAGCGAGAGATGCGATTAAACATATATATATATATATATATATTTTGAATCTATTTTCAAAAACTAAAGTGACCTTAATACCAAACAAATTAAGGACCCTTCTTTTGATTTACTAAAGAGTTTGAGTTCTACCAATTGAGATTTTGAGAGAGCAAAGCTAGTTACAGTTAATTTGGTGATTGGTATTTTTTTTTAATTTAAATTACTTTCAAATATTTTATTTTTTTATTTTCTTACAAAAACAACTATTATTAAAAATTTATCGTATAATTACTTTTTTGTAGTCTAGAGTCGAATTTGGCTGGTGAATGATAAAATCCAACTTGTGTTAGGGAACAATTTAGTGATGCTGGTGAAGTAGATGATGACCACCATCTTGAGAAATGAGATGAAGCATGTCAAAAATATTTGGGAGTAAATAAAAAATAATCATAAAAAAAAAATTATATAAACCATATTATTCATATGAAATATTTTCATCTATATTTTTTAGAGTTTAATGAAATCACACATAAATTAAAAATTTTCTTAAAATTAATAGATTAATACTTATCAACAGTCATTGTGTTTTATTGTTAGCTTGGCAAATGGTTAAAAAGGACTTTTTATTTTTTTAATGCTTATATAATAAATAAAAAAGAAAACTTTATCTTTATTAATTTTATTGTGCTATTTTCTTTGCTTGATGAAACAACACTTTGAATCATTTTGATTTAGCTAAATATCAATTGATCTGTGAAATTTTAATAGCCAATTCATGGTAATCTTTGTTTATGAGATGGAAGAACCATGTGTTGTTTTAAAAATCATTAACTTGTTAACTAATGATAAAATATAACAATATTATTATTAAGAGATATTATTTTTTAATTTAGAAAAAAATTATATTTATGTATAATTTTATTAAATCTCAATAAATATGAAAATATCCTTATTCTAATTTTTTTTATCAACTGCCTAACCTAATAAAAGGACAGTGGAGAAGCGCGTTTGAGTGATGCATGCAGTAGGGTGATTGGGTAAATAGGTTTTTTTATTCTTTGCCTTAGATGTAAAGTGTAACGGCTATCGCATCGCTTTGTAATAATAAGGTTACGTTGCAGGCGTGGAAGATGCAGCTCAGCTCAACTCTGTCAGACTGAAAATGGCAGTGCCAGTTTAGATTATGAATAGAAACTTCATTCTCTTGGTTATTCACTCACTCAACCATTCATTCTCTGCTGCTGTGCTGTCACCAGTGCTGTGCAGTGCTTCATTCACTCTCTTGGTTCTTCTTCTCTTCTATATATTTTCTTGTTGTCTTTTGGTCTTTCCCATATTTCTTCTTCTTCAGTTTCAAATACTCTTTTGCATCTGCAACTGCAGAAAAAGAAAATGGTGGGGACTAGCCTCAAACAACAGCTCAACAACTTCATTCACTCCATGCATTATCAAGTTTCACTTCTTCTTCACTTGTAATCTTGTTCTTCCTCTAGTCTTTCATATCATATGTAATAACATAAATTTACTTGTGTATGTGTGTGTGTTCAGAATATAGTCAATTTTAGTTAGTTATTATTAAAATTAAAAGACATGTATAAAAAAAGATAGATAAAACTAAGACCTTGTTGCTTTTAATTTCTTATTGCAATTTCGTTGTTTATTCAATCCTTGATTTTGATTTGATTTGATGATACGTATAATATATATGATCCTCCATTAATACATGCATGCGTGTCCTCCTTCCGATTATCAACTACTATTAGTGAATTCTGATGATATATCTTTTTCTCGAGTGTTTAGGATTTGTGTCCGATTATTCATCTAAATAACAAGAGTAATAACTTAATTGATCATTTTTTTTTAATTATTTTTTCCTTTCTCTCTAAACTTGATAATAATTTTATTATTAAGTGGTAAACTGTGATTTGAATTCTTAGTGGTTAACAGAAATTTAATAATTTCGAAAACAAAAATAGTAATACTAATTTTGTTCTCAAGATGTTCCCTCTTAATCGTAGGGTGTACCAGACCAGAATTTCAAGAACGTTGTTGTACTGCAGAATGAAGAGAAACCTCGGCTTGTTACGGAAGTGATCCACATGTTCATGAATGATGCTGAAATTGCCATAAGAGAAGTCGCTTCGTGCCTTTACGATATGAATACCTTTTCATATTTCAAGTCCCATTCAGTTTTTTACTGAATATTTCTGCTCCTTATGTTGTAAATAAAATTATAAATAAAAATAAAAATATTTAGACTATGAAATAAAATCGTATTACTGCAATTTTATATTGTTTTCATTCACTGCAATACAATAATAATATATATTGCTTTAAATTAAAATTTTAATGTACAAAAGGATAAAATGCATACGTCTATATGAAGATATGCATCTATATGATTGATGAAGATCAATTTAGAAAAGAAAGCAAGAAACTCGCTGCTCTTCTTGCATATCCAGAAGTTGAGGCCAGCATACTGTACTGCATATGTTTAGTCTTACTTGCATTCAGATTTATAAGATGGCTGGTCTTTATTTGCCTGGTAAACTCCACGTCCTTTTTCATGTTGTCAAGAAACTATTGGAAGCTACCACTTCATAGTTAAGAGCCCAGCAATAATATTCAGGCTTTGACAATTGCACTGTAGAATTTTGTGATGATTCAAAGAGGAACCTATTGTTGCCAGCTTTGCTATTTTTTAGCAGTCTTGGATAATTATTATTCATCTTGAACCTATGTGATATATTATTGTAAGATCACAGAGAAAAGCAATGCTTCATGAAAGAGATGGAACTATATAATTCTTCACATTCATGTGCATGGTTTATTGTCGTGCCCTTTTATAGTTTGCTAGTAAAATTGTCCTGTTTTCCAAACATTTCTGTCTCTCTCTCTCTCTCTCTCTCTATATATATATATATATAACTTCTAATTAATTAGATATTTTGATTGCATATTGATGACCTAAAAAAAGTATTTATATTTGTTATCTTGTGATAAATGTCAATTTATCTATATAAGATAAAAATATACTTGTATACTAAATGTAATTAATGTATTGAATTTATAGACTTAATGAATTTTTAATCATCCTTATCTACGTAGGAATATAATAAATTAATAGATTGAAAACATTTTCATTACAACCCTAAAAGAGATTAATGAAAGTTTTTAGGATTATAGATTATTTATAATTGTCTTAAACTCAATTAATTAGAATGGACAAAATCAATTCAATTTAGTTTAGGTGAAAATCTATGCATTAAAGCTCTCATTTCTATTGATTTTACCTTGATATTTTCTTCACTTTAGTTAGTCTTTAGTTATTTTTTAGCATAAACTATATTTTTATTTAACTCATTTAAGTAAAACAAAAATAGTTTAATTTGGTAGTTAGATAGTAAATAATCATTACTCATAGAAATGATACTTAATTTATTATTTTATTACTTGTTTGTAGTGATGTATACTTATATTTGCATAGATATTTTTACAACAAGATTTTGACACTATTGTGAGGGATTGAGTCATTTATTTATTTTAATATTAAATCAAACTAATTTTTAGTCTTACTTGGAATTTTTCTTTTCATTATTTTCATTGTTTTTTTATAAGTGTAGTCAACTAGTGTATGTGATGGTTAGGGAATAATCAACTCTTATCTTTTAATTATGAAATCGACAGAACTTGTTAATGAAATAGAGAAGTTGCTTAATAATCAAATACAATAGTTGTGCATGTTGAAGAAGTAGAATAGGCATTAGCTTTGTACAGTTATACAATGTTCATTCGTAAAAAAAATAAAAAAATAACCAAAAAAATAAAAATAAAATAAATTCTTTTTTAGTATAACAGGCCTAGCAATTCAAGCAAATAATTTTGAGATAAAATAACAATTATTCAGATGACAACATCTAATCAGTTTGAGGGTTTGCTAAATGATGAACTTACAATTCACATTTAAAACTTTCTAGAAATATGTAATACTTTTAAGAATAATAGTGCATGCAATGATACTATTAGCTTGAGTTTGTTCTCGTTCTCACTACAGAATAAGGCAAAAAGCTAACTTACCTTTCTACTAATGGAGAGTATTACTACTTAGGCAGATTTGGCACAGAAATTCTTGGCTCAATTTTTTTCACTAGCAAAAATGATGAACCAAATTTTCATATTTGTTTAACATGTTGTGAAATCATTGTATGAAGTTTGGGAAATGTATAAATGTATGTTGAAAAGATACCCACATTATGGACTTCTTAAATGGCTTCAAACTTAAATATTCTACAATAGATTAAAGAGTTCAACAAGAATTTTGGTAGATGCAATAGTATGAGGGGTGTTAATGAGCAAGACACAAGATGTTGCCTACGTGCTACTTGAAGAACTGGTCGTAAATGTTCATCAATGACCAATTAAACATTTTACATTAAAGAGAGCATCTAGAATTCATAAAGTCAATCCCATCGCAACTTTATCTTCTCAGATAATAATATTATCCAAGTAATTAGGGGCCTTGACAGCTAATACAATTCACATCCCACCTATAATGTGTGAATGGTGTAATGGAGCTCATATTAGTACTTAATGCCAATGAAAAATCAATTTGCCTTATCTCAAACTAAACAAGCGCAATTTGTGAGAAATTTCAATGGGCAGAGAAATAACTCTTATTCCAACACATACAATTTAGGATGGAAGAATCACTTGTACTTATCTTGGTGAGATTACCATTGAGATTTAGGCAACAACTATTAAGATTTTAGTAACAATAACTTGAGAAGAATATACCTTTAAAAGATAAATTGACATAACTCACTATAAGTACTTCTTAATTTACAAAACTAAGACAACATTTTATAATCAAACAACATATTTTCAAAACTTAGAGATGCAAGTGAAGCAATTGGCTATTGTGATGAATAACAGATCTCAAGGTACATTATCACCTAATACTAAACTTGAAGGAGTGCGTGAATGCTATTGTAGTCCATAGTGACAAAGAATTGGTAGTATCATCTAAACGAAGCACTACAATTGTCAAGCCAAGTACATAGTTTAAAGAGGTAGAATATTATGAGAATTTTGATTAATAAGAGGAAGAAAATCGTGATCTAAGCTTTTTATGGACAATCCTTTAATTTATGTGCCACTTATTTCATATTCTCAACACTTCTAAAAGTAGAAATTAAATAAGAAAATTTTTAAAATTTTTGATATTTTTAAAAAATTACACGTTAACATTTCTTTTATAAATGCTTTAGAACAACTGTTTAGTTGCATGAAATTTATAAATAAATTCTTTCAAACAAAAAAAAAAATTGAAGGAATATGAAACCACTGCACCTATTGAAGTGTGGGATCCCATACCTATTTAAATAATAAATAATGACTTTTAAATAGGTATAAAAAAAATACTAAATTTTTTTTTCTTTTTCTTTTTTTTCTTTTATTACAATCAAAGTAAGCATTTATCACAATTTAACGTATATATGCTTATTTACAACATGTACAATATATTAAAAATACAATTTATAATAAAAGTACAATTGTTTCAGTAACAAAAATTTTGTATACCCAACTCTCTTGATAAGTCACTGTTTCGAGAATTTGCCTAGTTTTGTCACCTTACTCGCTATACCTGAAAATCATTTTAATTATAGAGTGAGTAATTTAGAATTACTTAAAGAGAAATACAAAATCTAATAAAATAATTTAATAAATCATAGTATTTCAATCATACAAATAATAATTAATCAGGACAATAATATATCCCATATATCCAACGTTACAACAATAACCAGTTAAAACTAATCCATTCCAACTACGTGAATAATAATTCAATTAGGATATTACGAATAAACATAGTATAGTATCACTTTCCTCTATACACTTTCTACTCTATTTATTCTATTTTTACTATCCTATTATCATTTCATTTGACTAGTCATACTTAAAAGAATTATGGATCGTGACCACATTATTTATTTTACACACTAATCTATGTATAAATTGTACACACTGATAGTGTTACTATGGGTTCAACATCCCCAAATGCATGATGAAAGATTATTGTGATTTTTCATAGACAATTTCGGATACCATTAGGACGACTGTAAGCTCTACATACCCCAAAGAGTGTCACATTAATTAATAAATCATTATTTCATTTCGTCTTAAGCGACTTTATCGATGTGTAAGAAAATTTCGTAATCTACCACAAGAATGTTGGCCACTTATACATCTCTCTATGATTTATCATATATCCATATTACCCATTTATCCTTTATTATTACTTAAAAGTATTTTGATAATTTATTAAAATTTTAATAATCACATATGCAATATTTCTATAATTTTATCTCAATATAAACTAAATTTATACCTATAGTTGTATTTCAACACTTATCAATATATGTACTACAAAATCAATTATAAAAATAATATTCATAACAGTGATAATAACTAATTTATACACACACACACACACACACACACACACACACACACACACATCTATGTTAATGTATCCTTATTTTAAATATATAACGCCATAAAGGTATTTTAAAATACCTTTTTTGACGATAAATGTTGACGGAATGAGGCGTAAATATAAATAATACTTAATCATTAACTTCACACAATTATACACACACACACACACACACACACACACACACACACATTTAATCATACACACACACACACACACACACACACACACACACACACATATTTAATCAACCATTTAAAATACTTCCAATTTCCACATCCATACCCATTCTTCGTCAATAAGATTTTTTTTTCCACGCAATCAATTTCTAATTATTTACATGCACACTTAATTAACCATCACACATCCACTTGATTAAAATGATTACCCAATACCAAATGAACAATAGTATAACTGGACAATTTATACCTTTTTTTTTTCATTAATCTTCCATTTTACGCATTCAAACCAATTTCTACCAATTCTATTATTTTACAATACAATTATTAACACATAAACATATTAAAATAATATAATTTAACACTAAATAAATAGTATTTAAAATAGACCATTTTGCCTTTTTTCTATTTTTCTTCCATTTTACACGTTCAAACTAATTCCTACCAATTTTATTTATTTCCAATACAATTATTAACATATAAACACATCAAAATAATATAATTTAACATCAAATAAACAGTATTCAAAATAGACAATTTTACTTTTTTTTTTTATTTTTCTTTCATTTTACACATTTAAATCAATTTTTACAAATTTTATTTATTTTCAAACACATTTATACACATTTAAACATATCAAAACACATTAAAATCAAGCATTTAAGTGCTTTATAAGTAGTGATCGAGTATGTCATGTTATGTATAAACTAAATTATGCATTAATTTCACAAAATTTCTAAATTACTAAGTTAGGGTTTAGGATTCTTACCTCAAATCCAAAGTTTATGGCAATTGCACGAAATTTAAGTTTAAAAAAATACCTAAAATATTATTTAAAACTGTAAAACCACTATCTAAACCACTTTTTAATAAGTTCATAAATTGAAACTTAATAAAATCAAGAATTTTTACCATCAAATTAAAACTCTCAACATGTAGAATAATTTTTTCTTCCATGGTAATGTGTTTAATCAAACGAATTGTGAGATTTTATTTAATTTTTTTAAGAAAATAAAAGAAATTTGAAAGAGAAGGGAGAGAATGAGTTACGGGAAGAGAGAGAAGAAAAAATTGATTTAATCCAATTTTGAAAAGTTAAAAAATCTTATCCAACTTTATATTTTTAAAAATTACACTCTTACCTACTAATTTTTTAAAATTTACATTTAACTCTTAAGAAATTATGAAATTACTCAAATTATTTTTAAATTCTTTCACTTTAGTCCATTAGATTTTGATGGTCCAGAATTCGAAAATTTTTTATAAAATGATCATTTTGTCCCTAGAAAAGAAAATTGATCATTTTGATCATTTTTTTCTCTTTTCTAAGGGTATTCTTGTCTAAATTTGATTTTGTTTCTTTCTACGTACTTCTAAAAATATTTGTAATATTTCTAGAAATTCAGGTTTCAATCTGACCCTTACAACCCTAACAAATTGATTATTTTACCCTTTTCGGTAAAATTATTTTTTTTTTCGATAAATTAGTGATTCTTGCCATTCTAAAGTTATCCAACCTATAGTTTTCTCCAGTGATAACTAAAATACAACCCTTATCTGAATCATCTTTTATTCGGTCCATCGACACTTAACTGAAATGATAGTTTTAGTTTTTATCGTTATTTTCACTTTTTTTTTTTGGCCAAAATGACTTTAACTAGAGTTTCAAAAATTATCTTATATATTTTACAACCCAAAATTCAAGGATATACCATAAAATAATTATACTAAGGTATCAGAGAAATACCTAAAATTGAGGATGTTACATGAAAAGTATAGTGCAATTTTGCATAAAAAGCTATCACAAAAATTGAGAGATTCTAGTAGTTTCACCATCCTTTAAGCTATAGTGAACACCTAATTTGATAGAGTACTAATTGATTTAGGGTCAAGCATCAATTTAATGTCGTTATTTGTGTTTAGGCATTAGGTTTGAGGGACGCATAACCAACAATGATTTCATTACAATTGACAAATAGATTTATCAAATATCTAATAGAAATCGATAAGGATGTCCTAGTAAAGATACCCAAGTTTATCTTCTCAAATGACATTTTACTCTAGATATAAAGATAAATAAAAAAATTTCAATAATTCATGGTTGACTATTCTTAGATATTGAGAAAACCCTTATTGATGTGTAGAAAAGACAACTTATATTAAGGGTTTAAGATGAATAAATTTTGTTCAATATCTTCAAGGTAATCAACCACTCAAGCAAAACAACTAGTTATTTTTGAGTAGATAAGGTTAATTGATGCATCACAAATAATTTTAAGAGATCACAATAATTTAATGGGAAGGATAATATGAAGGTAAAAAGTAATGCTTGAAGGTTCATGATGAACAGGTAACGACTCAAGATGTATATTGTTCAAAATAGCAATATCTAGAAGTTTATAATTATTATAGCTGACCCAAGGTGATAAGTTTCATTGAACAGTAAGGATAAAAACTATTAAATTAGCACTTTTTGAAAGACAACCCATGCATTTTTAAACTTTTTCTTTTAATTTGTGTTTATTTTATTTTTATTAATTAGTATTTTTTATTTTGATTTTTTTAGGAAGTTTTTCATGATGAGATACATTTTCTCATTAACCCGAACTAGTATAAGAGTTATTGAAAAATTTACAAGTTGAGTCAAGTCCTAAAAAGTTGAAGCATGCACAAAAACCAGTATACACAATGTCGCGACTTCAATATCTAGTGTGATCGCCCTTAAAATATCGTAAATGGCCTAATTTTTAAAAATGCTTGGCATTGTGACTTTAGCTTTTAGTGCCATGGCCTTGGAAAGAAAAAATCCCTTACCCTTTAAAGCTAATGTTAATGATGATGAAGATGAGTCTTGCAATACCATAATTGAAAAGAGTCTTTATTTACTTAACTTATATATTTTTATTTCACATTGAGGACAATGTTTGTTTCAAGTTTAGGAATGTAGTCTTTAGTTTGCTTGCTTTATTGTTTCATGCATGTTGTGATGGTTTAAAATATAAGGCCAATGATAGGAATACAATTTAAGTTGGTTCTAACTTTTGAAAAATGAAAAATGTTGTGTGCATATATGCATTTTTGACTCTTGCTCTAATTTCACACTTGCTTGTGATTTTTCAAACATTTTGAACATATAATTTTAGTAAATCAATTGTTTTTATTTATTTAAACATTTCATGTGAATTTAATATGTTGTACAATCTCTTAAAATTTTAGAACTTATTTAAGTGTCATTTGAGGTAAAATCCTATGATACATTATATAAGCTTTAAGCCATTTTGGAAACGATTGAGCTTTTCAAACTATTTTGTGGTGTTATTTATTTTTACTCTATTTCATTGAACCTTATGTATCTTTCTTTGTCACCCACATATTTAACCCAACCTTTGAATAAGATTTTCAAATTTATGTTCCTCATTTAAAGCACATAGTCATTTTAGAAAAAACATTTTGAGTTATGTCTAATTTAGGAAGAAAATGATGGAGTTAATTGCAGTTTTTGAAAAAAAAAAAAGATGAAAAATCTACTATACCAAAAAGAAATAAGTGTGAGGTGTAAAAAAATGTGAATCAACAACAATAAAAATAAAGTAGATGAAAGGAGAAAAAGGCAAGAGTTAGTTTTATTTGGAGCTGGGGTTGATGCTCTACAAAAATCTTGGAATGGTTTTATGTATTTAGGGTAATTTGAGCTATATTGATTTTTATTTTCCTATCGTTACTTTAGCTATATGTTATGAATTTAATAAAGTCCTAAAGATCTTTAGTGTTATATTCTACCTATATTAGTGGAGAATGATTTGAAAAGTAAGTCTAGAGAATTTTAAAGTTTAAAATCAACATGTGTGCACTTATTTGTACGTGAAGTGAAAACAAGGCTTTACACCCACACTCAAAGAATTTGAGGTGGGAAGAAAAATTCAATATGTGGGTTAAAGTTTTATACGTTTATGATGTTTTAAATTTTTTAATCTATGATTTAGATAAAATCATTGATGCATGTTTTACAAGCTAACCAAATCATCACTCAATTAGAGTATTCATGTTTTTAATATAATTATCTCTTTCGCTTAAAGCTTAGCAAATCTTAAGTTTGGAGATATTTTATGTGCTTTATTTTTGTATGATTTTATATGCTTTTACTCATGATATTTTGCTAATTTTTTGTTTTATTTATTTACTTTGGAAATAGTTACTCATTTTATTTATTTTTATGTAAGAGGAAATAAGTTTGTAAAATGATAAGATTTGAAGTAAAAAGGAAGATATGGAGTGCATAAAAAGAACATTGGATAGAATCACTAGCCAATGTTAAAGATTGAAACTTTAAAAACAGTAGCTCCAAGGTCGCAATGATAGAATCCAAGACCCTAATGTCAAGTTAAGGATTTTTCAAAATGAGAAATAAATATAAAAAGGGCATTATGCTTTTCAATGAAGATATAAAGATAACTTTTTAAGGTTTAGGAAGAAGAAAGCTACCAAGGAGACCTTTAGGAAAAAAATATAAGAGAATAAAGGAAAAAAAAGAGAGAAGAAAAAGGAGAACTCAAAAGAAGAGGATGTCAAGGCCTTTGATTTACCATTTTCTGAGTTTTATTTATTTTTCTTGAACTCTTTTAATTTTAGGTGTTGAGTTTAGTTTTTATCATTATATTCTTTTATAATATGAACTAATTTTATTATTCTAGAACTATAATATAGCTTAATTAAGATGATTTGATTTTTGTTTTCTTATATTATTTGAAATATTTTATTATTGGCTGAGTATTCTTTATTATTCTTAATGCTTTTAATTAATTAGTTATATGTTTTGATTAAATATTGATACTTAGAAAATGATATATGTGCTTGTGATCTTGTAATGAATACCTATATAAGATTGAAATATACTTGTATGTTTAGTGTAATTAATACATTAATTTTATCAACTTAATTAATCTTTAATTATTTTAATTCATATAAAAATATAGTAAATTGATATGTCAAAGATATTTTCATTAGACAAAATTAATTTATATTAATTTAGGTAAAATCATATGCTTTAGGGTTCTTATTCTTATTGATTTTACTTTGATATTTTCTTTTCTTTGGTTAGTTGTTAGTTATTTTTAGCATAAATCTATCTTTATTAAACCCTTTTAGATAAAATTATAATAGTTTAACTTGGTAGTTAGATAATAAATAATATTGTTGTCTTTGTTTTATTCATACACTTGCGTTTGCTTTGATCTTTTAACAAATGTTGTGTTGCATCATCGTAATGGTTCAATGAGAGAATTTCCCTTGCACAATATGCTCATGTGATACTTTTTATTGGTAACTAATGCTTCTATAAGAATGTGTTTGTTAATATCAATGTAAACTTTAAATTTGTTGGGGCAGTTACCATTGAAAAATTTTGAACCTCACTTATGTTTGCAGTAGATATCTTTTTTTTCTTGAGTACTACATGATTAGTAATAGGTTTTTTTATGATAATATTTTGTATGATTTAATTTGATATCTCCAATTTAAAATTATTATTAGAAATGTGCTTCTTAAAAGTCTTTTGATTTAGGATACTCTTACTTTTTCTATTTTGTTATTGATAAAACATATTTTTGATTTTATAAAGCTTTACTTTCCTCTTTTTTGAGTTTTTTTTTTAATGGTTTATTTCTTCATATTTTCATAATTCCTTCCTTACCATGAATAATTGATTTTAACAAATTCTTTGGATATTTGATGACGATGTTCTAGATTTAAGAGTTATTAGTGAAGAAGATGCCTATTCTATTGATGAAATTAGTTTCAAACATATGTCTAAATATACAAAGGGGATGATCTTTGGCAGTTGAAAATTTTGTTGCTTCTTTTTCTTAGTTCTTGTATTAGATTATGATGTCCTTTAAATAAAGTATTTTTTTGCCAAGCTGTCATTGTGTTTTATTTTAATTTGAAACATCTTATTCTCTTATTCTTTCTTTGATGAACTTGCATGTTTTCACTTTGAAATAGGTCAATTAACCTTATTCTTAAATATCTTAGGGCATATAGAAAGTTATCATGGAACTAAAGGTCAACAACATTCTTCTTCTTCTTTTTTTTTTTTTTTTTTTTTTTTCTTTTTTAGGGTAATGGTGATAGTATATGATGATGCTCTTCTCAAAAGCAACCAAGTGAATGATTGGAAGACGTGGTTTATTAAGATTTGATGAGGACTGAATACTGAATCCCTTAATTACAAACAGTGCGGTTGATAAAATGTCTTCATCTGCATTTGCTTTTCATGTCTTGAAACAAATGATTTAGAGGTGCCTTACAGATGGACTTACTACTTTTAGAAATGTATTTGCTGATGCCATGTTACAACATCTATATCAGTTGATTCGCTGGTTGGAGTTTTTAAACGTGTTCATGTGTCATTTGTTCTTTATTTAATTGTATAATTAATTATTTTCCCTTCCACATTATAGCCTTTCATCAAAACTTTATGAACTAGTGCTTCATTATATACTTCACAAGGTAAATGTTGTATGATGTCTTAAGTCTACTATCATGATTAAGTGTTCTATGATGTAAAAGGGCTGCTGTGTTTCTCTGATAAATTCTTTGTTTAATTTCTTTTTTAAATTCTTTTCTATTAGTTGCCAGAACTAGATTTGCAGTAGAAAAATTATGGTAAAAAACAAGTTCCTTTACTTAAAATGCTACACCTACATTAACTTATTTATTAGATTATTCTTTTGCCACATGGTTTCATACATTAAAAAATCACTTTCTTATTATTTAATGATTCTTTATTATATATCTAAGACATGCAAAAGGTGTTTGCATTGCTATTAGCTGAGTTTCACAAATTAGGGGCTACAATCCTATTTACAAATTCCTCCAAAGTTATTATAAACACATAAAAATTTGATATATTTGTTGCTAAAGCTTACTGTGATTGCTTGTTGAAAGCTTAGCAAACTAAGTTGGTCTTGTTTAATAATTTGTTGAATTGTTTGTAATTTTGTCTTTGTTAGTTTGTAGGGAACTATTCTAATGGATTGAACTTGAGTCAGTGCTTTTGTAGAATTTCTTGCTTTTTATGGACTAGGTTTAAGCACTTGATTCCTACTTTACAATGATTTGTTCTTTGCTTTACAGGGTAGTTATAGTTTATTTCCTTCATTTTATATTTATATTTATATTTTTCTCTTTTTATGAAAATATCAGCAACTTGTTCATTTTTGGGAACATATTAAACTTTAGTCTTTTTCTCTGCTATTTTGTCACGCATAAAATGAATGCTTATCTCAATATGCTTAGTTCAAGCATGATAGACTAGAATAAAAGCTAAGGCTACTGCACTTTGGCTATCAGTTCACATGATAGCAGGCTTTATTAGTTATACTTTGATATCTACCAATAATGATTTTAGCTAACTTAATTCAGCTATAATATGTGCTAGTGCTTGATATTTCAATTCTACTAAAAACTTGGCTATAACAACTTATTTTCTTGAACTTTATGAGATTAAATTTCTTTTTAAGTAGATATAGTAGCTTATAGTTAACCTCCTATTATCAAGATTAGCAACCTAATCAGCATTTGAGAAATTTATCAACTATATATTATCTCCCTTGCTAAATTTTAATTCTAGATGTATAGTTTCCTATAGATATCTGAGTATTCTTTTGTAGACATTCCAATGTTCTTCTTTTGGTTCATGCATATATTAACTTAGCTTGTTAATCGAGTATGTGGTGTCTGGCCTAGAAATTGTGATATATTGCAATGATCCTATAATTGATCTATAGAAAGTTTCATGTTCAAATGGTTTGCTCTTAAATTTACTGAGTTCATTTCCTGTTACCATTAATGTTTTAACTCTTTTACTGTCTAATAGATTGAACTTGATAAAAAGATCAGTATGTACCTTGTTTGTGACATGTGAAGGTAGTTTTCTGATCTTGTGATCTCAAGTCCAAGAAAGAAATTGAGATATCCCAAGTCTTTCAATGCAAACACCTCATTTAACTTCATGATCAGCTTTTCCATTTTGATAATGTTGTCTCTTGTCACAATTATATCATCCACATATATAACTATTAGGATTATATTTAACTCATCACTTTTATAGAGTAAGGACACACCATATTTTGAGTTGGTGAAGTTCCATGCTCTTAAAGTTGATTTCAGCTTGTCTAACCAAGCTATCGGTGCCTACTTTAAGTTATATATGGCTTTCTTAAACTTGCACAAATGAGTAGGAAATTTTACATCTTCGAAACTAGGAGGTTGACTCACGTACACCACTTTATTCAATTCATCATTGAAGAACGTATTGTTTATGTCCATATGTCTCAACTTTCATGTTTCTTTGGATTACAAAGGTTAAAACAACTTTAATAGTTGAGGTTTTGATTAAGGGCTAAAGATCTCAACAAATCAATTCTTTGCATTAATCCATTAGGATTTAGTTTGGATTTGAAAATTCATCTGTATCCTACCACTTTCAAGTCTTATATATATGGTACCAGGTTTTGTGTTTGGTTATTTACTAAGGTTTGATATTCCTATTCCATTATAGCTTTTCGTTTTAGGTTCTTCAAGGTTTGAATTTCACTTACAGGTATCTCACATTCTTTTAACTTCACAAGGTTGAAATGATAAGTCCTTGGGTTGAAAATCCTAAACTTGATTATAGTAATCATAGGATGTCCTGTTTGTGTTTCTTTAGGAAGAGTAACTTGTGGGATTCCCATACCCATTTTAAAAAAAATAAGTAATAACTTTTAAACAAGTATATTAAAAAAAACACTAATTTTTTTTTTTTTGTCAAAGTAGACGTTCATCATATATATACTTATTTACAACATATACAATATATCAAAAATACGATTTATAACAAAAGTACAATTATTACAACGTCAAAAGCTAGTATGTCCAATTCTCTTGACAGGTCATTGTTTTGAGGGTTTGCCCGGTTCCACTGCCCTACTAGCTATACCTGAAAATCATTTCAACCACGGAGTGAGTAATTTAAAATTACTTAGTAAGAACTATAAAATCCAATAAAATAATTTAACAAACTATAATATTCCAACCATACAAATAATAACTAATTAGGACAACAATATATTATGTATATCCAACGTTACACAACAACCAGTTAAGACTAATTATCTTAATTAATCCTAATTACGCAATTAACAATTCAATGAGGATATTACGAATAATCATAGTATAGTACCACTTTCCTTTATACATTTTCTACCCATCTATTCTAATTCTACTATCCTATTTTTTTTTCATTTGATCAGTCATTCTTAACCAAACGATGGATCATGACCACATTATTTATCTTACACACTAATACATGAATAAGTCTGGTACAATTATAATACTACCATGGGTTCATCATGCCCTTAAGGGCGCTATGGCGTACTGCCGTTTCCTACCATGGGTTCAACGTGCCCAAAGGCACCATGGAGGACTACCGTGGTTTCTCACGTACAATTCCGGACACCACAAGGACGATTGTAGATTCCATGTATCCCAAAGAGCACCACAGTAAATAATAAATCATTATTCCATTTTGTCCTAAGCGGCTTTACCGGTGTTCAAGAAAATTCTGAAATCATACCTTAAAGATATTGACCACTCATACATTTCTCCACAATTTATCATATGCTCATATTACTTATTTACCCTTTACTATTACTTAAGGGATTTTTAGTAAATTATTCAAATTCTAATAATCACATATATAATATTTTAATAATTTTTTTCCAATATAAAATAATTTGTACCTATCGCCCCCTTTCAATACCTATCTATTTATATACCACTAAATCAATTATAAAAAAAAATTATTCAAAATAATACCAAAAAAAAAATAAAACTAATTTATCTATATATATATATATATATATATATATATACACTCCTAATCCATTTACGAGACATATATATATATATATATACACACACATACCCTCACGCGCACACACACATACATATCTATATTGTAACACTCCCTTCTTTTCATTTCTATTCATGTGGCATATAGTACATTGAAATTATCGAAAAGATAAAAATCAACGCTTTCTCATAGCGAAGCGAAGTTTTCATTTGTTCAAAAGAGTTTATAGAAAATAACCACATAAATAGTAACAACTAAAATAGTATTTTTTTTTTAAAAGAATTGTTATGCATTTTAATGAAATTAATACTTCAGAGTATACAGAAGGAAAATTACTTAACAATGTCCTAAACCTTAGATATACTATGCCCTGTCCGAAAATCTTTGCCTCAACTGTACTTTCCGAAACCGCCACCGCAATATCGTAATCACCTGAAAATAATAATCCCACAAAGGGGGAGCACACCACATGGCTTAGTAAGATAATACAATACTTAAATAAAGGAAGGAGCATGTTACCTGAATCTCTACTCATTTTAGCCATTTCACGTAATTCCACACACACAAGTAAATGCATGTCCACATATCAATGTACATGTTCCAACAAGCATATGCTCCATAATGTACACAAGATATCATATCATCTCCTCTTGAATTCTAAGCACTATATCATCTATGAATTCTGTATAAATATCTCGATCAGAGTAACACTCTTCATGATATACCATATACATATAATGCAATCTCAATCAATATATTTTCTAAATGAATCACGTTATTACCTGTGTCCGTTTAAATTCTATTTCTATTCTTATCAACGAACACCTACATGATCATATAAAATCATTACATAGTCATTCGTATAAATAACGACCAATGCCGCGGCCCCAGACAGAGGAACTACTTAGAAGCCGGTATAACCACACAGTATCAATCACACACTCGGCCCGAGATAGCCAAAATATTCTAGGCACACAATCAATACCCACATAGGATACAAAT
>CP135552.1:3906920-3928358 GCA_032402905.1 Khaya senegalensis | reverse complement strand
CATCTATTCCCAAACATATTTATATACTTTTAAACATGTCAAAACACATTAAAATCAAACATTTAAATACTATATAAATAGTGACCGAATATGTTATATTATGAATAAACCAAAATTTTTCCTTATTTATACAATTTTATTCACTTTAATCTACTTTACAAACACTCAATTTCATAAATAGGCATCAATTCTACAAAATTCCTAAATTACAAAGTTAGAGTTTAGGGTTCTTACCTCAAATCCAAATGTGATGGCTATTGTACCCAATTCAAGTTAAAAAAAAAACCTAAAACATAATTTAATCCATAAAACCATTATTTAAATAATTTTCTCCAACAACTCCAAAAACTAAAATTTAATAAAATCAAAAAATTTTATTGTCAAATTAAAACTCTCGACGCGTAGAACAAGTTTTCCTTATGGGGTAACGCGATTAAACGGGCGGATTAATAGATTTTACTTGATTTCTTTTCAAAAAATTGAAAGGGAAAGAAATGGGTAGCTCACGGGAAGGAGAAGAGAAAAAGGTGGGTTTGCTTCAATTTTGAAAAGTCAACCAATCTTATCCACATTCATATTTTTAAAAATTATACTATTGCCTAATAACTTTTCAAAACTTTCATTTGACTCCTAAGAAAATTATGACGTTACCTAGGCTACTTTCATATTCTTTCACTTTAGTCCATCAGATTTTAGTGACACGAAATTTGAAAATTTCTTATGAAATGATCATTTTGCTCCTAGGAAAGAAAATTGGTCATTTTGGTCATTTTTTCTCTTTTCTAAGGGTATTCTTGTCTAAATTTGATTTTGTTTCTTTCTACATACTCCTAACAATATTTCTAACATTATTAGAAATTTAGATTCCAATCTGACCTTTGTGACATTGGTAAATTGATCATTTTACCCTTTTCAACAAAATTATCATTTTATTTATTTTTTTTGGACAAATTAGCGATTATTACCATTTTAAAATTATCCAATCTATATTTTTCTTCAGTAATAACTAAAATACAAGCTTTAACTCAATCGTCTCTCATTTGATCTATTGACACTCATCCAAAATGACAGTTTTGCCCTTTACTCTTATTTTGCCCAATTTTTTGCTAAAATTTCTCTAACTAGAGTTTCAAAAATTTTCTTATATATTTCACAACCCAAAACTCAAAATATACTACAAAAGTAATTATACTAAGGTTTCAGAGGAATATCTAGTTTTGAAGATGCTACAATTTCTCCACTCTTACAGGAATTTCGTTCTCGAAATTTAGGTGAACAGTCTTGGATACCTTTTTTTCATGTTCTGTTCCATCTCCCAAGTTGCTTCCTCTACTTTTTGATTTCTCCACAACACTTTTACAGTGAAATTTTCTTATTCCGAAGCTCTTTTATCCTTCTATCCAGAATTTGTACAGGACGTTCTTCGTAAGACAGATTTCCTTCCAATTCCACTGCTTCAGGTTGTAACACATGGAAAGGGTCACTGATGTACTTACTAAGGAGAGACATATGAAACACATTATGGACTTTATCCAAACTCGAAGGTAAGGCTATACTGTACGCCACTTTACCAACCCTTTCTAAAATCTCATACAGTCTCACATCCTTGGGCGCCAATTTTCCCTTTCGACCAAGTCTCATAATATACTTGTATGGAGCAACTTTTACAAAAACTTTATCGCCAACTTAAAATTTCACCATTTTCTTTTTTAAGTCGGCATAACTTTTTTGTCGATCCTGAGCCTGTCTTATTCTTTCTTTGATCACCCGTACATCTTTAATCATTTTCTGAGTTTGTTTTGGCCCCAGAGCTTGGTTAATCTCATCTTTTTCAGCAAAATCATCCAAATACAATAGGGATCTGCACTTTCTCCCATAGAGAGCCTCATAGGGTGCCATCTTAATAGTGGCCTGATAGCTATTGTTATATGCAAATTCCATTAAGGGTAGCATATCATGCCATGACACCTGATAATCCAAACAACATGCCCTTAGTATGTCTTCTATAATCTGGTTGACTCTTTCAGTTTGTCCATCTGCCTGTGGGTGATAGGCAGTATTAAAGGCTAATTGGGTATCTAATGTTCTCTGTAAACCTCTCCAAAAAGTTGATACAAATCGGGAGCCTCTATTTGACACAATAATTTTAGGCACTCCGTGCAATCTCACAATCTTTCGAATATAAATTTGTGCTAACTGATCTGTATTAGTGTTGTCCTTCACGAGGATAAAGTGAGCGGTATTGGTCAATCTATCTACTATCACCCATATAGCATTAAATCTTTTTTGTACTTTGGGAAGTCTGACAATAAAATCCATAGAAATTTCTTCCCATTTCCATTTTGGGATCCTCAGCGGCTGTAATAATCCAGAGGGTCTCTGATGCTCAGCTTTTACTTGTTGGCAGATTAAGCATTTTGATACATAATCTCCTATATCCTTTTTCATTTCATTCCATTCCACCAGAAGTTTCTCTTGAGATCCTGATACATCTTTACACCCTCGGGATGAGCGGTGTAAAGCATATTATGAGCTTCACTTAAGACTTTCTTCTTGAGTTCTGAATCTTGGGGCAAACACACTCTACCTTGGAACTGAAGGATATCTCTACTTATCTGAAAATTTATTTTTTGGCTTTCTTGCATTTGTTGGTGAATGTTCTAACACCAGCTGTCAACTGCTTATTTCTCCTTTATCACTTCCAATAAAGCGAGTTGAATTTCTAATTTAGTGATTCGCCCCACCATCACCTCTAATTTTTCCTCTGTTAACTCCTGTTGTACTCTTTTTTGAACAATCACATGGTACACCACAACCTTCCTACTAAGTGTATCCGCTACTACATTTGCCTTTCCAAGTTGGTACTTTATCTCACGATCATAATGTTTAACCAGTTCCAATTATCTTCTCTGCCTCATATTCAACTCTTTTTGGGTGAAATAATACTTTAGGCTCTTGTGATTTGTGTAGATATTATATTTAACCCCATACAAATAATGTCTCCATATCTTCAAGGCAAATACAACCGCTGCTAATTCCAAATCATGGGTTGGATAGCGTGTCTCATAATCTTTCAATTGTCTTGATGCGTACGCTATCACCTTCCCATTTTGCATCAGAACTGCCTCTAGTCCTTGATATGAAGCGTCACAATATACATTACATTCTATTCCATCTTCAGGCAATACCAAAATAGGAGCAGTGGTTAGTTGCCTCTTCAAGACTTGAAAGCTCTCCTCACAACCATCTAACCAAAGGAATGGGGTTCCCTGCAGAGTTAGATTGGTGAATGGCTTTGCAATCCGTGCAAATCCTTGTACAAATCTCTTATAATACCCCGCAAGCCCCAAAAAACTCCTTACTTCTCTAACAATTTTGGGCCTTTGCCACTCCAAGATAACTTGTACCTTACTAGGATCCACTATTATCCCTTTCTTTGACACAACATGTTCTAAAAATACTACTTTCTCCATCCAAAACTCAAATTTTGAGAATTTGGCATACAACTTACGCTCCCTCAATCGTTGAAGCACAAACCTCAAATGTTAGGTATGATCACTTTTTGACCGAGAATATATAAGAATATCATCTATAAACACCACAAGAAATCTGTCCAAACAATCATGAAATACTCTATTCATCAAATCCATAAAGACTGGTGGAGCATTAGTCAACCCGAAAGGCATCACAACAAACTCGTGGTGTCCATAACGAGTGCGAAAGGTAGTCTTGGATATATCTTTGTCGGAAATTCGCAACTGGTGATATCTTGACCTTAGATCAATTTTTAAAAATACTGACGCTCCTTTTAATTGATCAAAAATGTCATTTATCCGAGGCAGTGGGTACTTATTATTCACCGTCCGCTTATTCAACTCTCTATAGTCAATACACATACGGAGTGACCCTTCTTTCTTTTTTACAAATAATATCGGTGCTCCCCACGGTGAATGACTCAGGTGAATAAACCCCTTTTTTAGCAACTCTTGTAATTGTTTTTTTAATTCTTGTAGTTCAGCTGGAGCCATACGGTACGGAGCTTTTGAGATTGGGGCTGCACCAGGTTCTAACTCTATACTAAACTCCACTTCTCGTTCCGGAGCTAATCCTGGTAATTCTTCTGAAAATACATCTAAAAATTCATTTACTACAGGAATATCCTGTATCCCCAATTTTGGCATCTCATTGTCATGTATAACATGAGCTAAGTACCCTATACATCCTTTTCTCAACATACTCCTAGCTTGCATATTGCTAATAATCATGCTAAGTTGTCTACTTTCACCGAAATTAAATTTATCCTCATCATTTAACTGAAATCAGACCTTCTTTTTTCGACAGTCAATTTCCACATTATACCTCTCCAAAAAGTCCATGCCTAAAATAATATCAAAATCAGGCATATGCAACATAATCAAATCTACTCCTAACTCTCTACCCTGTATTACTACATGCTCATCCTGGAGAATCATCTTAATTTCTACCCTATACCCATCTGGTATCTCTACCTGGATATGATATGGTGGTTTAGAGGGTTCTATTTTCAGTCTTTCTAACACAGCAAAGGCAATAAAAGAATGAGTAGCCCTAGAATCTACTAAGGCATACAAAGGAGTAGAATGAAATAGAAGCTGACCGGTTACTGTAGAAGGGTTAGCCTCTGCTTGACTCTGAGCTATCGTATACACTTAAGCCCGTGACCCCTTGATAGTCTAAACAAGTTGAGCAGCTATCGGTTCTGAAGTATTTTGTTGTTGAGATCTGGCAGGTGGCAAAGAGGCTTTGCAATGAGTTTTGATGTGACATAGTTGTCCACATCTATAACAGATGACCTGTCCATCTCCAACACGACATTCTGCAGTATGGTTCCTCTTGCATCGAGGGCATTGGGGAATTGTGCCTTGGCGCGACATTTCGTTATTGTGCCAATTCTTCATATTCTTTTGAGGAACAAATTTTCTTTTGCCCTTCCAATTTTGTGGTCCGAAATTGTGGTGTCCCGCAGATGAGGAAGGACCAGAAGATTGAATGACTGGTGCAGGTAATGCTGGTGCAATGGATGGTTTGCCCATTATCTTGTTAGCATTAACTTCTGTTCTTAATGCTTTGTCTAGGGCTTCTGCATAATCCACTGGAAGTTGTGTAGCTGACGTTAGATGGATAGCTATATTTGGTCGAAACCTTTGTAAAAATCTATCCCTCCTAAGTTCAGGTGTGCTGACCATTCCAGTGGCAAATCTAGCCAATGCATTGAACTTAGTGGAGTATTCGTTGACACTCATTCCTCCTTGCTATAAGGTTACAAACTCTTGCACCTTTGTAGCCACAACATCCGCAAATCTGTACTGCCTTTCAAAAATTCTCTTGAATGCTACCCAGGACAAAGCAGAAATATCTACTACTTCTTGGGTCATTTTTCACCAAATCTTTGCATCTCCTTGGAATAAAAAGGTAGCATACTCCACTTTCTCTGAATCGGTCATGGTAAATAGCCTCAGGGTATTTTCTACTGATCTTATCCACTCGTTCGCTACCATAAGATCATGTGTTCCCCAGAACTCTCTAGGGGAATACTGGCTAAGTAAACCCTGAATAGGTGGGGGCCTACTCTGTGTTGTCCCTGGTACTCTTTTAGTCTCTGGTCTAGTATTGGGTGTAGCCGAAAATTCAGCAGCTGGTTCAGGAGCGGGTGTAGTAGCTGGTACCGAAAAATTCTCAGGTATTAACCCCCCTAAGGTTTTTTGTAGTACTTGCTGAATCATATTTCTAATTTCAGCTGCATCTATAGTAATTCCAGTCGATTGAGGTAGAGCAGAAGTTTCCGCCCTCTCTTAAGGGGCACTAGCTCCTCTACCTCTCCCTCGTCCTCTCATAGAGCGTCTACCTTGCATTTTACTTAACAATACCACATATCTAATTAGATAACTATAACACTCATTTTGTACGACATATACCATTTAATTTATACCATGATATCTTTAATATACACTTGTACCAATAAGATAACACATGCCAACATATACCAGTAAATAATTCACACTAAGGTAAAATAGGTACCATACTCACATTTTGTATGTACAAGTAGTTTTGTTGCATGCGATAGTATTATATATATACAACAAAATTTATACATTGTTTATCAACAATATATATATATATATATATATATATATACAATAATACTTTTTCTTATTTACAATATGTACATTGTCTTATCACACTAGACCTTAACTCTCTCTACTCATCTCCTGAAGATAAGTGACCTGCAGAATCCACCTCCGCATTAGGATTAGTGTGCTCGGATATATCCGTCCATGTAGTATGTGCAAGAGACTCAGAATCTATAGGGTACAGACTAGAGTCTATCTCTATGGAACACTCCAAGGGCTCAGTTTCTACATAACAATTAGCTGGGTCAACCTCACTACTAGAAGGATCTAGAGGAGGCTCGGATGGGTCACTCTTGGTACTTGAGGAATCTGGTGGAGGGAAATATGTGTTAGGGAATGCATGTGAGCTCTCGGACAAATCGGTCTCTATGGCCAAATCGGATGGTTCACTACCACTAAAGGAAAACCATAACTCTGGTGGCTCAGGTTCAGAAGCTACAGGAGATGGGGGTGCTTGCATGGTGAGCTAGACAGAAAAAAGGGTCCACCACTCTCAGGGGATAAGAATCTAAACCTCTCATCGGTATCTCGAAGTCAGTAATAACTCGTCATGCTGGAAGGAAATCTAAAATCCTAAGTGAAGAAGGGGTATTAAACTCTCCTATGGTAGAGGTAGCAGCCTCATCATATCTTCTTTTAGCTAAGGCCACTCTCCATTACCTTTCAGGGCAATACCTCCTCCTTTCTCTTCTAATCCAATAAATCCTACTAGTCGCTAATTTATTCTTATTAACACCCTTCCCGTAAACCTTCATACCTTTTAGGGCATCTATTTTTCTCTGTTCGGTGGCTCCAGGATCTGGATCTGTATGTGAGTAAATAGTATTCTGATTCTTCACCTCCATTTCAATTTTTTCATTCTCCCTTAGAATAACTAATCTCTCAAGGTCCATTACCATAACCCCACAAAGTATAGAGTTCTCCTGTCTATTGATAGAAGACCAGGAGTCGAATCTCGGTCTACGTGTAGACATACCTACAATCACATAAAACTATCTCATAAAATAACGTAATACTATAACTTATATAAGTACTAAATTAAAATTATATACTTACAGCAGTCGGCTCCGGGAAATATCCTCTAGGACATTGGGCATACCACAACATAACAAAATAATTTATTATTATTATTATTTTAAATATATATACTTTCACAAAATTTTTTTAGGAAAATTCGCTCTGATACCAACTTGTGGGATTCCCATACCTATTTTAAAAAAAATAAGTAATAACTTTTAAACAAGTATATTAAAAAAACACTAAATTTTTTTTGTTGTCAAAGAAAACGTTCATCATATATATATATTTATTTATAACATATACAATATATCAAAAATACGATTTATAACAAAAGTACAATTATTACAGCGTCAAAAGCTGGTATGCCTAATTCTTTTGACAGGTCACTGTTCTAAGGGTTTGCCTAGTTCCACTGCCCTACTAGCTATACCAAAAAATCATTTCAACCACGGAGTGAGTAATTTAAAATTATTAAAATTACTCAGTAAGAACTATAAAACCTAACAAAATAATTTAATAAACTATAATATTCTAACCATACAAATAATAACTAACCAGGACAATAATATATTATGTATATCCAACGTTACACAACAACCAGTTAGGACTAACCATCTTAACTACGCAATTAACAATTCAATGAGGATATTACGAATAATCATAGTATAGTACCACTTTCCTTTGTACATTTTCTACCCATCTATTCTAATTCTACTATCCTGTTCTCTTTTCATTTGATCAGTCATTCTTAGGCAAACTATGGATTATGACCACGTTATTTATCATACACACCAATACATGAATAAGTTTGGCACAATTATAATACTACCATGGGTTCATCATGCCCTTAAAGGCGCCATGGCGTACTGCCGCTTTCTACCATGAGTTCAACATGCCCAAAGGCGCCATGGAGGACTGCCGTGGTTTCTCAAGTATAATTCCGGATACCACAAGGACGACTGTAGGTTCCATGTATCCCAAAGACCACAACAGTAAATAATAAATCATTATTTCATATTGTCCTAAGCGGCTTTATCGGTGTGCAAGAAAATTCCGAAATCATACCTTAAGGATATTGGCCACTTATACATTTCTCCACAATTTATCATATGCTCATAGTACTTATTTACCCTTTACTATTACTCAAGAATTTTTTAGTAAATTATTCAAATTCTAATAATCACATATATAACATTTTTATAATTTCTTCCCAATATAAAATAATTTATACCTATCGCCGCCTTTCAATACCTACCTATTTTTATACCACCAAATCAATTATAAAAAATAATATTTCTAATAATAACAATAATTAATATATATATATATATATACTCCTAATCCATTTAGGAGACATATATATTGTAACATCTTGAAATTTTCATACTCTTAAAATCCTGTCATAGAGTTATAATACAGTATTTTTGAGAGTTTTGATAAGAGAAAGAGTTGACCGGTATTCGAGACAGTGTACTGTATGAGTAAAAGATATAGTATTTCATAACCGGTATCAGAAATTTGACGACGAAAGCGAAAAGCTACAATTTCTCATCGTGCGTGCACGACTATATAAGCGGGACGAGTCGGAAAATCCGACAACACCACCCCACTTTTTCCCTCCCTTTTCTCTCTCCTCCCCACGGTTCTCTCTCCTGTGAACAGTGACTTCTGTCACCGAACCTCAGATCACCTCATCGCCGGCGAGTGGAGGACTGCCGGGTCGTCGCAAGTGCAACGCCGCCAACCCTACCCCGATCGCCGTTGCCACACGCCGCCCAATGCTTCGTCGACGTGAACTTTGACTGGCGATTCACGGCGATCCATGGCGAGTTGACCGACACCTCCCGTGCGTCTGGCACTGTCTCGCCGTCCTCTTCACAGTGGTGTACCCAGTTCCGGCATTTAGTCACCGGATTCCGGCGAGGGAAGGCTAATCGGGAAGGTGTCTTTCCGGCAAGATTTTCGGCGATTGGTGTAGTTCCGGTGGAATCTGAATCGATCAGTGTGCTCTCCGACACTTGTACTTCGATGCGGTATGTTTAGATCTTAATTTGGAATGAGTTTCGATGATGATTTGAGGGCCCAAAGTAGGTACCTTGAAATATAAAATTTTAGGATTTTTAGTGATTTTGAATGCTTCAACTTGTGTTTTGTGGCATGTGGACACCATGGATAGTATCCTGACATCGCAAGGATCACGATGGTATGTTCCGTTCATGACACGAAAATCAAAATTTCGTGGGTTAAATAGTACTCATAAATAGTACTCATAAACAGTAACTTGCACGTTTTTTGAGAAAAAATTCATATCGTACGTAGAATTATTTCGAACGCGTATACCCTCTTCGGAATAATTTTTCATCATTCGTATA
Organism: Khaya senegalensis; assembly: GCA_032402905.1. NCBI lineage: Eukaryota > Viridiplantae > Streptophyta > Magnoliopsida > Sapindales > Meliaceae > Khaya > Khaya senegalensis. The sequence goes on along the minus strand of CP135552.1, from coordinate 3,918,796 downwards.
GGCCTGAGTGTCCGGAGGTAAGATAATACAATATTTAAATTGTGAAAAAATAGATTTTAATATTTATAATATTTATAATTGCATGAATGTATATCATAATAATGGATTAAATTGTAGAAAAGTCCCATTGACGGAGAATGGGCATGATTGTGCAATTAGAAGTGTTAATATACGTGTGTTAAATATATATGTATATATAGTTATAAGCGTAATATCATTACCGTCGACCTGTAGTGCTATATTAGGTATTTTAAAATACCTATACAGCATTGTATGTCCCATGTTTGTATTTATATATTTATATGGCAGGTACGCTTGTATATACATATGTAATTATGCCCTTATGATTGAATGATTGAGTAGATGTTGCACTTGATGTTTTGCAATGTTATCTGAATAAACATGTGTGTATACGCTAGTATGTTATAATTATTGTGTCGTAGTAAGGTAATAAGTATATTTTGACTTGTGATGATATGTTGGGATTGCGTGTAATGATGCAATATATGATAACCGATTAAAATATGTATCTGTGAATTTGTATTAATAGTGATATAGTGTATCCATGTGTTTGGATTGTAATATATTTCTGTATTTTATCTTGATTATTTTATGGTGTATTTATATGCTAGAGTGGAATATGTTTTCATGACTTAGTACTGCTAGCCTTATGATAAATCCATGCGTATAAAGTCTTTTAGAAGATAAGGACTAATAAATGTGTCATAGGTAATTATATTACCTATCATGAAATTATTAACGTGCTGCTTGATTAATGTAGGCAAAATGGTCATGTTGTCATGACTGAGTCAACTATGAATAAATCTGTGTGGATAACTGGTATAATTGGGATAATTATAGATCGGTAGTTTTTTTCGTTATCCTAGTAAAGCCGCTCAGGATGGAGCAGTATCATTATAGTAAAACTGTGGTGCCCTTCGGGGTATGTTGAACCCACAGCAGCTCTGAATTGATAATAAGATTGTGGTGCCCTTCGGGGTATGTTGAACCACAGTAGCTCCGGATTGATAATAAGACTGTGATGCCCTTCGAGGTATGTTGAACCCACAACAATTGAGAAATGATAATAAAAACCATGGTGCCCGAGGGGTATGTTGAACCCATGGTAGGAAGCAGCTGTTCTCTATGGCGTTTTTAAGTACGTGCAACCCATGGCAGAACTAATTATATTGTTGGTTTGAGGAACCCGGTGTAGGCGAATGACCATTGTATACATATATTGAAGCGTACGATGGATATTATGACCACGATCCATAATTTACTTAATTATGACCGATCTATAAGGAAATGAATTCGTGTGCCTATAAGATTCAAACTGTATGGTAGAATACTTCTATTTGCTAAGAGTTGCTTGTGTTAGTATGAATTACAATGAGGCAGTAACACATTGAGTTTTATTTGGTATGGGGATTGTCATGGTTTTCTTGTGCAGGTAGGGTAGCTTATATGTATAGGCAAACTCTTGCCAAATTCCTATAAGAAATACTATTTATATAGCTATTCATGACCTCCTTTTGTATTCTGGTTTTGATATGTAGAGGAGGGTCTAGGATTACCTTTAATTGCAGTCACAAACGGATTATTGTTATGATTGTGAATTGCAAAAATGGTTGAAGTCTAATTACACCTTGGCAAGTGTCAATTCTTTAAGAGAGAACTTAATCTTGCAGAAACAAAGAGTTAGCATTAGCTTGAAAAAGGGGAATTAGTATTTAAATTAGATAATGGGTGAGGCAATATATAGGCTACCTCACTTCTAGTATATAGAATCCTGTTTAGCTCACCGGTATGTTTGTGAAATAAAAAGAATATGTGTGAATTCATAATAAGATTAAAGATCATGTGAGAAACTTGAGAATATTGTGAAAAAGGCGCACTGGATGTATTACAGGTTATTCGACATATTAGTTTACACGTTTATTCGTATGGTTGAGAATATAATGGTGTAGGAACTATGTTATGAGTTTACATTTGTTATTGTCAGTGTACCTTAGCAAACGACTAGGATTGGATTGATATGTGACTTTATAGTGGTATAGTCAAGGTTTTGTAGGTGAAAGAATCCTTAGTATGGGATAAAAAATGATGGACGTGTATTTGCGATTATAGTACAACGGATAGGTTATCTTGATATAGTAAGAATAAGGAGATAATATGAATGTATGATAAAATAGACTGGTAACGAACCAGTATTGAGATAATTGTGATATATGGATCGGATATGTATGTTTCATCTCACTCAACTGGGTTTGTAAGCCAGTTTCTAATGGAGGTGTGACGTTAAGACTGTGGTACCCTGAGGGGTAGGTGGAATCCACAGCTGTCCTCCAAATGGCCCAGTGGCTTAGAGTAACAACTATGATCCATGATGTTTCTAAGTATAATCGATCACTTGTAAACGCAATAAAATTTCTATCACCAACCTTCCGAGAGGGGAAATGGTATACAAAAACATTGTTATTGTTTTTACTAATACTCTCGTTTGTATATATATTTAGATGTTTGAAATATTGATATCCTATGTGGGTATTGATTATGTGCCTAGAATATTTTGGTTATCTCGGACCGAGTGTGTGATTGATATTGTGTGGTTATACCGGCTTTTAAGCAGTTCCTCTTTATGTGGCCGCGACATTTAGTTGCTATTTATATGAATAACTATGTATTGATTTTATATGGTCATGTAGGTGTTTGTTGATAAGAATAGAAATAGGATTTAAACAGACACAGGTGATGAAGTGATTCATTTAAAAAATATATTGTTTGATACTGCATTACCTGTGTATGGTATATTATAAGGAGTATTACTCTGATTGAGATTGGTTATACAGAATTCATAGTTGAAATAATGGTTAGAGTTCTAGAGGATATGATATGGTATCTTGTGTACATTATTAAGCATATGCTTGTCGGTACATGTACATTGATATGTGGACATGCATTTACCTGTGTGTGTGGAATTGTGTGAAATGGCCAAAATAAGTAGAGATTCAGGTAACATGCTCTTTCCTTTATTTAAGTATTGTATTATCTTACTGAGCCATGTGATGTGCTCACTCCGTTGTGGGATTATTATTTTCAGGTGATTACGATATAATAGTAGCAGTTTCGGAAAGTGCAGTTGAGGCAAAGATTTTCGGACGGGGCATAATATATCTAAGGTTTAAGCCATTGTTATATAATTTTCTTTCTGTGTACTCTGAAGTATTAATTTCATTAAAATGCATAACAATTCTTTAGAGAAAAAAAAAATATATAATACTATTTTAGTTGTTACTATTTATGTGATTTTTTTTTCTATAAATTCTTTTTTGAACAAATGAAAACTTCGCTTCACTATAAGAAAGCGTTGATTTTTACCTTTTTGATAATTTTCGTATACTATATGCCACATGAATAGAAATGAAAGGAAGGGGGTGTTACATATATATATATATACACACACACACACATACCCTCACGCCCACACACATATATATACCTATATTAAGGTATTCCTACATTAAAAATACAACGCTGGAAAGGTATTTTAAAATACTTTTTTAGACGATGGATGTTGGCAGAATAAGCGTAACTATAAAGAATACTTAATCATTAATTCTTCACAATTATATATATATATATATATATATATACACACACGCATATACATATACATACATATCCACACACATATTTAATCAACCATTTAAAACACTTCCAAATTCCACACTCATACCCTTTCTCCAACAATGGGATTTTCTTTTATATATATATATATATGTGTATATATACATACATACATACATACACATACACATATTTAATCAACCATTTTAAACACTTCTAAATTAATGTAATTTAACACTAAATAAATAATACCAAAAATTGACTATTTTGCCCTTTTTCTATTTTTCTTCCATTTTATATATGCAACTAATTCCTACCAATTTCATTTATTCCTAATACAAGTACTAACACATAAACACATCAAAAATATCATGATTTAACACTTAATAAACAGTTATCTAAAATGGACCATTTTGCCATTTTTTCTATTTTTCTTCTATTTTACACGTCTAAATCAATTCCTATCAATTCCATCTATTCCCAAATATATTTATACACTTTTAAACATGTCAAAACACATTAAAGTCAAACATTTAAATGCTCTATAAATAGTGACCGAATATGTTATATTATGAATAAACTAAATTTTTTCTTTATTTATACAATTTTATTCACTTTAATCTATTTTACAAACACTCAATTTTATAAATAGGCATCAATTCTACAAAATCCCTAAATTACAAAGTTAGGGTTTAAGGTTCTTACCTCAAATCCAAATGTCATGGCTATTATACCCAATTCAAGTTAAAAAAAACCTAAAATATCATTTAATCCATAAAACCATTATTTAAATAATTTTTTTTCAATAATTTCAAAAACTAAAACTTAATAAAATTAAAAAATTTTACCATCAAATTGAAACTCTCGACGTGTAGAACAAGTTTTTCTTCTGCGGTAATGCGATTAAACGGGTGGATTAAGAGATTTTGCTTGATTTCTTTTCAAAAAATTGAAAGAGAAAGAAATAGGTAGCTCACGGGAAGGGGAAGAGAAAAAGGTGAGCTTGCTTCAATTTTGAAAAATCAATCAATCTTTTCCACATTCATATTTTTAAAAATTATACTATTGCCTAATAACTTTTCAAAACTTCCATTTGACTCCTAAGAAAATTATGAGGCTACCTAGGCTATTTTCATATTCTTTCACTTTAGTCCATCAGGTTTTAGTGATACAAAGTTTAAAAATTTCTTATAAAATAACTATGTTGCCCCTAGGGAAGAAAATTAATTATTTTGGTCCTTTTTTTTTTTTTTCTTTTCTAAGGGTATTCTTGTCTAAATTTAATTTTGTTTCTTTCTACATACTTCTAACAATATTTCTAACATTATTAAAAATTTAGATTTCAATCTGACCTTTGTGACATTGGTAAATTGACCATTTTACCCTATTCGACAAAATTGTCATTTTATTTATTTTTTTTGGACAAATTAGCGATTCTTACCATTTTAAAATTATCCAACCTATATTTTTCTTCAGTAATAACTAAAATACAAGTCTTAACTCAATCATCTCTCATTTGATCTGTTAACGCTCATCCAAAATGATAGTTTTGTCATTTACTGTTATTTTGACCCATTTTTTACTAAAATTGCTCTAACTAGAGTTCCAAAAATTTTCTTATATATTTCACAACCCAAAACTCAAAATATACTGTAAAAACAATTATATTAAGGTTTCAAAGGAATATCTAGTTTTGAGGATGTTACATAACTTAAGGTGTAAATGCAGTCGGACTTATATCTTGATGTTGACTTTTTAAATATGATGAATGTGGTAATGTCTCAAGGTTTTAAGGACTTAGCTGTTCTTAATTAGAAAGAAGTGAAGATTATTTATTGGAGATTACTATAGCAAATTTTGTGCTTGTTGCTGAAATGTCCATGTGCTGATGATTATGTTAATTTGACATGGTAAATGCCAAGGATGAATTTTGCTCATCTTAATTGTATTTGGGTATGTGAGTGGCGAAATTAGGATCTGATTCAAAAAAAAAATTATCCTCATTAAATATTACATTTCGAGTAACATATATTTTTTTTTTTATGGATGTAAACAAAAGTAACCTTTGAGATATGGGTTATAATCAATAAAGACACACTTAGAAGTGTAAAAGCACAATTTATGTTTGTTATATGATCTAAGGAAGGGAAAGCATTCACATTTATACATTTTAATAGTTTTAAATCAGGTTGATGTTCAAAAATAAGTTCATGTAGAAATTTATCTTGAAGAGTATAAGTAGGTAACCCATTTATAAGGTAAGTAGAGGTATAAAATGCCTTCCATAAGAATTTTTAAAGCATGTGAGATTGAGTAAGAAAGGTTAAACCAATTTCGACAACATGTCTATGTTTTCTTTCCACTTTGTCATTTTGATGGTATGTATAGGAGCAAGCATATTTAAGAGTTAAAACTAAATTCAGTTAAATAACTTTCAAAAGGCTTGAATTCTTCCTATGGTACTTTGAATTATTTTGATTTTTAGCTCTAACAAATTTTTTTACTTGGTTCTTGAAATGTTTGAAAACTGAGAAAGTTTTGAATTTGTATGTTAGAGAAAAGATCCATGTGAATCTTATGAAGTCATCTACAAAAGTAATGTAAAATCTGTATCCATTAGTTGATGTTCAGGGGTGTGAATTAACTCTAATGCATTTTTTTGTCTTGATTTCAGTAGATTTAAAGTACATTTTATGCAGTTTTTTATATTGACAAGTTAAGCAGAATGGAGGTAAGAAAACTAAAGTGTTTTCATTCAATGAGTTCAAGCAAGTATAAAAAGAAAAGATTTTCTTGAAAACTTTTACATAGGAATAACCTAGTCTTTGGTGTCAAATTTTTAACTCCCTATGAGTTTTATTATTCTCAAAAGGTTTAACAAAACTAGACTTATCATGTTCTGACTTTGAAATATTAAAAAAAGTAACTAGACTAACTGGTCTATGTGCTTTTTTAAACATCAATAGACACTTCAGTAGCTTATACAAGCCTCGTTCAACCATTTATTGCAGCAGTACTTTCCCTTTCTTTAGATCCTTTATAATTCAGCCTTATTTATTGAAAATCATAATAGTAGGGTCATCATTGAGCAATTTTGAAACAATAATAAAGTTTTATGTGATATCAAACACATATAACATTTTGTTTAGTTTAATCAAATTAGGTGGGTGTCATGTGTGAAGTTTTGTATATCCAACATAAGAAATAATGAGATGTTGATAATTACCTATAGCCAAGTTATCATCTTCTTTATACTTTGAGTTGGTTGACAAGTTTTGAAGTGAGTTTATGATATGATTTGTGGAGCCATTATCCACATACCATGCATGATTCATAGTGGTTTCAGGAATTGCAAAGTATACTGCTTTGTTTTCTTGCTTTGATTGTTGAGGCACAAACTTTATGTTGAATTTGTGCCAGCATTCAACAGTTGTGTGTCAAACCTTTATGCAAATCTGACATGTTGGTTTAAATCCTCTCTATGTTTTTAGTTTTCCCTTTATTCTTGCTTGCATTGTTGAACAAGTTTTTCCCCTAGTTTGATGAGTTCCAGATTCAAAGTTGAATGTGTGAGGTTGGTTATGATTTCTTGTTGAACATTTGAGTGTAAAGCTCATTCCAGCCATCTAGTCTATTTTCTTAACTCAATAACATAGAGTATACCTCTTCTAATGATGAAATTTCTATCATTGATGATAGGTTAACTATTACTAGCTTAAAATTTCTTTTGAGTCCACTAAAGATGTACATAATAACATCCTTGTTAAAAATGTTAACACTAGAAGTTCTTAAGGCATTGAATATACTTTTCATTTTTTGATAGTATTCAAAAACTCTTATATTCTTCTTTTTTGTAGATGTGATAAGCTTTTTAGATTAATTATTTTGGCCATTGACTTTACTGTGAAAGTCTTATCCATGGATTACCATAGTTTAGATGAAGAGGTGCATCCTATGATGGTGGCCAACATTAGTTCACTTAAAGTTGAAAGAAGCCAACCCATAAGTTGCTGATCATGTTTCTTCCATGCTTCGTAAGTTGGATTGATGGTGGTCATACTATTTCCTTCTTGATCAATAACAATGTCATATTTGTTTGGTAGAGTTGACTTTGCATCAAGATAATTTTCAAGGTTACTACCTTTAACTGATGGTAGAACTTAGGATTTTCAAAGAAGGAAATTGAAGCTTATTAACTTAATAGTGTTTGGGAAGGAAATAGTGGCTGCGTTTGCATTTGAAGCAATTGGTATGTTTATATCAATTTTGTCAAGGTTGAAGAGTTATGACTTATAACTATACTTGCTTTAATACTAAGTTAAAATTTATTTGAGAGTTTTAATTTGCAACACAGTGAGGAAGCTGAGAACAACTTGACTATCTTCTTTTAGTTTTGAGAATGATATAGCTTAAAGATTTCAATGAACAACACATGATTTATACAACTTCCTAGAAGTAAAGACAAACACCATTAAGACTAAGAACTATCATTTCTAATAAAGTATGGTTCATTATACTTTAGATTGACCAACTTCCCTTAAGGCATATGATGGACGTGATTAAAATAAGTAGAATAAGTATGATAAAATTTGTTGAATGACGAGAACCAACTTGGACCTCTTCGGCTTTATTTGACAAGAAATGGGCTAGAAATTAGATGGCCAGATGTGTAATAACCAAACAAGTAAAAAATTAAGTGTAAATTTGGACAAAGTAAAATAGAATTTTTGGGATTAGAAATAGGGAAAGGCATAATCAAATTACAACCACATATAATTAAAAAAGTAATAGACTTTAAAGAGGATATAGTAACCAAGAAAGAACTAGAAAGCTTCTTAGGATTAATTAATTACACTAGAAATTATATTCCAACAGCCATGCATTATAAGGCCCAAGATCATGAAATACCTGGGGGATATATATGCAAGAAAGGCTTACTCCTCTTCAAGGCCACAACCCATCTTGACCATTGGGATGATACTATTATCCCATTAAAAACCTTGTTTGAAATGGGCTTTATATCAAGAATAGTGGTTTCTCACCCTCTCTAAATTAAAAAATTCATAGAACCACTATCCTGGAAATTGGCCCACATCCTACATGAATACTTTGCATTACAAAGATGCATGGAAGGTTTTTTAAACATCCAAATAGCCTCCATCCCAGCAAGTTATTCTACAAGATATCCTGAAGAGGCAAAAATGGAATTACTTATTGAAGCATTTCCTTATTCCTCACCTTCTTGTTACCAGATTAATCCCAGAAGATTGCCTGAGGTAGAATCCTCTACAACAGAAAATATTATCAATTTTAGAAATCTACTTCTCTCGGCACAAAGATTCTTGTCCTGGACTTTTAGTTATCCAATGCATATGGAAGACAAAAGGATGAACGTGTTCACTAAACATACAAATTTTAAAGTTTATTCACCTTTTCTGGGACAAATTATTGAAGACCCAAGCATCGAAGATCACTTTTTTTCTATTGCATGATTCTTAATTGTTGAGCATATAAAGAATTTCAGCATAGTATACTGATTGCATCATTGCTTTAATAATTTTTTTGAAAATGGTAGAATAACCACATAGGTTTGCAATATAAAATAAAGAAATAATTCCATGAAATTCCTGACGAAAAGTGGCTTTAAGCAATGTTGAATTTAATTGAGAGATGCCAATTAATTCATTAGGCAATTTTGTAATTGGAAAAGTTAATGATGAATAATGTAACTTGTGTTCTTGTAATTATGATCTTAAATATAAATTATACTATATAATTCACAACTTTGTTGACTTTAGAATATATTTTTCTTATAGGTTAAAGCTTATATATATAATTGTTAGGTTCTCATGTATAAGCTTTAGCTTTCATGTTGTAAAGATATGCCACTATTCGTATTATCGACTTTAAAAATATTTTTTCTTGTACATATTTATAATTTATAATTAATAAAATAAAATATTTTTTATTCACTTATATATGCTATTTCTTTTATTTAGTCATACATTTAAATAAATTATATTTATGAATTATTCGAATAATTCATTTAATTGTTAAATAATATTATTAAAACTGTTTCCTACATAGGTGATATTAAATAGACAATAGTATTGTATAGTAAATATACTGAATATTTTTAGTAAATATCATGAGATGATATTAGTATGTGTGACTATGAAAGTTACGTTATTAGAATATTAGTATGGATTAATAGTTAAGAGAACTATTTTTCGAATATAACCAAATAATGATAAATCACATGGTAAAATATATAATCAATGATTTATCATATAATTGTACTAATGTACAATGTAATCCTTTAATCTAAGACATTATGGTTGAATATGATGTGAATATACATGATTCGTATGGTATATAAGTGCGAGACTAATTACATTTTGCATTTTAAAGTCAGTTTGGTAATATATTATTTATATTAGAAACAAATGATAACTAAGATAAGATCCATTGGCTCAATATAAATATAAGATTAGAGTATTCATTAATTTCGTCCGGATTCAAGTTTCTAAACAAATATCAATAAATATTTGAAAAGTGAATCTGTTGTTAGAATAAATTAGAATCATATGAAAGAGTTTGTGAGGATGAGTTCAAGGTATATTAATTAATAATTCATATTTTTACTAGTTTAGGGTTTTGATATTTTATAAACCCTTTCTTGATTAGGATTAAATAACAGAAGGATATTAATCACATAGTACATATAATTTTGATAGATTTGATGAGGTAATTTTTCATTGACTTTGGTTTAGAGGTTATGGCAGATTGGTAGATGTTAACTATAATTTTTGAACTTTTGAAGTGTTTGAATCCAAAGAGTTCGGAACTAATTTATAGCTAATCCACAGTAAACTTATATGATTACATTATTAATCCAATGAATTGAGAGATGCCTGAGAGAAAAAAAAAATATTATTTATGGATAGCTAGTTCCTTTTAAGATAATGTAGTGGTCGAAAAATTATATATATAATTATATATAAGTGTTATAATATTTATAGTTTTTAAAAGTATTTGAAGAATTTATATAATTTTATATATTCACATAATTTATTGTAACATTCTCAAATTTAGATATTTCTCTGAAACCTTAGTATAATTATTTTTGTAGTATATTTTGAGTTTTGGGTTGTGAAATATATAAGATAATTTTTTGAAACTCTGGTTAGAGTCATTTTAGCAAAAAATGAGTCAAAATAACAGTAAAGAACGTTGTGGATCAAGTGAGAGATGATTGAGTTAAGAGTTGTATTTTAGTTATTATTGAAGAAAAATATAGGTTGAATAATATTAAAATGGCAAGAATCGCTAATTTACCTAAAAAAAATAATAATTTTATTGAAAATGGCAAAATGGTCAATTTGTCAATGTCACAAAGGTCAAATTGAAATTCAAATTTATAATAATGTTAAAAATATTGATAGAAGTATGTAAAAGGAAACAAAATCAAATTTAAACAAGAATACCCTTAGAAAAGATAAAAAAAAAAAAGGGACTAAAACGATCAATTTTCTTTTTTATGGGCAAAATGATCATTTTATAAGAAATTTTTGAATTTCGTGTTACTAAAATCTGATGGGCTAATGTGAAAGAATTTGAAAATAACTTAAGTAGCCTCATAAGTTTTTTGGAAGTCAAATATAAGTCTTACAAAGTTATTGGACAAAAGTACAATTTTTGCAAAAATATAAAATTGGATAAAACTTTAACTTTTCAAAATTGGAGACATTCAATTCATTTTCTTTTCTTTCTTCTCGTGAGGTCTCCTTTCAATTCTCTTTCAAGTTTTTCAATTTTCTTAGAGAAAATCAAGAGAAATTTTATTATCCGTCCGTTTAATCGCGTTATCGCAGAAGAAAAATTTGTTCTACGCGTCGAGAGCCTTAATTTGACGGTAAAATTTCTTAATTTTATTAAATTTTAATTTTTAGAGTTGTTGAAAAAAATTATTTAAATAATAATTTTATGGATTAAATGGTGTTTTAGGTATTTTTTTAGTTTAAATTTGGTGCAATAGCCATTACCTTTAGATTTGAGGTAAGAACCCTAAACCCTAACTTTGTAATTTAGGGGTTTTGTAGAATTGATACATAATTTATGAATTGAGTATTTGAAAAGTAGATTAAAGTGAATAGAATTGTATAAATAAGAAAAAATTTAGTTTATACATAATATGACATATTCGGTCACTATTTATAAAGTAGTTAAATGCTTAATTTTAATGT
>CP135552.1:3816692-3901995 GCA_032402905.1 Khaya senegalensis | reverse complement strand
GGATATATTTTTTTATTTTTCATGAGATGAAAAAAAAAAAAAAAAAGCTTCTCTCTCTTTAAAATTAGGCCAAGTCTCTGTTCCCTCTTGGATAGTATAAATAGTAGAGGTTTCATAGATTTGAAATTTTTTTTCATCAAATCTTCAAGCTATCAAGGTAATAAACTCATACTTAACTAGTATTATATATATATATATATATATATATATTTGATATATGTTGAATTTAAGCATGAGATGCTTTTGTTGGCAAAATTTATGAATTTGTTATATTTTTAAGCCACAATGTCTTCTCACATATTAGGTGTTAACATGGTATGAAAGCAAGATTGATCAAGTTGTCTTACGCTCGAATCCCCTATTGTATAAAATAAATTATAATTATCTGTGTTTTATTGGTCATGTTGGTTGATGCGGTTGTGTCTAATCCATGTGCCTTGCATATGAGGGGGCATGTTAGAACTTACAGCATCATTAGGCACTTGCCTATCATTAATGTATTTGGGCTGACTAGTAACTGAAATGCCTGCATTTGGATAGAATTCTTAGAACAGAATATCTCTTTAACTCAAGTGAAAAATCTCAAAACTCTGACCGTTCATGTTCACTCCAAATGCTGATGTAAAACACTCGTTCCACCAAATTGGCACTGTTTTCCTTTCTGGTGTGGAAATTGATGTGAGAGATTCTTTTGTTCTCCATGAATGCAAGTCAATGTATATCCCCACCTTCTTTTAGTAATAAAGTCATCAAAGATGACACCAGTTCTAAAATTTAAAAGAAAAAAAAATCAACTAGAGAAAGAATTACTATGCTTTCTATTTGCAAACTTAATTAATGTTAATCCAGATCAAAATAGACATCAGTCATGCAATTTCCACTAAATAATTGCTATTTTGCTTTTCCGATGATAGGATATCTATGGCAGAATCCCTGCTCAGGGTGATGAAATTTGAGATGATAACTCGCAAGTGGATATTGTATCAAACTGGAATATTGCTGAATAGTTGCTCTAGGAAATTGAAGTAAGTCATCACCCTTCACAGTTTGTCTCCGACGATGGACATGCTTGTGGTTTATAATTATTGGTATATTAGTACACTAGTTATTTCCTTATGCAATTATTTATAATGTTATATAATACATCAACTTTGTGTGTGTATTCATCTTCTTACTCTCTGAGGTTTATCAATTATCTTTTGGCATTTTGCAGGATCATTTTGTTTTAGTTGTCTCTATGTTCCACGTAGATTCCATGGAGTTATGCACGAACTCAAGTCTGCAAATAGAGCATCTTTGCAGGCTCATGCACTCCATCAATCGCTGTTGCAACTGCATAGACCTTTGAATCACATATTGTCCAATATCTTAAAAGAGAGGTATAAATAAGGGTTCTAGTTGCCAAAGTTTGCATTACATTTTGGTTCCTAAAGTTCTTTGTTCTAAATTATTGATCTGAATTTTGAATATGTTGCACAGATCAGCTCCTATTTGAAAGGAAAACTTCTAGGTATTGTCTGGGATTTTTTTCACAATATGAAGAGAATAAACAGATCCGATAATGATCAACATAGTTCGCCTGGGGCCGTGCAACTAGCTGCCAACATCCACAAAGTTGATGCTCCATTGGAGATCATTAAGCACGTCTGTGCTCTTTTCGCCCTTGACAAAATGTTCAACATGACATTCTGGTAATACTTGCATATAATTTACCCGTAGACTCAACCCCTTATCGGTGCACAATTATTCTCGCATACATAGAAATTCAATAGATGGGCCTCTTATCCAGTAATTTGTGTGTTATTTGTTCTCTTCTGTTTCTTCTCTCAGATCCTTTATATCTGTCTGTACTCCTTTTCAAGGTTTATTCTACTTTAGAGAAAATATTTTACCAGTTATCTTGCTAATAAACCTTTCCTATAACTTTAGAATCATTTTCTTAGAATTATTTTCTCCCTTCTAATCTTTGTCTTAATTGAATCAACAATACTCTTGTTCTCAATTATTTATTTGCCAAAATAGATTGCAATAATCTATAATACTAATCTCCTTATGTTTATGGCTCTCCATGGTGCAATATGTACGTACGTACATGTTTATGTATGATGTATGTATGTAATACAATGTGGAAAGGGAAGAAAACATGGATATTAGTATCATAGAATACCAGTATCAATTCAGAAACATATATGCCAAAACCTATGTCATTACTAATATTATAATTTCGTCGGGGTTCTCATCTGACCATTGTGACAATTACAGTTTCGACCATGTTCTGGACTTGCATAAGTTTGGCTGCAGGACCCATTTTCAGTAGTTGAATTATATGAAAACAAAGCATTTTGTTTTCTCCCTTTTTTCAATTTTCTAATTGTACTGTAAATTTGAAGTCTGCTTGAGCTTCACAAATTTATAGTTGTCCTTAACGGGGTTACAGATAATGAGAAAGAAATTGTTGACATATGTCATATGTCCTTGTGAGGGATTCTAGAAGCTGAGTTTCGCGATCCCTGCCCCTCCTTCTCCAGCCAAAGGTGATTTGCAGGTTTGGCAATCGATATCTTTATATTTGACTGCACAGAAGATTTTATACTTCAAATAATTATATGAGAATTTGCTGGTAACATATTTCATGATGGTAACATATTTCTTAAATGAAACTTTCTCCTGTATGAAACTATTACAGGAAGTTTTAGGAAAGCTGCTTCTACTTAGTTAAGGCGTTCTAAAGCCATAAATGTTTGAACTTTGAATTGACTGCTTGTCTCTTGGGAGTCTTGTAGTCCTATGGTAATATGTCGAATAGTAGTATGGCCCCTAAATTTGGATTCTGATAAGAAGCAAACTACTGAAAAAAGTATGGCCACCCTTGGAGTGCTAATGTCATCTTAACGGTGGTGATAAACTGAGACGCTCCTAACGTGCTCCATTGAAAAATCGTTGGTACGTGGGGTGAAAGAAAGAAAGAAATTGTAGGAGCATGCATGTATGGAGAGCAGGTAAGAATTTGGTGACTTGGTCTAAATCTGTTGGCTAACGTACACATGCATGCATGGGAATAGGTCAAAAGCATAATTTATATTTATAATTAATAGTTAAAATTGTATTTTAATTTTTAATTTTACATTTTATAATACAAATTAAAAATTTTAAAATATAATATGAACTGTTACTATTACGTATTAATATTTAACAAATCAATAATAGAATAAAAAGGATAAGAGAAGATCTTTTTCATTTTATACAAAGCCATTGCAATGACTGTGTCAAAGACTTTGGACTGTGCCATGACTTGGCTCTACTGGCTCAGGGCTGGCATTGTACCATGCCACAGTGTGCCCAGCCTGGCAACCCTGAGATGATGGAGAATGCTCTCCTTCAAATTTTTCACCAGAGAGGATGACTCCAACATCTGCAGGATCTGGTAAACATAAGGTGCAACCAGGTGAAAGCAGCACATTTAGACGAACAATGTAGTTGTGCCGGCTCATTTAGGTGCTAGGAAGATGTCTCTGATTTCCAAAGCAAAATGCGGATTTTCCAAAGCATAGATATTTGACAGGGGTATCAACGCCTCCAAGAATATACCTCGTGCACTCAAGAAGTTTGGTAGATAGTAATAACAACGTAAAACTGAAGTGATTTGGAATAAGGGGTCATATTTAGCTAAATGGTAGTGAATGAACACAAGCGTGTTGTGCCGGGTCCTGTGATGTCATACATAACAGCTTGGATGACTCCACATACGCGTTATGATTATTGTATGAAATTGAAAATTGTGGTGAATGAACTCGAAATATAACAAAATGAATCAAAAGTTCATTTGCTGGTTGAGATTGAGTGGATCAAGTGTACATAAAATTTAAAAAGATTTTATAAGTTTGTTTATAGGGTTTGAGCAGAATCAAACTAGTTGATTTTTTTTTGGCTGAAATCAATCATTCTTTTCAAAGAAAGGATATGCTCTTTCAATGCAAAATACCATACTTAGCTTTTCTCTTCTCCATGCCATCCTCAGCAGGTCCCCCAAAAGTGAGAGAAATGTAAGTAAATGAATAATTAAGATAAGTTACCCTACTCTAAATTAGGGAATAGAAGACATAAAATTTTTCATCAATAAGACTACAATGAACAAAGAGGAAACCTCAGTCCTTGTCAACGGAGGAAATTGGATCACCTTATTCACTCTTTATATGGCACCACGTACATGTTTCAAGATGAGTTTCAAAGGCTGGGTAGGTCATATATCCAACAATACAATACATACATGATGGCTTCTTGGTTCATCTTGTTGCAGGCTGCTGCTAGAGTTTAACCAAAAATGATGCCATACAAATGCATACGTCAACTATCTATTCTCACCAAAAGAACCATTTCTTGGTAGTTGAAGCTTTTACTGGTTCATCCTTTTTCCTATTCTCAATTCCCTGCTTCAAGGACTCTAACCTTTGCCTGCATAAAAGAATGTTGAGGAGATCATTCCATTGATGACTTGAAACTATACTAAGTATTTGTTGAAACTGACTTAACTGTTTCAAAAGGTTACAAGACAAGGTCTGGATATCAATTTTCAAACACTTAAAAGAATTAAACGGCTAATAGTTCTTTGGGTATGGAGTCATTTTTCTAATCATAATAAAAAAAACTATTGAAATTCACTCATGTTTGTAGATCCCACTCAGAAAGGGCCCCTTTCATTTTTTTTTCTTCTTTTATGATGAGTGTATAAATTCATGCTTGGCAATTCACTGGTACTTGCAGATCCTGCTGCGCTCTCTCAATGTGTAAAGCTTATCCTCTTTCTTTCGGGCTTCTACTGGGTATGCCTGATTCAGTATAGGGAGCATATTACTGCCGATAGAGCAACCTATATTCTGTAAAATTTAAACTTATCATTCCAATGGTTGGAAGCCATTGCAATCCACTGGGAAGAAATAGGAGTGCTAACAAAACAAAAGTGGTTTATAAGCGTACTATAGAAAAGTACGAATGCATAACAAACATTACTTTGTATCGGTAAGACGACCATGTAGGCTCCATCTCTGACGAAATCCGACCATTCCTTCAATTCCACTAGCGAGAATCAAGCGCCTACAAATGGTCAGAGGTAAAAGAGGAGTCATTTCTAAAGATGAATTGGAACTACATGATCTTTAAAGAAACCTTTTATGGGCCAAGAAATCACCTCTCCAATGAAGTGACTTCGGATTCAAGCTGCGTAGCTCTTTCCTTCGCTTGATCTAAAGGCATTGACAATCCCAATTTTTGCTCACTATCTTGAAGCCGTTGTCGCAATTCCTTATCCTGCAATTCAAGTTAGAAGAGAAGAAAATGAAATGTCAATATCAAATACATAGATACACTTCAAATAAAACCCAATATGATAGTAAACAAGGGGAGGAAAGAAACACAAAAAGCAGACAGGAGGGAGAAAAAAAAAAAAAACATAACAATATCTCACCCTCTTTTCAGAACATTCTCTATACAAAGCAATCTCTTCCTGACAGAATGGCTCAATATCATTGACTTGCAAGCCTTCAATACAAAGAGAGAATAATTACTTCCAAAAGTGTATATCAACTTTATTTCAATGGAAACTGAATGTTGAAGCCACTGAGATCAAAGCCATACATCTCACACAATTATTTGATCTCCAACAAGATTCCATCAACACACTCATCCAGTCAGTCATATTATTTTGCTCTTTCTGAAACAATCATGGTAAACAATTCACCTTTTGCATATGTTTCAATTTTCTGTTTAGTTGTAGGGTATATTGGGGCCATATAAAAGGTCCTTGGTTTTTCCCAATATTAATTGTATGACACAAGTAAGCAGCATGGCTCACATAGAATGCTTTCTCCCCAAAGTAACAAAAAATAATACAATTTGCAAAGGTAAATTTCAAATGCTCAAATCCCTATCCTAAAATGCAAAAAAGAAAGACTTACACAAGAACAGATTTCTTAAGATCCCATCACACAAATCAACACCTTGAAGTACATGAGAAGCAATTTCTGGTGGGATGATAGGAGATGGTGGCCCCATCATTAAATCATCACCAACCAATATTGTTTCCTCCATAGTTGGCTGCGAATCCACTGAAGTGCAAAAAAGCAACAACAAGGTCATGACTTCACAGGTTATTATCACTTCAATTGTACAAACAATTGAATAAATATAGATTGTAACATAAACTTTAAGGCATGGGCTTAAATTAACTCTTTCAGAAAATACGAATGTGGTGAATTTTATAAATTATATGCCGTTGTTCAGTTAACATTTAGGAACTAGTTTCTAGAGAAGGAATTTCTACTTTTAAATGAGAAGACGAAAACTGATAGATCATAACATAAGAAACTAAGACAAAATCTAAAAGACATACACTGAAGTCTACATTGGCCAAGGAAAAAAAAAGCAAGTAATTTTCCATTGATAAAAATGAAAGATAGGAAGTGGGTTTCACATACCATCCATGATTGATTATGATTGAACCTTTTATTGCGAGTAATTCCAAAACTATAATCTGCAATGGAGAAAGTGTAAAGAATAAGAATGAATGAATTAGCTGGAAGGGCATCATCACATTAAAACAAGTTAAAAATAAAAGGTAGCCGGATATTTGCTTATTGTAAAAATGAAGAAAAAGTTACTAGAAAGCATTTTCAGTGAGCAAAAAGAACAGTCATTCTTTGTAGAGCATTTCATCGAACAGGCTAAAGGCATTGTTAAAATTGCTATAGCAAATATTTCCAGCAACGTATATTTTATGTAACGTTAATAATTATACAGGTAAAAGCAAATGAATTGCAAAAGGATTAAAGAAATATGAATCATAAGAGATAAAATAATGGAAAGAGATCGTTACCAGTCGCAGTGCGAGGGCGAGTCAAGAAACGTGGGAAAAAACACTCGACATTGCCAGTCGCCAAGCCTAGGAGATACTTGGCATTTGCTTTTTGGGATGTGGTCGTTTTTTAAGGCCCAATATTCGTAATAGCCCACTTGAATTTTTTGTTATTTTTTTTCTGGCCAAAAAATGTCAATTTTGATCAACATGCTCTACTTGTATTATTGTATGGTGTTATACTAAAATCTCTCAATGAAATTTATCAAGACAATTCAGTGTAATTTGGTATCAATCTAGACAAAATTCATACAGGTAAATTAATGTAATTTTATTTTTTATTCAATAAATTTTATTGAGCAAATTCTGTGTTTTTTAGTATAATATTTATCATTTTAATTCAATCATTAAGGTATTTTAGTGTAATATCATTTTCACTATATAAAATTTATGCTGAGAATTTTCTAAACACACAAATTTTTTTTGATGAATTTTATCAAGAAAAGACTTAATAAACTCATAAGTTACTCACAAAATTTATCAAGTGAAAATTAAAATTAAAAAAATTTGCTTAGATGAATTTGACAGATATCATTATAAAATTACATTGTTTTGTTTTGATAAATTTTGACAAGACAGTTTAGTGTAATTTTACGAATAAAAATTTAGAATTGTTCATATTCTTTTTCAATAATCGATATAAAACCATTATATTTATTCCATAGACTTACTCTAAATTAATTTTTAAGCCTATCCAGTTCAAAAACTAAAGCTAAATTAATCACAAACTAATATATATATATATATATATGAAAACAAGTTTTAATTTTTTAATGTCACATTTACATTTGAGTTCCAGCTTTGGTTCAAGTTTTGCGTATAAGTTTAGAAGTATTTTTGTTAAATTTGGCTATTTTCAATTACAAATGAATGAAAATTTGAAAGTTAGCTAAAATTAGTATGGGCCATATAACCAAAAAACACAGCATACTTTGTATAGATTATTTTCTTATGCCTTCTTGAAGTTTGGTGAAATGCCATATAAATGCATATATTCTAAAATTTTAAATTAAAAAAAAGTGTTTCTCAATAATAAAACGTTTAATTTTGATTACTAATTTACTAACAAAAATAATAAAATGACTAAAAGAACTTTCTTATTTTAATAAGTAAATGAATAAATCAAATAAATCAAATTCCTCTTCTTCTTCTTCTTCTACTAACAAAAATAGTAATTGAATAAAATAATTTTATCTTTCTAACAAATAAATAAAACAAATCAAATTACTCTTCTTCTTTTTCTACTAACAAAAATAGTAATTGAATAAAATAATTTTATCTTTCTAACAAATAAATAAAACAAATCAAATTCCTCTTCTTCTTCTATTTCTATTCTTCTTATAAACAAAATAATAAAATAACTAAAATAATTTTTTCTTCTCAATAAATAAATAAATAAATAAAACAAATCAAATCCCCCTCTTTCTTGGATTTTTGACAAAAATAGTCCTTATTTATCCATCATCTACATTTATAGTTCAAGTACAAGATTTGCTATATTTTGAACCAAATGTTTGGCTTTCAAATAAAAATGCTTTCGATGCTTGTTTTGGTATTTTATATGCAAAAGAAGGTAATTTTATTGCAAAACATAAAAAAAAAAAAAGGCCCAATAGCCAACAATTTCTGTCAACCTTTTTTGAGTTTTAGTTTTAAAGTATTGCAATTACAATAATCAGATATTGATTTACCAAGTTTATAGTAAATAATTACAACCAAGAAATTACATTGTTAGTAACAAGTATGATCTTTATTTTAAGTCAAATAAATAAATTTTTTTTAGTAATTTCTTTATTTAGATTTAGTTTTAGACACGTATAGAGCTTAGAAATATGCTTAGGTTTATTTGTATGTATTCTGTGTTTGGAAGTGTTTTGTTGCATGATATGGTGTTTTGTGAAGATTTTGATCTAAGAGGAAGATAATAACTTGTTGAGGGAAATTAAAAATCATAGAGAAAGTACATATACCTTCGTCGATAAAAATCATCGAGAAAACACCTTTCTCTCTTAACAATTTTTATTGAGGGAGCTAATTTTTTTACTACCTCCCTCGATAAAAATCATCAAGGGAATTTGTATATCTCTCTCGATGATTTTCATTGAGAGAGATGATTTTTTCAACTGCCTTCCTTGATAAAAATTATCGAGAGAGATGCATTAATTCCTTTTATTTTTTTCTTTGATAGTTATATTTCTTATAATATTTTGTTATCTTTTGAAAGATGAATATCTAACATTTTTTTTCACAAATTGCAAGAATTTTTCAATGATTGTCTTTGGAAGAACATGAGAGAGTTTACCAAATAGTGGTGAGACTTATAATGGTAGTGTCATTTTTGGTTTGACTATAAATAAGAATAAGTATTGAGAACTCGTCAATCAATTGTATTCTTTATTATAGAAAAAGTCCAAATAAATTTAGTATTAAGTTAAAAATTGTATACAAGCATTATGTGCCTTCATAATTGTTGAGGTGTTCAAGGCTGTCTAAAATACGAAATGATATAAATGTTGGATTTTTGGTTGGTGTGAATATTCAAATTGCAACATTTAGAGAGTTGACACCACTATTTATTACATTCAAGTATCGAGATGCAATAGAAGAAACAGAGTTGCTACCTTGTGCACAAGCTACCTAGTCGCTTATTTTTTTACTTCAAAATAATTATGCGAATTTGTTTGCTACTTCAACTGTTAGTAACTAAGTCAATACCATAATTTCTATTATGGATATGCATATGTTATACTCTTTAATTCAGTATAACAAATATCTTACTTCTAAGTATTTTGAATAGGACAATGAGTAAGAAACTAACCCACCCAATGATACATTCCTTACACTTGGATAGATGTCAATGATCAACCACATGTTAATATGTAGGTGTCCTCTTTTGCTTGTGAAGATGTGGGTTTATTAGCTTATGATCTGTTATAGTGTATACTTCAAATTTTACTATATGCCGATTTTTCAACAAAAGCATTCTCTAGTGTAGATGTGTTAGAGTATGTCTTAAAAGTTATTTATGTTATTGGTTTTAGGGATATATTTTGTTTTATATATACGTTATATATTAATAAAAGAAAAAATTTTTTATTCATAAATATTTGTTATTTTCTTTATTTAGTTATATATATAAATAAAGTATATTTGTGAATTATCTAGACAATTAATTTAATAGTTAAATAACATTATCAAAATCGTTTCCTACAGAGGTAATATCAATTAGGCAACGATATTACATAGTAGGCATACTGAATATCTCCGATAAATATTATGAGATGATATTAATACGAATAATATAATGATCATATTATCAGGATATTAGTATAGAATAAATAGTTTGAGAACTATTTATTTGAACATGACCATACAATAATAAATTAAATAGTATTGTATATAGTGAATGATTTATTGTGTAATTGTACTAGTGTACAATGTTATTCTTTAACCTGAGATGCTTGAAGGATACTAGTTACAGCAAAGTCAACATAATCAGAAACTTCATTAAAATCTCAAAAACCATAATAAATTCACGGTAAAGCATGTTATGAACATACCCATAATTGATGTGTTGCATGAAACAATATATTTCTCATGCATCTTAGCAAAAACATGTCTTAGTCCCTGTAACATCTTGAAATTTTTATACTTTTAAAACCTTGTCATGGAGTTATAATACAATATTTTTGAGAATTTTTATAAGCGAGAAAGTTGACCGGTATTCGGGACAGCGTACTGTATGAGCAGAAAATACAGTATTTTATTACCGGTATCAGAAATTTGATGACGGAAGCGAAAAATTGTAATTTTCGTCGTGCGTGCCCGACTATATAAGCGGGAAGGGGTCGAAAAACTCGGAAAAACAAAATTCATTTTTTCCTCCATTTTCTCTCTCTTCTCTCTCTCCTCCCCACGGTTCTCTCTCCTGTGAACAGTGACTTTCGTCACCGGACCTCGGATCACCTCACCACCGGCGAGTGGAGGACCGCTGGATCACCACGAGTGCAACGCCGCCAACCCCGCCCCGATCGCCGCTCCCACGCGCCCTCACGCGCCGCCCGAAGCTCCGCCGACATAAACTTTGACCGGCGATTCACGGCGGACGGCGGCCAGTTGACCAACACCTCTGGCGCGTCTGGCACCGTCTCGCCGCCCTCTTCATGGTGGTGTGCCCCGTTCCGGCATTTGGTCATCGGATTCCGGCGTGGGAAGGCTGATCGGGAAGGGGTGTTTCCGGCAAGATTTCCGGCGACCGGTGTAGCTCCGGTGGAATCTGAACCGACCAGTGTGCTCTCCGACACTCGTACTCCAACGCGGTATGTTTAGATCTCAATTTGGAATGAGTTTCGATGATGATTTTAGGGTCCAAAATAGGTTCCTTAACATCTGAACATTTAGGATGATTGGTGATTTTGAAGGCTTTAATTTATGTTTTGTGGCATATGGACACCATGAACAGCATCCCGACATCGCAAGGATCGCGATGGTGTGTTTCGTTCATGAAACGGAAACCGAAAGTTCGTGGGTTGAATAGTATTTGTGAATAGTGTCTCCATGAACAGTAACTTACACGTTTTTCGAGAAAAATTCCGTAGTGTGCGGAGGAGTATTTCGAACACGTATACCCTCTCCGGGACAGTTTTTCATCATTCGTATAGGCATTGGGTGCCTGAAGGTAAGATAATATAATATTTAAATTGTGGAAAAATTGGTTTTAATATTTATAATGTTTATAATTGCATGAATATACATTATAATAATGAGTTAAATTGTAGAAAAGTCTCATTGACGGGGAATGGACATGATTGTGCAATTAGAAGTGTTAATATCCGTGTGTTAGATATATATATATATAGTTATAAGCGTAATACCATTACCGTCGACCTGCAGTGCTAGATTAGGTATTTTAAAATACCTATACAGCATTGTATGTCCCATATTTGTATTTACATATATTTATATGGTAGGAACGCTTGTATATACACACGTAATTATGCCCTTATGATGGAATGATTGAGTAGACGCTGCATTCGATGTTTTGCAATGCTATTCAAATTAACATGCGTGCATACGTTAGTATATTATATTTATTGTGCCGTAGTAAGGTAATGAGTATATTTTTACTTGTGATGACATATTGGGATTGCGTGTAATAACGCAATATATGATAACTGATTAAAATATATTTCTGCGAATTTGTATTAATAGTGGTATAGTGTATCCATGAGTTCGAATTGTGATATATTTCTATGTTTTTATCTTGATTGTCTTATGGGATATTTATATGCTAGAGTGGAATATGTTTTTATAACTAAGTATTACTAGCCTTACGACAAATCCATACGTATGAAGTCCTTTTAGAATATAAGGACTAATAAATGTGTTGCATAGGTAATTATATTACCTATCATGAAATTACTAAAATGCTGCTTGATTAATGTAGGCAAAATAGTCATGTTGTTATGACTGAGTCGGCTATGAATAAATCTGTGTGGATAACCGGTATAATTGGGATAATTAGGGATCGGTAGTTTTTCCGTTACCCTAGTAAAGCCGCTAAGGACGGAGCAGCATCATTATAATAAGACTGTGGTGCCCTTCGAGGTATGTTGAACCCACAGCAGCTCCGGATTGATAATAAGACTGTGGTGCTCTTCGAGGTACGTTGAACCCACAGCAGCTCCGGATTGATAATAAGACTGTGGTGCCCTTTGAGGTACGTTAAACCCACAGCAGCTCCGGATTGATAATAAGACTGTGGTGCCCTTTGAGGCATGTTGAACCCACAGCAGCTCCGTATTTATAGTAAGACTGTGTTGCCTTTCGAGGTATGTTGAACCCACAGCAATTGAGAAATGATAATAAGAATCATGGTGCCCGCAGGGTATGTTGAACCCATGGTTGGAAGCGACTGTTTTTCATAGCGTCCTTGGGTACGTGCAACCCATGGTATAATTAATTATCCTATTGGTTTGAGGAACCCGGTGTGGGCGAATGACCATTGTATACATATATTAAAGTGTACGGTGGATATCATGTCCACGATTCATAATTTACTTAATTATGACAAATCTATAAGGAAATGAATCCGTGTGCATAATAGATTCAAACTGTATGGTAGAATACTTCTATCTGCTAAGAGTTGCTTGTGTTAGTGTGAATTGCAATGAGGCAGTAACGCGTTGTGTTTTATTTGGTATGAGGATTGTCATGGTTTTATTGTGCAGGTAGGGCAGCTTATATGTATAGGCAGGCAAACTCTTGCCGAATTCCTATAAGAAATACTATTCATACAGCCATTCATGACCTCCCTTTATATTCTGGTTTTCATATGTAGCGGAGGGTCTAGGATTACCTTTAGTTGCAGTCACAAACAGATTATTGTTATGAATGTGAATTGAGAAAAAGACGGAAGTCTAATAATATCTTGGCAAATGTCAAGTCTGTAAGAGAGAACTTAATCTTGCAGAAACAAAGAGCTAGCATCAGCTTGAAAAAGGGGAATTAGTATTTAAATAGGATAATGAGTAAGGCAGTAAATATGTTACCTCACTTCTAATATATAGAATCCTGTTTAGTTCACAGATATGTTTGGGAAATGAAAAGAATATGTGTGAATTCATAATAAGATTAAAGATCATGTGAGAAGCTTGAGAATATTGTGGAAAAGGCGCATTGGATGTATTACAGGTTATTCGACATATTAGTTACACGTTTATTAGTAGTATAGAGAATACAGTAAGAATATGATGGTGCAGGAACTATGTTATGAATTTACATTGTATTGTCGGTATACTTTAGTGAACAACTAGGATTAGATTGGTATATGTCCTTAGAATAGTGCAGTCAATATTTAATGTAAGTGAAAGAATCCCTAGTATGGGATAAAGAATGAAAGACGTGTATTTGTGATTATAGTATAACTGTCAAGTTGTCTTGCTTCAGTGAAAATAAAGAGATAATATGAATATATGATAACATAGACTGGTAATGAACCAGTATTGAGATAATGGTGATACGTGGATCGGATATGTATGTTCCATCTCCCTCAGCTGGGCTTGTAAGCCAGTTTCTAATGGAGGTGTGACGTTAAGACTGTGGTACTCTGAGGGGTAGGTGGAATCCACAGCTGTCCTCCAAACGGCCCAGTGGCTTAGAGTAATAACCATGATCCATAATGTTTATAAGTATAATCGATTACTTGTAAACGCAATAAAATTTCTATCAACAACCTTCCGGGAGTGGAAATGGTATACAGAAACAGTGTTATTATTTTACTAATACCCTCGGTTGTATCTATATTTAAGTGTTTGAAATATTTGTATCCTATGTGGGTATTGATTGTGTGCCTAGGATATTTTGGCTATCTCGGGCCGAGTGTGTGATTGATACTGTGTGGTTATACCGGCTTCTAAGCAGTTCCTCTGTATGGGGCCGCGGCATTAGCCGTTATTTATACGAATAACTACGTAATGATTTTATATGATCATGTAGGTGTTCGTTGATAAGAATAGAAATAAAATTTAAACGGACACCGGTGATAACGTGATTCATTTAGAAAATTTATTGATTGAGATTGCATTACCTGTATATGGTATATCATGAGGAGTGTTACTCTGATTGAGATATTTATACAGAATTCATAGATGATATAATATCTTGTGTACATTATTGAGCATATGCTTGTTGGAACATGTACATTGATATGTGGACATGCATTTACTTGTGTGTGTGGAATTATATGAAATGGCCAAAATAAGTAGGGATTCAGGTAACATGCTCCTTCCTTTATTTAAGTATTGTATTATCTTACTGAGCCATGTGGTGTGCTCACCCCTTTGTGGGATTATTATTTTCAGGCGAATACGGCATAGCGGTAGCGGTTCCGGAGAGTGCAGTTGAGGCAAAGATTTTCGGGTGGGGTATAGTATATTTAAGGTTTAGGCCATTGTTATGTAATTTTATTTCTGTGTACTCTGAAGTATTAATTTCATTAAAATGCATAACAATTCTTTAAAAAAAAAAAAATACTATTTTAGCTGTTACTATTTATGTGATTACTTTTTATAAACTCTTTTGAATAAATGAAAACTTCGCTTCACTATGAGAAAGCGTTGATTTTTGTCTTTTCGATAATTTCAATATACTATATGCCACATGAATAGAAATAAAAGAAAGGGGGTGTTACAGTCCCTCCAAATCACACATTTTGCATAAAAATCCATTAGACTCTTTTTCAAAACCAAGCAACTCATAAATCTCATCTTAATCAAACGACAATGAAAATACAAAATATCCAACTCAACACCACTGCAAATTATCTTTAAAAGAATTTGTAAGTTACAAATTTTTTAAGTTTGAATTTATAATATTTAAATTATGATCCTTAATTCTTTATTATATTCTTATAACTATAAAATTTGAATTCAAAACTTGTAACTGCAATATTGAGTGGTCATAATACCTCCATTAAATATATCATTTCTTTTAATGGAAATAATTTTATAAATAGAAAAGTATTTTGATTTACTAAGGTCCCACAAAATTCTTGTTAAATACCATATTAAAAGTATTTAGCGAGTTTAAAAAATCTTGATAGTATTCACAAATAACAATAAAAATAAAGGCAAGAGGTTAGTAATTCATAACTTCCACACTTAATTTTTTCAATTTTAAAGTATAGGATTGCATACTTACAAATTTCTCAGCCCTTCTTTTGTGCACTTATTCTTTATATTGCCATTTAACAACGAGCATCAAGAAACCAAATCAAGCCTTTAAATCCCTTGAAAAACAACAACATCACTAAGACTTTCGCAACTTGCATACATATTCACTGATGTATTCTCCATAAACCCATCACCATTCTTTTCAAAAGAAGCTAATGGATTCCACGCTTGAAACTTAAATTTTCTAACTTAGCACATTCACTCTTAACAATGTAGTAAATAAATCAGTCTGATCGTAGAGACTCAATATGCAACATGTCAATAAAGACAGTTAGCTTACATTAACAGGTCTGTGTCTAGCACATTTGGACATGAGTATATTCCAAAACATGAAAGTTCTTTCAAACATTATATCGAATAGGTTAGACGCTTCATGCATGGAACTTTTTGCTACTTAAAATTTAAAGGTAAAGATTAAAGTAAAAGAGAGATGGAGGTGATTGTGGATAAAGTTACACATAACACAACAATCAATGAAAAAAAATTATTAATTAATTATAAATAATAAAAAAGTAAAAAAAAAATTTACAATTCAATTATTTATTTATCTAATTTATGTAGGATCTTATTTGACCTTTTTTATTTACAATAAATTAATAATTTTTTTTTATCTTCACTAATTAGATACTTCTATCACATCAATATATTTGAGTTGAAAAGCTTGTGCTACATAAAAGTTTCTTTGTAATTGTTAATGATTTTAAATGCTTAGAGGTAGAACAAATGATGCGATGATTTAGTTTCAGTTGGTATATTAATATAGAATAGTTATGGTTATGATTATGAAGGAAAAGTGTTCAAGTCGACACAGAAAAACAAATGGCACTAACACATGTTAATATATGTCAGCAATAGTGGTTTCATCTCATGACTATTTTATTATTTGACCTTAAATATGATTTTAAAGTGATTGGGATGAGTGGACGTAATCTTGGTGTTTGGTAGTGCTGTGAAGTTATGTTAATGTGGCATTGTATTTGATGTGGATTATGTGGCTATGAAGAGATTGAGAGTGATGCAGGGCGGATGATGAGGGTTTGGAGTTTGGATTTAGAAGTGTTTTAGATTACTACACTTCCTACGTTAATTTTTTTGATTTCTACCTGTTCATGCATTTTTCAACTTTTCTTAATGCTTTTTCTGTTTGCTTTTGCATGTTATGCCTGCATATTACCATTTTAAGTTAGGGGAACGTAGGGAGTTTTGCCTATTTCATGCTATTTTTGTTTGTTCATCCTTTTTCTGTCCTTTTTTGCTTGTTTTTGCATTTTTTTAGCTTTTTTTTTTTTTTTATCATTCTACTCCTGTGTCTACCTGTTTCATGCTTGTCCCACCTATTCATGCCTTAGCATTATTAAAAATATTAGTGTGTAGTTAGCATTATTAAAAATTAATGCAAGTGAGTAAATAATTAGTAATATATTATATATTATTATTTTCATGTTTTTTTGCATTTTGTCTTTTCTTCTATATTTTTGGTGTGGTTCTTACTTGTTGATTAGATTTTCTGTGAGCCTTGCAGTATGAGTTCATGCATGTTAGCCATTTGATCATTTGAATGAAAACTATTCTTGCTAATTACTTTATATCATTGACATCTTCCTAGTTGGATCCAAATAGTACTAGTAAGCAGAGTATAAAGAGGGCATTAAAAGTGAGGAAGATGAGTATATTAATGAGGAAGAAGATGATGTTGATGAGTAGTTGTTTATAATTATTAAATAAAGTTTTTTTTAATTAAAATTTGAAATATGATCACGTATTATGATTTATAAGATTTTTTAAAATTTTTTATATTAAAATGTTGAATATTTTATGTTATTAGTAAATAATTATTTTATTATATATTATTGATATGAAAAAAGGTTTTATATATAATTAATTATTTTATTTGATTTATTTTATGTGTCACCTCTCTTAGGCACAATCCTATGCCTTACATCTTGTGCCTAGGCTCCAAGATCACTTGGCGCCTTGATGCGTCTTGAGCCTTTAATAAATATGTTGCTACCAAATTCCCTATCCACCATTACTGACATCCTAATCATCATTGATTACTCCATTAGCTTCACCAAATTGCTTCATTGTAAATGAATTCCTTGTGCTAGCAACTACTCATTTGTGTGAACCCATCAATTAGATCATATGTTAGTTCCATCATGTGCTCAAATTAATACTTTCCCTTTTGATAAATGTGAATCTGTTGGAAATTTTGTTGGTGCAAACATGCATGCCAATAGGTGAGCAACTCCTGAGAAAGAATCTGAAAGCTAACCAAGAGAAGTAATTGTGGTACCACACACACACACACACACACACACACACACACAAAAACACACATCAAGGATTACGATCATTTATATAATATATCAATTTTTAGAAGATAATTAGAACTTCCAAAAAGCTTATGGTAATATCAGATACAAAGTTGATATGGCTTTATTCGAAACAAAAAAAGGAACCATGTAGATGACAATGCGAGTTCCTAATTGCAGAAAAATAAATATTATATGCAAGCTTGTCTTTGGTTCAATTAATTTTCCTTAGGTGCCCCTTTTTTTGCCTTCTGTACATGATATGTAGTTTGAATAATAAATGCATGTGTTTCTTCTTGTGTTTTTGGTGTCCTTTTTGCCTTATTTGCTAGTTTTACTATCTTTTTGTGTTACCTATGCCTTGTGTACTTTTTTCTACCTTGCATGCAAGTTTTACTATCTTTTTGCTGTGTTTTCTGTCTTGTGTGATTTTGCTTACATTTTTTGTGTCATTTCCNGGTATTTTAACTCCATGACAAGGTTTTAAGAGTATAAAAATTTCAGGATGTTACAATGCATGTTTTACTGTCTTTTTGCCGTTATCTGTGCCTTGTATATTTTTACCTACCTTGTATACAGCTTTTACTATCTTTTTGCTGTGTTTTCTGTCTTATGTGTTTTACTTCTGTTTTTGGTGTCATTTTTGCTTTGTATGCATGTTTTACTATCTTTTTGTTGTTATCTCTACCTTGTGTGTTCTTTTACTGTCTTTTTTGCTGTTATCTCTACCCTTTGTATTGTTTCACTGCCTTGTATGCATGTTTTACTATCTTTTTGCTATTATCACTACCTTGTATCATTTTTTCACGTCCCTTGAATCTATACTTGTATTTAATTTCCTTGTTTGTGATTGATAGCACATAAATGCCAATTTCGATTTGTTATAAGAGAGGCAATGACAAGAACTTGACATTTTGTCTCAATACTGGACTTTAACTAACACTTATGCTTATATATGCTTTGTGATACTTTATAATTTGTTACAAAACATTGTATTGAAATTATTACAATTTTCTTTTACCTTTTTGGTAGGGTTATTTCAAAGAAAGAGAACGAGCAACAATTGGAGACTCTTAGTTAGGGGAATAAGGTTATACGGTACATCGTGGGTGAGATCTTACCCACTAGAAAAATATCTAAGGGGACAAAGAATTGGTCCGATATTATGTAGTTTACTTATTAGTCAATGTGGAACAGAAGCATTAGGTTGTCGCTGCTGTTGATTTGGCCGACCAATGAATCGATGTTTATGATTCCTTCTTATCTATAACCTAGGACGACTACATTGAGAGCCTCCTCAAATGTATATCTAAGCTACTACCATCATTATTGCAACAAGAAGGATTTTATGCATATAGAGCAAATTTAGGGGATGACAATTTGGCATTTTTGATAGCTCAATTGCGTGAGAGGGTGTCTCAATAAGATACACATTAAGTATTTGCCTTTGCAGCGTGATGTTATTTTAGCATAGCTGATGGCTGGCATTTTGAGAAAGAAGATACTTTTAGTTTATAGGCTAAGCATTTATGGTTGATATTAATGATTTGTAACAGAGTATATACCATTCATCTGAAATGTCCATAAATATTGGCATTGATAATCTTATCTTTAAACATAGTTAATTGATATATTATAACTATATGATTGAATAATTACTTGATTTATTTTTTGCTTTCAAAGTCTTACAATGTATAATTCCCTTCGGTGTATATTTCCCTTTATTGTCACTTCAATTTAAAGAACAATTGTTTGTATGAACTATCTATCACCAAATAAGGAATAAGAGCTATCTATATAACATCAATGGATGTATTATATAAAACTTTAAAATTACAAACTATGATACAAAATGACTAAATTAAAATTTAATGATGTGATCTCTTATCTTAATTTATAAATAAATTTAATTTTTTAAATGACATATGATAATACAATTAATAAGTTCTATATTAATTTTAAATTGATTTCTGAAAATTGATTTTGAAACACTCTCATGAAATCTTTTTAAAGACAATATTAGACAATAATATGAGATGGCGACTAATTTATAATTATTTAATTTATAATTAAATAATACTTAAAAGAAAAAGAGAAAAATTGATTAATAGCAAGGAAGCATTACACAAATAAAATATTCAAAAATGCAAATTCAACTACAACATATTCATATTACAAAATAAAATATTTAAAATTGTAAATTCAACTTCTCTAACATGTCCAAATACAAATCAAAATATCCATATTCTAATAACGTGTCCATATTACAAAATAAAATATTAAGAAATGTAAATTTAACTCCAACAACATGTTCAAATATGAATCAAAATATCTATATTTCATTAATGTGTCCATGTTACAAAACAAAATATTAAGAAATATAAATTCAACTCCAATGTGTCCAAATATGAATCAAAATATCCATATTTCATCTCCAACATACCCATATTACAAAACAAAATATCCATAATTGTAAATTTAACTCCAACAACTTGTCTAAATACAAATCAAAATATTCATATTTCATTAACATGTTCATATTATAAAATAAAACATTAAAAAATATAAATTCAACTCCAATAACATGTCTAAATACGAATCAAAATATCCATATTTCATTAACATGTCCATATTACAAAATAAAGTATCAAGAAATATAAATTCAACTTTAGCAACATATCCAAATACAAATCAAAATATTCATATTAAATCATATCTATATTACAAAACAAAATTTTAAGAAATGTATATTCAAATCTAACAACATGTCCAAATACAAATCAAAATATCTATATTTCATTAACATTTCCATATTATAAAATAAAATATTAAAAAATATAAATTTAACTCTAACAACATGTCTGAATACAAATCAAAATATCCATATTTTACTAAAGTTTCCATATTATAAAATAAAATATTAAGAAATGTAAATTCAATTGCAAAAGGATGTTCAAATATGAATCAAAATATCCATATTACATTAACATGTTCATATTATAAACAAAATATTAAGAAATATAAATTCAAATCTAACAACATGTCTAATACAAATCAAAATATCTATATTGCATTAATGTGTCCATATTGCAAAACAAAATATGAAAAAATATAAATTTTAATCCAACATGCCCAAACATAATTCAAAATATTCATATTATATTAATGTGTCCATATTACAAAACAAAATATTAAGAAATATAAATTCAAATCCAATAACATATCAAAATACAAATTAAGATATCCATATTACATTAACATGTCCATATTACAAAATAAGATATTCAGAAATATAAATTCAAATCCAACAACATGCATAAATACAAAATCAGTGTACAAAGTCTACTGAATTTGAATATAATGGCACAGGTTTCTTGCAAGCCTAACAATTATGCTTGTATTGATTGCACCGAGAGCATTTACATCTTACCACTTCCTTGTTAGTTGCCCGTCTTCTCTATATCCTACATTGTCCTACTTCTGGGATTAAAAAGGTGGCAAAAGAATTGAAGAGCACAATTTACTAAGAATAATCAAGTCTGATTGATATCCAACAAGGTGAATGAGTTCTGCATTTACTGCAGTAAGTGTCTTGGAAGTATAATATCATGAGCAAAGAGTGTAATACTAAAACCTGATATGTTCACATATTGCAAATGCATGTATACATGAAAGTTTATCTAAGTCAAGTTTTTTGCATGTACATGTCTTAATACCCAGGTTAATAATCGCATTTCTTTCTCCATCTTCAATTGTAAATTCATATTGATTAATGGGGGGAACAATCATGTTTCTTGCTTAATTTATCTTTTTATTTATTTTTTCTTAAGTCTACTTCATTAGGTAAGTTTCCACCTTGCAAGCTTCATTTCTCTTATTATAGAACCATCTTTAAAGTAAACTTCTTAATTATTCCATTAATAAGGTTATGGGAAGGCTACAAGCTTAGTGTAAAATTGCATTTAGAAATTATGCAATATTGGTAATCATTATATTATACATTATGCTAGAAAAATGAGATTAAACCCATCTATAATAGCCAACTTTCTCCTCTAAATATTTGGCTACTTTAGGATTTAAGTAATTTAACTTTAAAAATTGCTTATTGAAGTTATTAATATGATATGCGTTGATAGTTACAAAGTAAGTCATCATAAACTTGTTAATTTGGCCTTTTGTCATTATCTTAAACTTTGAACAAGTGTTCATAGCTACATGATATGCATAAATCTCATGTGTCGCCTATGAAAAAACAGCAACTATGACTTTCTCAATACTCGTGTGCTGATAAAAAATGATAACTAAGTCTTGTACCTTTCCAATAACTCCTCATAGTTCTTGCATAAATTGCACCCATGAATTATCATTTTTATTATCTTCAATTTCAAAAAATAACGAAAATATCTGATTATTTATATATATGCAAGTTACCACAAATAAAGTTTCACAATAATTTTTTTTAAAAAAAATCCCATCAATTGTGATAATCGATCTAATTAAATTTTAAAACATATTAATGCAACTTCCAATAGCCATGAAAAAGTAAAAAAAAAAAAATGGTTATTAGCATCTTTTTTTATGTAAGTCAAGTGCCACTATTGCTATATTTTAGAATATGATAGTATGGTAGTAAGCATTTGTAGGAATTAATAAGGTCTCCAAAAACTAATGTAAGTTTTTTTTTGGCATGCTAAGATTTTGCATGTGATATTAAACTATATTTATTTTGAATATCATTTCAATTATTTTTAGGTATGTACACTCTACTATAGTTTGCAAATTTATTTTTGATTACTTTACTGATAAGATAAGAGGTAGCTTGACGATATCTATCTAATAGTTGTTCATAAGTACATGTGTGTTCCTGGTCAATCCATCATACTTGGAAATAAGTATCTCATGCATCAATATTGCTCGAATGAGCTATCTACATATGTCACCTATACATTTTGTCTCGAAATGATGTGATATAGACCTATAAATGCTAAACTAAAAGTTTTGTCTTATTATAAGTAAACTCAAATTCCTACACAATTTCTCTCTGCCTTTATAAAATTTTTTAACCACTATCACCCCATCATCTTGTTGGATTGAACACAAAGTGAGTCAAGTAATCATATATCACATATATGCAAAATTGACATTTTTTGATGAGTCAAGCAAACTTACTCGATGGGATGTGATGGAAATTTCTTCAATTATATTAAAAACTCATAATTTACACTACCAAAGGAGAGGAAAAAGACTTGGCCAATTGCAAGCTTGGGAGGAATGGTTTCACGGGTTGCCTTGTTTTCTAAAGTTAAAGTTAACTTATTTTGGTCAAGCATCACCTATATATATACTTAAATAATTATCTATGCCTTTTCAATCTTACCCTTGTTTTTTAATAAAAGTGTAAAGGTGGCATGGACAAATTAGTAATCATCCAATGATTTTCTTTTTCATACATTTAAGTAATTAAACTTAAATGCAAACATTTAACTAACTTTTAACCAAAGTATAATTAAGTGTGTGTATATATATATATATATATATATATGAGCCAATGTGTAATTATCCCATAATTACACATTTTCACTTAGGTTCTTAGATAACCAATATTATCAATTTGACTATATAATTTATCTTAAATTATATTTTCATACAAACTCAAAAAAAATATATTTAAACACTTTAAAAAATTCATAAATATATATCATGATTATATATATTTATTTTAACTTAAATATTATTTCAAAAATGCTAGCCTTTGTTCTTGATAATATTATCACTACCAAATGCTTCTCATTGCCTTTGGTTATTGGCGTGACCATGTGGGTTTATTATAAAATAGCCATGAACTTATTCTAAATTTTTTCGATTTTATCGAATTCTTCAATTATTCAATGACTATAGTTAATATCTAGTAATGTGCTATAATTCCTAATCCACAATGAAGTCAAACTTCATCAATCCCTATAGCAATTGTACATACTGTGTAAGTAAAGTTTTTTCATTGTCTAATCTCAATCGATTTAAAGTTCATGATACGTTAAAATTCTTTTACTAATAAAATTATAAATCACCAATCTATATGCACTG
The DNA here is from genome assembly GCA_032402905.1 of Khaya senegalensis. Taxonomy (NCBI): domain Eukaryota; kingdom Viridiplantae; phylum Streptophyta; class Magnoliopsida; order Sapindales; family Meliaceae; genus Khaya; species Khaya senegalensis. The sequence continues at coordinate 3,877,957 of CP135552.1, read as the reverse complement.
AACTCGTCATCACAAACTCCTTCATATGATATTTGATCACTCTAGTTAAAAATTTATTTTTTTAGCCATTTATTGATATTTATCCAGAAACTCGAATTCGAATCAAGTCAGCGATAACTCCATTCCTATAAATCGAGTCAATGAATCCTATCTTGACCATCACACATTTTCAAATATAAACAACATATGAACAAACTAACTTTATCATATAAAACGTGACTATTCTCATATTTAAACACCATTTGAACCACTTGTATCTATACCAGATTCAACAGTGAGGGCTTGCGATGGCCACATGAATGGCTTGCTAGGCTTCACAATCACCGAGACAGCCACCATGATACTCCGTGATAGTCATGCAAGTAATCGCCCTCCTTTATGAGCTAGTTTACAATAATAATATAAGGTCAAGCTCAAAAATAAATGCCTCTTGCTTTCTCGTGCGTTACTATTTAGATAGTGCTTTTCTAAAATAAAATCAATAAAAAAAAAAAAAACCTTTCCTGCTATCCCTTTTGTTTGCAGTGTAATCTCTGAGGGTCGTTTTTCTATAAGCATTTTAGGTTCTCTCTCTTGAATTTCATTATCATTTCCATTTTTCTTATGAATTGTTTGATTGCTAAGAAATTGATGGAAGCATTTTTTAGTAATTAGCATTAATTAATTGCATATTATTGCAATTATTATGTAGTTTTAGTTCTAGGAAACTAAAGTGAATAATGTGTTGTTAGCTTTTATATTATAGTTTTTTATTATTTTTTTGTAAGCTCATATGATTTATGTTGTGATGTACATTGGATATGATTTCATCAATCATTGGTTAATGTTTAAAGAGTTGATGATTCTAAGATATGGTTAAGGTTGTTAAAGAAAGTGTTGGGCTATTAAAAGTTGATTAAAAGCTATTTTTAGTTTTTATAGCTAATCTTAAGGAACAAATAACAACTTTTATGAATGTTGAGTTCTAGAGTAACTTCAAACTGTGCTGTGGTTTTCTTCCCTGTGGATAAGGCTTCCAAAGTCAAACCATGTAAATCTTTATTTTTCTGTTTGTTGTTTTTGTTTGTCAAGTGTTCATGTTTACCATTGAGATTTGTACAAGTAATTACTTTTTTTTATTAAAAGATAAAAATTGCAATAAACTAGCATCGAAGATGAAGAATCAAAGGTTATGGCATTTTGAAAGTTTGAAATTGAAAACTCAACACAAATTCAAACTTCAATCTTTGGCAAATAAAAATGATAGCTTGTTTAGTGCATTATGGTCTAAAAGATGCATTAGATATGGATGAGAAAATCCTTGATATAATGAAATAGAAAGATAAAAGAGACTTTTTAAGATGAACACATAGTGGTATTGTGCAATGCCTCAGAAATAAGGTTGTTAGAGAAGTGTTTAAAAAAACTATAGTAGTTATTTAGCAAAAAAGATTGAACAGTCTTTTTATCAGTAAATCTTTGGCAAAAAGAATGTATAGTAAAAAATTTATGTTTAGACTCTACTATACTTAAGGACAATTGAAATATATTATATACGCAAAAATTATAACTTTAAAGCAAATTAAAATGTGTTAAAAATTTACTATATTTAGATCAATCAAATTCAATATATCTCAAATTATGTCACTATCAATCTAGCAATCTGAAATCCAACACAAAGTAATAAAGAATAATAATTAAACAAATGCATTAAAATTTGTTAACAAAGAAAAATTTTATGAACAATCCTTTTATGTGATAACAACCCCCAATCTAATCACAAGAGCCACAAAAACTTTTTAGTTCAAGAAAGACTTACAATTAATGATTCTATTATAAAAACTCTTATAACTACCCATTCAAGTGACTTACTCTGAGTAATCTCTTTGTCAAAACTATGATTTTTTCTTAACTATGAAATTAATAAACAACCCATTCTATACATTAAAAATCTAACCACAAACACCTTTTAGAATGTGAAAGGTTTATTGTTAGATTTATAGAGAGAGAATGTTAAAATCTCTTAAAAGAAAATACTCAAATAAATCTCATACATAACATTAGGAGTTTATAGATTAGCTCATTCATGAACCAAAATATGTGTGTCTAGTATTTTCTAAAAGAGAGAGTTTGTTCAAGACTTGACTAGATCTTTAGAAAGTTTCAAAAGCTTAGTGCTTGATTGATATAAAAGCACAACTCTTGCAATTTAGGTCTAGGGTTAGAAAATTAGATGAAATGTTTAATGTAAGTTAAGTCTCAAACAATAAGATAAGTTTAGGTTTTATCTTTACCAATCTAAGTGAAATTTTAAATTCTAATGGATCCATTAAGACTGTTTTGATACTTTCATTGAGTAAATGTGCCACTAGTATAGTGCCTACTCTACCTAATAAATCTTTGACCAATCATATAAAAGTTCATCCTAAAGAAAAAAATATTAATGCAAATCTCTTATCAAACTTATGCCAATAAGCAAATTAATGAGACTTTTAGATTAAGAACATCTTCTATATTTGTGCTTATATGTCATGAGTGTAAAATGTGAGGACACATTAGACCAAATTATTATAGACTTAGAAGGAAGAGGAAAACATTTAGAAATTTAGCTTTTAATGTTAGTCAATGCATTTTTGCTCAACAGGTTATATATCTAACAAACCAAAAAAAAAATAATTAGTGAAAATAAAATAAGAGCTTTGTGGTTTATTTAAATCTTGAAAGTTAAGAACAATTGAGTCTGCTATATAGATAATGGTTCTTCTAAGCACATGTGTGATGATAGAGTTTTATTTATCAAATTAGAAGAGTGCATTGTAGGTATTATTACTTTTGATAAAAAAAGGTCAAGCTCTAATTAGAGGTAAAAGTAGTGTAGAGATTGAATGAATACTTGTCCTAGAAAATGTTTTGTTTGTTGAAGAACTTACAATAAATCTTTTGAGTATTAGTCAATTTTATAATGCTAATCTAGAGGTCAGGTTCGCTAAAGGCATATACATTAATTATGATTTTAAAGGGGAATGGCTAATAAAAGCTAAATGTATATTTGATATTTGATAACTATTATGGCATTATGCTTAATGCTACCTTTAGTTGTAACAGAGTGAAGTTAAGCTTAATTAAATTGTGACATGAGAGACTAGTCACATCAACTATAAAGATCTTTCAAGAGTGCCTAAGGTGAATTTAGTTCATGACCTACCCAAATAAGAAATTATTTATGGTCTAGGTTAAGTAGGGAAGCAAACTAAGACTAGTTATAAGAAGACATAGGGGATCTTGACTAGTAGACTTTTAGAATTGTTGTATAAAAATTTAATGGGACCAATTAGAACTAAAAGTTTAGGTGAAAAAAGATACATCATAGTGTGGTTAATAACTTTTTTAGGTTTTATGGGTAGAATTTTTAAAATTAAAGTCAAACACTTTTAAACAAGCTAAAAATATATATATATATGTTTAATAAACTTCAAAATAGAAAATAGTGTAAAATAACTAGAATTAAAAGTAACCATAGTAAAGAGTTTGATAATTATAGTTTTGAAAAATTTTGTAATGATAAAGGTATTGCTCATAAGTTTTCTACACTAATTACTCCCTAATAAATGGGATCATTAAAAGAAAAAATAAAGTCATTCAAAAAATGGTAGGAGTCATGCTTTATAGTAAGAGTCTTGTTGCATATTTTTTATGAGAAATTGTAAACATTGCACACCACAAAATTAAAAGGATATATTTTAAACTTGAAACCAATATGATAATCTATGTGTTATGGAAAAATAAAAAATCTACTATTAAATACTTTCAAGTGTTTGTAGTAAGTGTTATACCTTAAAAGATAAGAAATTCTTGTGAAAATTTAATGGTAAAAGTGATGAGGGAATTTTTCTAGAATACTCATCAAATATTAAGGCATATCAATTTTTCAATAATATGATGAAGTGTGTTATGAAGATAATTAAAGTGGTAACCAATAATAGTTTTAGTGAACGAATGAGTTTTAAAGAGTTACAGACTAGAAATGTAGTGTTTGAGGGTAACCGAGATGAAAATTCTAAGAATTCACATGAAGATAATATGATATCCTCAAAACAACCTTCTAGTAAAGTCTAAGAATTGATGATTTAAATGAAGCGATTAGACTTCATCATAGGGTGTTTAACCACTTGGCTTGTGCTTGCTATGTGCCTAAAGTTGATTTGAAGAAAGTTGATAAGGTTTTAAAAGATGGGTTTTGGTTTAATGGCATGAATGAAGAATTAGATTAGTTTGTTAAGAACGATACATGATACTTAGTGTTTAGGCCTAATCATGTTAATGTTAAAGGTTCTAAGTAGATATTTAAAAATAAATTTGATGAAAATTATGTGATTGATGAAAATTATGTGATTATTGAAAATAAGGTTACTCTAGTTGCATAGGGATACATACAAGTAAAAGAGATAAACTTTGATCAAACTTTTGTACTTGTTACTAAATTTAAGTCCATTAGAATACTGTTGGTTATAGCTTATAGCATGAATTTTAAACTGTATCAAATGAATATGAAAAGTACCTTTTTGAATTGTATTTTTCAAAAAGCTACTTATGTAGAAACACCAAAGAGATCTGTTGATCCAAAATTGCCTAATTATATTTTTAGGCTTAATAAAGTTTTGTATAATTTAAAACAAGCATCTAGGATATGCTGTGAGAGATTGAACACGTATCTTGTAAATAATAGATTCACATATGAGGGGAAAGGGGTAGATTGAACCTTTGTCATTAGTTAAATAAGAAAACACGTAGCTATTGCTTAGATTTATGTAGATGGTATTATGTTGGGATCACCAATTGAGTTTATGGCCTTTGACTTTGCTGAGGTTATAAAATGTGAGTTTGAGATAAATATGGATAGAAAGTTGTCATTTTTTTTAGGTCTTCAGATTTTATAATTTAAAAATAGGTTATTTATATTTCAATTTAAATACATCAGAAACCTTGTAAAACATTTAGATTTGATAGTGAAAAGCACACTAGAGCATTTATAAGTATTAGCTTAAAGTTAATAGTGATCCCTTTAAAAAAAAAATTAACCAAATACTTTATAAGAATATGATAAGGAGTTTGATATAATTGATTGTCAGTAGATTTGATCACTACAACAAATATTACCTTTAATAGCACGTTATTGTAACGTTTTTTTTAATGTTACTAAATGTTTTTCTATTATAATAGTTTATGAAAAAATACTAAAATTAACTACTTAATAGTAACATTTAATATTCCATTATATTTTACCTTTAATTTGTAACATGTTATAAATGATACCATTAGCTTTTAATAATTTAGCACTTTAAAAATGTTATAAATTTATGTTACATTATGTAATATTTCTACAATAGCATTTTTTAAGTGCTATGTATAATATTTAATCACATAACATTTTAGAAAATCTACAATATAAACATTAAATTAGTGGTAAATAAGAAATGCTACTAAAAATAAGGAAAATATTTGGAGGGAAAATTATGCATACTATAAAAAAAGAGAAAAAATATTTAAAGAAAAAATTATCTTTACCTTAAATGGGGCAAAAAATAAATGGCTCCAATTTTGAAAATTGTTACACTTGAAAATTATCAAATAAAGTGGTACAAAAATCCAAAAGTACATATTTTTTATATACACTAAAGTATTTGTAAATAAATATAATATACTAAAAAAAAATAAACTATCACTAATTATTCATTTAATTATAATATATTATTGACAAAAAATTAATATTAAAAAATTGGTTACAATTCAACTTCGTACTAACAAGTCAACCAAAAATAAAAAGTTCTTTCTAAGATATTATTGATCATTTAATTCTAGCCAAGCGAAGTAAAAAAAAAAAAAAAAAATTCATTATATATAACATATTATTGGCTATTCAATTCTAACAAGACAAAGTTAAAAAAATCTTTCCATTATATAAAACATATTATTAATTATTCAATTCTAGGCAACCAAAGTTAAAAAAAATCTTTCCATTGTATGTGATATACTATTAGCCATTCAATTCTATCACTTACCAACTGAGGGAGCCTTTGTCAACTTCCTTTTTGAGCCAATCTATTACGAGCTTGGTTAATTATCTATCTTTTACCTTATTTATTAGACAAATCATATTTCCAAAAAATCCATTTGATTGCTTTTAGCACCAAAAAAATTCAATCAAATTTCCAAAATCCCTAAAATATATTTCAAGTTTTTTAACAACTATCATGGGATTTTGTTGTAGCTGAATTACTTTTAGTCTAAGGTTCTCTATTTCAATCTTTGTGCCTATGAATTTAGCCATTTTATTTTCTTTCTCTCAAGGTTTTTCTTTGCTTTCTCTTTTATTTTTTTGATGCTATTTGTATTATAATTTGATGATCTCAAATGGGTATCATTGATTTCATGTGTTGGATAATAAAAAATTTCATATGGGTATGATTTATTTTATTGGTCTATGTAATTTTCTACATTGGTCTCTGTTTAGTTTTGACATGTTGTTTAGACAAAAAAAAGTGAATGATTAATTTTTTTTTTGTTGAACAAGCACTGGCCTCCTTTTGACTTTTGTTATTGTGAATCAAATAGAAGGATGTGATGCTTGTTTATGCATATATAATTGTAAGCCTTCTACAAATAGTTGTCTAGCTTACAAAAGCAAGAAAAATGCAATTTTAGTATTTAGAGTATAGATTATAAATCGAGAGTCAAACATTGTTAACCACAATTACAAGTGCTGAAAATGGTGCACGTATAATGTGATTTATAGAGTTATATGGGTTTAAATGGGCTCTTTTAAATAACATGATAAGGAAAATGTAGTTAGCTTTTAGCAAAAGAACAAGAATTAAAAAGCTAGAAAGCATATATGGATGGTGCAATATTGATGGATTGAAGTATGTGGCATAGTGTATGTTATTTAACTTTGATTTTTCTTTTTGTAGTCAAATTAAAATGAATTTTGAATGGTACAATTAGCAAAAGAAGCATTATCTTCATGTGCTTAATATGTCATTAGTTTCCCTTATTAATGGGATTATGGAATATATGGTGTCTGAGTTCATGAAAAAAAAATATGTTGAGAAATGAAAAATTGGAGACATCTTGCATACTTAATATTATTATTAAATATAAGTTCATAATTATTCTATAGTACACCTTTCATTTATTACCTTTGTCTTTTGACTCCTTTACTTTTCTATCCACTAAATACTCTTTGCCCTTCCTTTCTCTCTTATTATCTTTATTTGTTAATGAATTATTTTGTAGTTCTTTTATTCATTCTCATGCATGTCCAAATGGCTTGAGTTTGAGCAATTAATGTATTTGTCTTCTGTGTTTGAAAATTTTGGTTATAATATTTATTGTTTTATCATGTTTTATGCTTTAAAGAAAAAGTATTTTTGGTTGATATTTTGTTTGAATTTTATATAAAAAATAATGCCTCTAAATTAAAGAATACTCAATTATCTTACAACTCTAGCTTCCGTGTTAATTGCATACTAACCTACTTTTGCAATTGTGCCAACTATTAGGTTTGTGTTTACACACTAATTATCGGGTTTGTGTTCATGGATTTATGATAATTACTAGTGTAGACTTTGCATGAGATATTATTTCCTTTTGTTATTTAATAAAGTTTAGTTTGATTTTGATTCACTAATATATATTAGTTGGTTCTATTGGATGCAATTATAAATTTGTAAAGTTTGTGATTTTTTTTATTTGGTTGATTTATTATATATGGAATTATATTTTTGCTTTTAAAACTTACTTCAATGATATAAATGCATAAAGAAGTTAATATATATACTAGGAAAGATTTTATCTTATGGTATCATGATGACAGACAAAGAGTTGGTGCATCTAAACAGATAATAAAAGATATTTTTATTACCTATTATCTTATAAATACATTATCAACATGAATTTAGCACATGATTTGGTAGAGCCACAAATGAATACATGAAAGCCACTTGGAACTTTGCAAAAATAGCTGAAAAGAATACTAGTTATGTAGAAAAGATTTTGTGTCCTTGTAGAGACGGTCAAAATTTAAGTTATCAGCATATTGAGATAGTTTATAAGCACTTGGTCATAAAAGGTATAAATCTAACATACACAATTTGGTTTCATTATAGGGAATAACTAACTTCAAATGAAAGACAAAAAAAAAAAAAACAAAAAATGTCATATAAATACAATTTATTTTCAGCTGAATATATGGAAAACAAAGATGTGGTAGTTTTAGAAGAAAGAAGAAATGAAGAATTTACAAAATTATTGAAAGATGAGGAAAAACATTTATACCTATGTTGCACCAAACACACAAAGTTGTCAACTATTATAGCTTTACAAACACAAGACAGTAAATAGATGATCTAATAAGAGCTTTGATGGACTTTTGGAAATGTTGCATAACATATTACCAATGAATAATGTACTCCTCAGGTTTGTTTACTTGGTGAGGAAATTTTTTAGGACATTTGATCTATGTTATGAAAAAATTCATACCTGTGTGAATGATCATTGTTTGTTTAGAAAGGACAAGAAGAAAATGAATTGTTGTCCAAAATATGATTCTTTAAGATGAAAAGTAAATAAACACTTAAATAAAATAAATTAAGATAAGGTGTTCCAGTAAAAGTATTAAGATACTTTCCAGTGATACCAAGATTTAGAGGAATGTTTATATCTCAAAAAATGATAGAAGATTTATGGTGGCACTTCACTTATAAAAGTAAGAATGGAAAAATACATCATCCTATTGATTCTTTAGCATGGAATTTGGTTAGTGAAAATAACCTTCATTTTCAAATGAGCCACAAAATCTTAAATTAGGCCTTGTTGCTGATGAATGTAATTCATTATCTAATTTGAGAACTGCATACAGTTGTTGGCCTATGATGCTTGTCATGTATAATTTACCACCTTGGTTGTGCATGGAAAAGAAAATATCATGTTGACTTTACTGATTCCAAGACCTAAATAACCTAGTAATGACTTTGACGTTTATTTACAGCCTTTAATTGATGAATTTTGAGAATTATGGAAAGCTGGAGTTAATTTTTTAATGCATTTTCTAAAGCAACTTTCTATTTAAAGGTAATTTTAATGTGAATGATCAATGATTTTCCAGCTTATGAAAATCTTTCAAGATTAAAATAATAGGTAAATTTGCTTGTCCAATATGTGCTGGTGATACCTGTTTAGAATGGTTATTATTTGGTAAGAAATTTGCATACAAAGGGCATAGATGTTTTCTACCACAATCACATAATCATACAAAAAAAAAAAAGTGTGGTTTCAAGGATAAAAAGAGTAAGGAGCACATCCAAAGATTAAGGTTGGCATGAAAATTTTTTATGTCTTTGAAAGATCTTGAAAATGATTGGGGAAAATGGAACAAGAAACAAAAGAGGTGTGATGAAAATTCTTCAATTTCTCAACTTTGAAAAAAATAGTTAACTTTTTTTTTTTTTATTCACCATGTTGAAAGGTACATGGCATTGAACATATTTGTTTATTTATTTTTTAAATATATTTTGATTATGGCCAAATAATTTTCTAATTTAGTTGAATTTAATGTGGCAGGAATTGCCATTGAGACATAATTTGGATGTGATGCATATAGAGAAAAATATTTGTAAGAGTATTATTAGTACATTATTAAACATAAATGGAAAAACAAAGAATGGATTGAATGCTTGCAAAGATTTAGAAGACCTGAAAATTCAAGACAAAATGCAGCCAAAAGTTAAAGGTGGTAGATTATGCCTTCTAGTAGCTTCACTTATATTGACCAAAGATGAGAAAAAAAAAACCTTTTATAAAAGGTTATTTGACTTAAAAATTACATGATGGTTACGACTCTAATATTGGGAATTGTGTTTCAATAAATAAATGTAAAATTATATGTATGAAATTACATAATTGTCATGTTTTAATACAATAGTTATTACTTGTAGCATTAAAAGGGTTATTATCTAAGGGACCAAAAAATTCCATATTTCAAATGTGTTCATTTTTTAGCAATTTTTGCCAAAAAATCATTGATAAAGAAGAAATATTAACCCTTGAAGATGAGATTAACAAAACCTTAAGTATGATTGAAAGGCTTTATTTGTCAGCATTCTTTAATATAATGATCAACTTGTCAATTCATTAAGGACGTGAACCACAACTAGGAAGACTTGTTCAATATCAATGTATGTATTATTTTGAAAGGTAAAACCTTGTGCTCAAAGTTTAAACTTTAGTATTTTTTTATAATAAATATCATTTTTACACATGTAATTATATCAGGAACATGAAGGTTTATAAAGTATATGTTAGGAACCATGCAAGACCTAAAGGTTGCATTGTAAAATGCCATCTTGTAGAGGAATGCATGAACTTTTGTTTTGGATTTTTGAATTACAATGTTGAATTAAGTTATAATGAATCTCAAAACGAAGATTTTTCTAGTGATATAATTCTTAAAAGTCGTTCGATTTTGGGAGGAACACTAATTACTTTTAAGTAATGAAGTGTTAAAAAGTATACATTATTATGTTTTATTTAATACAACTATAATAGAACCTTATTTAAAGTAAATACTTTAAACTTTTCATTATTTATTTTTTTAATATTATTAAATTATCATTTACCTATTTTTTGGTTTTTTTTCTTAATTAAGATGCATACAAAAAAGTTAAAAAAATCAAACAACAGTTTGGAAAAAAATAAAAGTTTACTTTGGAAAAGGCATGCTAAAAATTTCTCTTCATGGTTGAAGAAAAAAGTCACATGCTATTTTATTTGATTAATACTTTTGTGAATTTTGTTATGAAATTTTAATTAGCTTATTTTTATGCACAGATTGTATTCTTCACTGATGCAAGTGATGACATGGATGAATTAAAATAGCTTTCATATGGTCCTTGAAATCAGGCTATAAGTTGTAAGGGATATTTTATTAATTGGCAACAATTCCAACACAAGAGAAGTTAAAAAGTCAATAAAAAATGGAGTTTCAATTGAAACAATAAGTATATATAGAGCAAGTGCAAAAGACAATGCACAAGTTATTGATGTTAATTCTTACTATGGGGTAATAAGAGAGATAATTTTGCTTAATTACCACAAGTTTCATATTCCAATATTCAAGTGTAATTGCGTGAACAAGGGGCATGGTGTAAGGGTTATGTAACATCTTCAAATTCGTATACTCTTAGAATCCTGTCACGGAGTTATATTATAGTATTTTCGAAAATTTTGATATAAGAGAGAGTTGGCCTGTATTCGGGACAGTGTACTGTGTGAGCGAAAAAGACAGTATTTCATTACCAGTATCAGAAATATGACGAATAAAACAGAAAGATATAAATTCTCGTCGTGCGTGCACGACTATATAAGTGGGACGGGGTCGGGAAACCCGACTACACAACTTCACTTTTTCCTTCTCATTTCTCTCTCTTTTCTCTCTCCTCCCCATTTCTTTCTCTCTTGTGAACAATGACTTTTGTCATTGGAGGTCAGATCATCTTACCGCCAGCGAGTGAAGGACCGCCGGACCGTCGCGAGTGCAACGCCGCAAACCTCGCCACCATCGTTGTCGCCACGTACCCTTACGCGCCGCTGGAATCCCTACTGAAGTGAACTTTGACCACCGATTCACGGCAATGTACGGCGAGTTGACCATCACCGCCAGTGCGTCTGGCACTGTCTCATCGCTCTCTTCACGGTAGTGTGCCCAGATCCAGCATCTAGCCACCGGATTCCGGCGTGGGATGACTAATTGGCGAGCTATCTTTTCAACAAGATTTTTGGCGATCTGTGTTGTTTTGGTGGAATCTAAACTGATCAGTGTGCTCTCTAACACTTGTACTTGGATGCGATATATTTAGATATCAATTTGGATTATGCTTCAATGATGATTCGAGGGTCCAAAATAGGTACCCTGAAATCTAAAAATTTATGATTTTTGGTGATTTTGAATGCTTAAATTTGTATTTTATGACATACGGACACCATGGATAGTATTCTGATATTGCAAGGATCGCGATGGCATATTCCGTTCGTAAAACGAAAATTAAAATTTTATGGGTTAAATAGTATTTATAAATAGTACTGATAAACAGTAATTAACACATTTTTCGAATAGATACTCATAGCGTACGAAAGAGTATTTGGGACGTGTATATCTTTTCTGGGATGTTTTTTCATCATCTAAGTAAGCACCAGGTGCCCGAAAGTAAGATAATATGATATTTGAATTATGAAAAAAAATAAATTTTAATATTTATAATGTTTGTAATTATATGAATGTATATCATAACAATGGTTTGAATTATAGAAAAATCTCATTGATGAGGAATTGGCATAATTGTGTAATTAGAAGTGTTAGTATCCGTGTTATAATATATATATATATATATATATAGTTATAAGCATAATATTATCTTAGTTGACCTGCAGTGCTATATTAGGTATTCTAAAATACCTATACAACATTGTATGTCCCATGTTTGTATATATATATTTATATGGCATGTACACTTGTATATGCATATGTAATTATACTTTTGTGATTAGATGATTGAGTAGATGTTGCACTTGATGTTTTACAATGTTGTCCAGATGGACATGTGTGTATATGCTAGTGCGTTATAATTATTGTGCCATAGCAAGGTATTGAGTATAGTTTAACTTGTGATGACATGTTGGGATTGCGTATAATGATGCAATTTATGATAACCAATTAGAATATACTTCTGTGGATTTGTATTGATAGTGATATAGTGTATCCATGTGTTTGGATTGGAATATATTTCTGTGTCTTATCTTGATAGTGTTATGGTATATTTATATGCCGAAGTGGATTATGTTTTCATGACTTAGTACTACTAGCCTTATGATAAACTTATGCGTATAAAGTCTTTTTGAGAAGATAGGGACTAGTAAATATGTTTCATAGGTAATTATATTGCTCATTATAAAATTATTGACTTGCCCTTTTGATTAATATAGGCAAAGTGGTCATTTTGTCATGATGGAGTAAACTGAGAATAAATCTGTGTGGATAAGTGGTATAATTGGGATAATTATGGATCGGTAGTTTTTTCGTTACACTAATAGAGCCACTCAGGACGAAGCAATATCATTATAATAAGACTGTGGTGCCCTGCGGGGTATGTTGAACCCACAGCAACTCAAAATCGATAATAATATTGTGGTGCCCTTTGGGGTATGTTGAACTCACAGCAATTGAGAAATGATAATAAAACCATAATGCCTGAGGGGTATGTTGAACTCATGGTAAGAAGCGGCTATTCTCCATAGCGCCTTAGGGTACATACAACCCATGGTAAAACTATTTATCTTACCGGTCTGAGAGACCGGGAGTGGGTAAAGGACCATTATATATATATATATATATTGAAGTGTACGGTGAATGTCATGATCACGATCCATAATTTACTTAATTATGACTAATTTATAATACAATGAATTCGTGTGTATTCTATATTCAAACTGTATAGTAAAATACTTTTATCTACTAAGAGTTGCTTATGTTTGTGTGTATTTTTTAGTTTGAATTTGGTGCAATAGCTATCACCTTTAGATTTGAAGTAAGAACCCTAAACCTTAACTTTATAATTTTGGGGTTTTGTAGAATTGATGTCTAATTTATGAAATTGAGTGTTTGGAAAGTAGATTAAAGTGAATAGAATTGTATAAATAAGAAAAAATTTAGTTTATACATAATATGACATATTTAGTCACTATTTATAGAGTACTTAAATGCTTGATTTTAATGTGTTTTGATATGTTTAAATGTGTATAAATGTGTTTGGGAATAGATGGAATTGGTAGAAATTGGTTTAAATGTGTAAAATAAAAGAAAAATTAAAAAAGGGCAAAATGGTCCATTTTGGGATACTGTTTATTAGGTGTTAAATTATGATATTTTTTATATGTTTATGTATTAATAATTGTTTTGGGAATAAATAAAATTGGTAGGAATTAGTTTGAATGTGTAAAATAGGAAAAAAAAAAAAAGTAAAATGGTCCATTTCGGAATACTATTTATTGGGTGTTAAATTATGATATTTTTGATATGTTTATGTGTTAATAATTGTATTGGAAATAAATAAAATTGGTAGGAATTAGTTTGAATGTGTAAAATGAAAGAAAAATAGAAAAATGACAAAATAGTTCATTTTGAATACTATTTATTTAGTGTTAAATTACATTAATTTAGAAGTGTTTTAAATGGTTGATTAAGTATGTGTGTATATTTATATATAAAAGAAAATCACATTGCCGGAGAATAGGTACGAGTATAGAATTTGAAAGTATTTTAAATGTTAATTAAATATATGTGTAGATATATATATATATATATATATAATTGTGTGAAATTAATGATTAAGTATTCTTTATATTCACGTTTATTCCGCTAACTTTCATTGTCGAAAGAGATATTTTAAAATACCTTTCCGACAATGTATGTTTAATGTAGGAATACCTTAATATAGGTATGTATTTATGTGTGTGTGTGTGTGTGTGTGTGTGTGTGTGTATTTTTATAATTGATTTGGTGGTGCATAAATGGATAGGCGTTGAAAGGCAGTGGTAAGTATAAATTATTTTATATTGGGAAGAAATTATAAAAATGTTGTATATGTGATTATTAGAATTGTAATAAATTATCAAAATGCCATTGAGTAATAGTAAAGGGTAAATAGGTAATATGAGTATATGATAAAATGTAGATAAATGTATAAGTGGCCAACATCCTTAAAGTACGATTTTTAAATTTTTTGCACACCGACAGAGCCATTTAGGACAAAATAAAATAATAATTTTTTATTTATTGTGGCACTCTTTGGGATACGCAGAACCCACAGTCATCCTTGTGGTGTCCGAAATTATGTGTGAGAAACCACGGTAGTCCTCCATGGCATTTTGGGCATGTTGAACCTATGGTAGGAAGCGGCAGTTCGCCATGGCGCCCTTAAGGACATATTGAACCTATGGTAGTACTATAATTGTGCCAAACTTATTCATGTATTGGTGTATAAGATAAATAACGTAGCCACGATAAATAATTTACCAAAGAATGACTGATTAAATGAAAAGAGAATAGGATAGTAAAATTAGAATAGATGGAATAGAAAGTGTACAAAGGAAAGTGGTACTATACTATGATTATTCGTAATATTCTAATTGAATTATTAATTGCGCAATTAGGATGGGTTAGTCCTAACTGGTTATTGTGTAACGTTGGATATACGAAATATATTGTTGTCTTGATTAGTTATTATTTGTATAGTTGGAATATTGTAATTTGTTAAATTATTTTGTTGAGTTTTATGGTTCTTACTGAGTAATTTTAAATTACTCACTTCATAGTTGAAATAATTTTCAGATATAACTAATAGGGCAGTGGAACCGGGGAAACACTCGAAACAATGACCTGTCAAGAGAATTAAGCATACCAGATTTTGACGCTATAATAATTATATTTTTGTTATAAATCGTATTTTTGATATATTGTATATATTGTAAATAAGTATATATGATGAATGTTTGCTTTGAGAATAATAGAAAAACTTGTTTAGAAGTTATTACTTATATATATACATATATATTTAAATGGGTATGGGAATCCCGCAAGTTGGTATTACAGCGAATTTTCCTGAAAAAGTTTTGTGAAAGTAAATAAATTATTTTGTTATGTTATGGTATGCTCAATGTCTTAGAGGATGTTTCCCAGAGCCGACTGCTGTAAGTATATAATTTTAATTTAGTACCTGTATAAGTTATAGCATTATGTTATTTTATGAGATAATTTTATGTGATTGCAGGTATGTCTACACACAGACCGAGATTCATTTAATTGTGTTACCGTAGAAGAAAAAAATTGTTCTACACGTTGAGAACTTTAATTTGATAGTAAAAATTCTTGATTTCATTAAATTTAGTTTTTGGAGTTGTTGAAAAAAAATTATTATTTAAATAGTAGTTTTAGGTATTTTTTTAGCTTGAATTTGATAAGAACCCTAAACCCTAACTTTGTAATTTTGGGGTTTTGTAGAATTGATGCCTAATTTATGAAATTGAGTGTTTGGAAAGTAGATTAAAGTGAATAGAATTATTTAAATAATAAAAAATTTAGTTTATAAATAATAAGACATATTCGGTCACTATTTATAGAATACTTAAATGGTTGGGAATAAATGTGTTTGGGAATAGATGTGTTTGGGAATAGATGAAATTGGTAGGAATTAGTTTAAATGTGTAAAATAAAAGAAAAATAAAAAAAGGACAAAATAGTCTATTTCAGATTCTATTTATTTAGTGTTAAATTACATTAATTTAGAAATATTTTAAATAATTGATTAAGTATGTGTGTGTATATATATATATATATATATAAAAGAAAATTCTATTGCCGAATAATGGATACAAGTGTGAAATTTGGAAGTGTTTAAATAATTGATTAAATATGTGTGTAGATATATATATATAAATATAATTGTGTGAAATTAATGATTAAGTATTCTTTATAATTACGCCTTATTTTGCCAATATCCATCATCGAAAGAGATATTTTAAAATACCTTTTCGGCGATGTATGTTTAATGTAGGAATACCTTAATATAGGTATGTATGTGTATGTGTGTGTAAGTGTATGTAGATATATATCTCGTAAATGGATTAGGAGAGCCGCTTAAAACAAAATGAAATAATGATTTATTATTTATTATGGTGCTCTTTGGGGCACGTGGAACCCACAGTCGTCTTTATGGTGTTCGGAATTGTGTGTAAGAAACCACGGCAGTCCTCCATGGGGCCTTTGGGCACGTTGAACCCATGGTAGGAAGCAACAGTTCGCCATAGCGCCCTTAAGGACATATTAAACCTATGGTAGTACTATAATTGTGCCAAACTTATTCATGTATTGGTGTATAAGATAAATAACGTAGTCACGATCAATAGTTTACCTAAGAATGATTGATTAAATGAAAGAGAACAGGATAGTAAAATTAGAATAAATAGAGTAGAAAGTGTACAAAAGAAAGTGGTACTATACTATGATTATTCGTAATATCCTAATTGAATTGTTAATTGCGTAGTTAAGATGGATTAGTCCTAACTAGTTATTGTGTAATGTTGGATATACAGAATATATTGTTATCCTGATTAGTTATTATTTGTATGGTTGGAATATTGTAATTTGTTAAATTATTTTGTTGGGTTTTATGGTTCTTATTGAGTAATTTTAAATTACTTACTCCATGGTTGAAATGATTTTCAAGTATAGCTAGTAGGGTAATGGAACTGAGCAAACTCTCGAGATAGTGACCTGTCAAGAGAATTGGGTATACCAGATTTTAACGCTGTAATAATTGTACTTTTGTTATAAATCATATTTTTAATGTATTGTATATGTTATAAATAAGTATATATGATGAATGTTTGCTTTGACAATAATAGAAAAAAAAAATTTAAGATTTTTTTTTTATATATACTTGTTTAGAAGGTATTACTTATATATATTTTTTTAAAATTGGTATGGGAATCCCACATGGGTGATGCACGTGTGGGTCTGATTCACACCTTGATGGTGTGTCAGCAGTCTGTATCATGGTGGTACATATGTGGTATATCCTACAGTTTGGTGGTACGAATGTAGTCTGTCCTGTACCTTAGTGGTGCTTGATCTCAGGTCTGATATGTAAAATTAAGGGCAATTTTTTATTGTGAACCTTAACCAGTTACTAACTTGAGATAACTACATAAATATCGCGTATTATTTAAATACATGATATTGATGATTGTTATGCTGCAATATGTGTCGTGGTACTGGTCACATTGCATACACAAAGATGAATGGGCATCTTATGTTCTAATGACATGATATGTATGTTGTATTGCATTAATTGGAACGAAGAGAAATCATCTCATGTTGATAATGATGTTATTCTTTTATTGGTATGTCTGTTATTATTCGCTTGGTATACGCTAGGTTTATGAGCAATAATAAAATTTTCATTGTAATTATATGTGTGGAACAGACTTGTGTATGCGTTGTTTAGTGTCTCTTATTCAGCTAGTAATGATAGGGGAGTTGTAAAGTGACTTGTGCATTATATGTGTGACTAATACCATGCCCTAGAAAGGATAAGCAAGATATTGATGGGATATTTAAGTGCCTTGATAACTTGTTTTTGGACTGTGGTGTTCGATTGGTTGTTGCTGAAAGTTTAGAGGAATTACTCAATTAGTTCAACAGTATGATTCTATTAGGTAGTTTCTATTCAAATGGTCCTTTGCGCCTATTAATTTGGTATGAATGCATCTACCCCGATTATGATTTTTTATTGATAAAGCAATGCATGTTCTTGGAAAAACATTGACGATGAATGCCTCTGTCTTGATATTGCTTGTATTGCTGGTGTAATGCATGTTCTCTTATGCCATGACAATGAATGATATATTCATTAGCATGTGTAATTTCATGGATTTCTAAAGCAAATAGGCATATTTTAAAAAAGAAAAAAAACTAATGAGTTAAGAAAGATTTTATAAAACGTGTTTAAAAAGTTATAGATAATGCAGATAAACTTCCTTCCAGTTTGTGTTATTGAGTCTGGAACTCCCTACCCAGTAGTTGGTTTTGAAGATAACTCTGAAACTGGTTTTTTGTATGAACCAAGAATATGCACAATCTATCAAATAGCAGTATGCTGTGAACCACGAGAATGTGTAATTCGAATTTTGAGACAGGAGTGGGATTGGGATTTTATGTATGTAGATATAACCCGATATCCAATTTATCCATAACTATTGAAAGGTTTATCCTATGCGTATTATATTGTCTTACTTTGTGACTATGAACATATGTGCATGATTGTTGATATTATATGGTTTCTTGTATTTGTAAACTTGCATATGCATGCGACTATGTTGTAGACGGTGAAAGGTTCAAAATTATAGTGGTATCGTGCGTAAGTTTTAAGAAGACGCATTGTCATGAAATATTATGCTTTAAAAAAAATCCATGATTTAAACAAAATTAAATGTTTTATGCATTTTGTATGCATTAACATGGTTTTCAAAGGACAATGCTATAATGATAAATTTCATAAAGAAATGAAGAGTGATTTGATGGCACTATAAGGAGTATTGGCATGAGATACTTAGAAAATGGTGGATTCCCAAAATATAGTTTTTTGAAAATTGTTGTTTATAAATTGAACTTATAGGGAAAGTATGATAAGGAAATAACGGGCCGTTATACAACATTAGCAAAAACCTTCTGAGATGGAAGGGTGAAACTGGCCGCCTAGATTGGTGGAAACTATCATAATTTATTATTAGAAGATAGAGGATCACAAGTTGGTCTGAGTAACTATAGGCTGGGCCCTATCTCCCCTTAAGTGTTACTGGATGTGACTGTGTAGGCCGTATTTTGAGTCATATTACCCAGGATTGATCACGTGATCAGGGAATCCAAAAATAAAATATTTTGTACATGCTAATATTTATAATATCATATTTTCGCATGGGAAATGATTTTAGTAAAAACTTGTATCTCATAGGCATAAGCATCACTATAATATGAATGGGATCATTTAGAACTTATATACTATAAGAAATAGTTATGTATTGACACATAGATAAAAATGACTTGCATGTAAGCAATTGCTTCCAATGTATGTGAATTTTAGTATGTATAGGTGCTCAGCTGCGACATTCATTATGCATGGGTTAAATGTGCAATGTTTGATGCATATGTGGTATCCATTATGCATGGAATAAGTGTACAATGGTATTTGAAAATGAAGACATGACTTTGTGTCTCGTGTTAGCAGCTGAAATTTTATGTTACATATCGAATATTACGTATGTGACTGGATTACCTTAGTCATGGATCCCGATACTTGAAATCCTTCCTACTCGCTGTGGTTTTATAGTTGGCTATATATGTATGTGGAAAAAAAATATCTAATTCAATAGTCGAGTGATTAAAATGAAAGGTTGCAGTCATGTGTTGAATACACATAAATGATGTTGGTTTTTATGAATGAGCATGAGCATTCTGTGGATAGCGATGCAGATGTTTGATCAAGGGAAATTATTTGATAGTACAGATTATGGCCGAGGTGGATGGATTGTTGATTCTATTTGACCTACTCCCACTAATTTCGAGAATGAAATTCCATTAAAGGGGGAGGTATTGTAACATCTTCAAATTTGTATACTCTTAGAATTTGGTCACAGAGTTGTATTACAGTATTTTTGAAAGTTTTAATAAGAGAGAGAGTTGGCCTGTATTCAGGGCAGTGCACTGTGTGAGTGAAAAATACAGTATTTCATTACCAGTATCAGAAATTTGGCGACTAAAGCAGAAAGATGTAATTTTTTGTCGTGCGTGCAAGACTATATAAGCGGGATAGAGTTGAAAAACCCAACAACACAACCTCACTTTTTTCCTCCCCTTTCTTTCTCTTCCCTCTCTCCTCCTCGCGTCTCTCTCTCCTATGAACAATGACTTTCGTCATTGGAGCTCAGATCACCTCACTGTCGGTGAGTGGAGGACCACTGAGCCGTCACGAGTGCAACACCGTAAACCCTGCCACCATCGCCGTTGCTGTAACATCTTGAAATTTTTATACTCTTAAAACTTTTTCATGGAGTTATAATACAGTATTTTTGAGAGTTTTGATAAGAGAGAGAGTTGACCGGTATTCGAAACAGCGTACTGTATGAACAGAAAATACAGTATTTCATTACCGGTATCAGAAATGTAACGACGGAAGCGAAAAGCTATAATTTTCGTCATGCGTGCCCGACTATATAAGCGGGAAGGGGTCGAAAAACCCGGAAAACAAAAATTCACTTTTTCCTCAATTTTCTATCTCTTCTCTCTCTCCTCCCCACGGCTCTCTCTTGTGAACAGTAATTTTCATCACCGGACCTCAGATCACCGGCGATTCACGGCGGACGGCGGCGAGTTGACCGACACCTCCGACGGCGGCGAGTTGTCCGACACCTCCGGCGCGTCTGGCACCGTCTCGTCGCCCTTTTCACGGTGGTGTGCCCCGTTCCGGCATTTGGTCACCGGATTCCGGCATGGGAAGGCTGATCGGGAATGGGTGTTTCTGGCAAGATTTTCGGCGACCGGTGTAGCTCTGGTGGAATCTGAACTGACCAGTGTGCTCTCTGACACTCGTACTTCAACGTGGTATGTTTAGATCTCAATTTAGAATGAGTTTCGATGATAATTTTAGGGTCCAAAGTAGGTTCCTTAACATCTGAAATTTTAGGATGATTGGTAATTTTGAAGACTTTAATTTGTGTTTTGTGGCATATGGACACGATGGACAGCATCTCGACATAACAAGGATCGCGATGGTGTGTTCCGTTCGTGAAACGGAAACCGAAATTTCGTGGGTTGAATAGTATTTGTAAATAGTGTCTGGTGAACAGTAACTTGCACGTTTTTCGAGAAAAATTCTGTAGCGTACGGAGGAGTATTTCGAACGCGTATATCCTCTCCGGGACAGTTTTTCATCATTCACATAGGCATTGGGTGCCTAAAGGTAAGATAATATAATATTTAAATTGTGGAAAAATTGGTTTTAATATTTATAATATTTATAATTGCATAAATATACATTATAATAATGAGTTAAATTGTAGAAAAGTTCCATTGACGAGGAATGGGCATGATTGTGCAATTAGAAGTGTTAATATCCGTGTGTTAGATATATATATATATATAGTTATAAGCGTAATACCATTACCGTCGACCTGCAGTGCTAGATTAGGTATTCTAAAATACCTATACAGCATTGTATGTCCCATGTTTGTATTTACATATATTTATATGGTAGGAACGCTTATGTATACATACGTAATTATGCCCTTATGATGGAATGATTGAATAGATGATGCATTCGATGTTTTGCAATGCTATTCGAATTACCATGTATGCATACGTTAGTATATTATAATTACTGTGCCGTAGTAAGGTAATGAGTATATTTTTACTTGTGATGACGTGTTGGAATTGCGTGTAATGACGCAATCTATGATAACCGAATAAAATATGTTCTGCGAATTTATATTAATAGTGGTATAAGGTATCCATGCGTTTGAGTTGTAATATATTTCTGCGTTTTATCTTGATTGTCTTATGGTTTATTTACATGCCAGAGTGGAATATATTTTTATAACTAAGTACTACTAGCCTTACGACAAATCCATTCGTATGAAGTCCTTTTAGAATATAAGGATTAATAAATGTGTTGCATAGGTAATTATATTACCTATCATGAAATTACTAAAATGCTGCTTGACTAATATAGGCAAAATGGTCATGTTGTTATGACTGAGTCGACTATGAATAAATCTGTGTGTATAACTGGTATAATTGGAAAAATTATGGATCGGTAGTTTTTCCGTTACCCTAGTAAAGCCGTTTAGGACGGAGCAGTATCATTATAATAAGACTGTGGTGCCCTTCGAGGTATGATGAACCCACAGCAGCTTCGGATTGATAATAAGACTGTGGTGCCCTTCGAGGTATGTTGAACCCACAGCAGCTCCGGATTGATAATAAGACTGTGGTGCCCTATGAAGCATGTTGAACCCACAGCAACTCCGTATTGATAGTAAGACTGTGGTGCCTTTCGAGGTATGTTGAACCCACAGCAATTGAGAAATGATAATAAGAACCATGGTGCCCGTGGGGTATGTTGAACCCATGATTGGAAGCGGCTGTTTTCCATAGCGTCCTTAAGTACGTGCAACCCATAACGGAACTAATTATACTGTTGGTTTAAGGAACCCGGTGTGGGCGAATGACCATTGTATGCATATATTGAAGTGTACGGTGGATATCATGACCACGATTCATAATTTATTTAATTATGACAAATCTATAAGGAAATGAATCCGTGTGCCTATTAGATTCAAACTATATGGTAGAATACTTCTATCTGCTAAGAGTTGCTTGTGTTAGTGTGAATTGCAATGAGGCAGTAACACGTTGTGTTTTATTTGGTATGGGGACTGTCATGGTTTTATTGTGCAGGTAGGGCAGCTTATATGTATAGGCAAACTCTTGCCGAATTCCTATAAGAAATACTATTCATACAGCCATTCATGACCTCCCTTTGTATTCTGGTTTTCATATGTAGAGGAGGGTCTAGGATTACCTTTAGTTGCAGTCACAAACAGATTATTGTTATGAATGTGAATTGCAAAAATGGCGGAAGTCTAATCATATCTTAGCAAGTGTCAAGTCTGTAAGAGAGAACTTAATCTTGCAGAAACAGAGAGCTAGCATCAGCTTGAAAAAGGGGAATTGGTATTTAAATAGGATAATGGGTAAGGCAGTAAATATGTTACCTCACTTCTAATATATAGAATCCTGTTTAGCTCACAGATATGTTTGGGAAATGAAAAGAATATGTGTGAATTCATAATAAGATTAAAGATCATGTGAGAAGCTTGAGAATATTGTGGAAAAGACGCATTTGATGTATTACAGGTTATTCGACATATTAGTTATACGTTTATTCGTAGTGTGGAGAATACAATAAGAATATGATGGTGCAGGAACTATGTTATGAATTTACATTGTATTGTCGGTATACTTTAGTAAACAACTAGGATTAGATTGGTATATGTCCTTAAAATAGTATAGTCAATGTTTAATGTAGGTGAAAGAATCCCTAGTATGGGATAACGAATGGAGGTCATGTATTTGTGATTATAGTATAACTGTTAGGTTGTCTTGCTTCAGTGAAAATAAAGAGATAATATGAATATATGATAACATAGACTGGTAATGAACCAGTATTGAGATAATTGTGATACGTGGATCGGATATGTATGTTCCATCTCCCTCAGCTGGGCTTGTAAGCCAGTTTCTAATGGAGGTGTGACGTTAAGACTGTGGTACCCTGAGGGGTAGGTGGAATCCACAGCTGTCCTCCAAATGGCCCAGTGGCTTAGAGTAACAATCATGATCCATAATGTTCCTTAGTATAATCGATCATTTGTAAACGCAATAAAATTTCTATCACCAACTTTCCGGGAGTGGAAATGGCACACAGAAACAGTGTTATTATTTTACTAATACCCTCGGTTGTATCTATATTTAAGTGTTTGAAATATTTGTATCCTATGTGTGTATTGATTGTGTGCCTAGGATATTTTGGCTATCTCGGGCCGAGTGTGTGATTGATACTGTGTGGTTATACCGGCTTCTAAGCAGTTCCTCTGTATGGGGCCGTGGCATTAGTCGTTATTTATACGAATAAGTACGTAATAATTTTATATGATCATGTAGGTATTCGTTGATAAGAATAGAATTAGAATTTAAACGGACACCGGTGATAACGTGATTCATTTAGATAATATATTGATTGAGATTGCATTATCTGTATATGGTATATCATGAGGAGTGTTACTCTGATTGAGATATTTATACAAAATTCATAGATGATATAATATCTTGTGTACATTATTGAGCATATGCTTGTTGGAACATGTACATTGATATGTGGACATGCATTTACTTGTGTGTGTGGAATTGTATGAAATGGCCAAAATAAGTAGGGATTCAGGTCACATGCTCCTTCCTTTATTTAAGTATTGTATTATCTTACTGAGCCATGTGGTGTGCTCACCCCTTTGTGGGATTATTATTTTCAGGCGAATACGGCATAGCGGTAGCGGTTCCGGAGAGTGCAGTTGAGGCAAAGATTTTTGGGGGGGGGCATAGTATATTTAAGGTTTAGGCCATTGTTATGTAATTTTATTTCTGTGTACTCTGAAGTATTAATTTCATTAAAATGCATAACAATTCTTTAGAAAAAAAAATAATACTATTTTAGCTGTTACTATTTATGTGGTTACTTTTTATAAACTCTTTTGAATAAATGAAAACTTCGCTTCACTATGAGAAAGCGTTGATTTTTGTCTTTTCGATAATTTCAATGTACTATATGCCACATGAATAGAAATGAAAGGAAGGGGGTGTTACAGTTGCCACGCACCGCTGAATCCCTGCCGGCATGAACTTTGAACGCCAATTCACATCGGTGCACGGCAAGTTGACCATCACCGCCGGCATGTCTGGCACTGTCTCGTCAGCTTATTCACGATGGTGTGTCCAAATCCGGCATCCAGCCATCGGATTCAGGCGTGGGATGGCTGATCGGCAGCCTGTCTTTTTGGCAAAATTTCTGGCGATCTGTGCTATTTCGGTGCAATCCGAACAGATTAGTTTGCTCTCTAACACTCATACTTCAATGCGGTATATTTAGATCTCAATTTGGATAGTGTTTCGATGATGATTTGAGGGTCCAAAGTAGGTACCTTGAAATCTGAAAATTTATGATTTTTGGTGATTTTGAATGCTTAAATCTGTGTTTTGTAACATATGGACACTATGGATAGTATCCTGACATCGCAAGTATCGTGATGTTATGTTCCGTTCATGAAACGAAAATCGAAATTTAATGGGTTAAATAGTACTCATAAATAGTTTCTATGAACAATAACTGAAACAGTATTTATGATGTGTATATTCTCTCCGGAACGATTTTTTGTTATCCGCATAGGCACCGGGTGCTCGGAGGTAAGATAATATGATATTTAAATTATGAAAAAAATTATATTTTAATATTTATAGCCTGTAATTATATGGATGTATATCATAACAATTGTTTAAATGATAGAAAAGTCTCATTGACGGGGAATGAGTATGATTGTGCAATTAGAAGTGTTAGTATCCGTGTTATAAAATACATATTTATATGGTAGGTACACTTGTATATGCATATGTAATTATGCCCGTGTGATTGGATGATTGAGCAGATGTTGCACTTGATGTTATGCAATGCTATCCAGATGGATATGTGTGTATATGTTAGTTTGTTATAATTATTATGCCATAGCAAGGTATTGAGTGTAGTTTAACTTGTGATGACATGTTAGGATTGCGTATAATTATGCAATATATGATAACCGATTAGAATATACTTTCGTGGATTTGTATTGATAGTGATATAGTGTATCCATGTGCTTGGATTGGAATATATATCTATGCCTTATCTTGATAATGTTATGGTGTATTTATATGCCAGAGTGGATTATATTTTCATGACTTAGTACTGCTAGCCTTATGATAAACCCATGCATATGAAGTCTTTTTGAGAATATAGGGATTAGTAAATGTGTTTCATAGGTAATTATATTGTCCATTATGAAATTATTGACTTGCTCTTTTAATTAATGTGGGCAAAGTGATCATTTTGTCATGATGAAGGAGACTGAGAATAAATCTGTGGATAAGTGGTATAATTGGAATAATTATAGATCGGTAGTTTTTCTGTCACACTAATAGAGCCGCTCAGGACAGAGCAATATCATTATAATACGATTATGGTGCCTTGCGGGGTATGTTGAACCCACAACAACTCAAAATCGATAATAAGACTGTGGTGCCTTTCGGGGTATGTTAAACCTACAGCAATTAAGAAATGATAATAAAATCATGGTGCTTGAGGGGTATGTTGAACTCATGATAGGAAGTAGCTGTTCTCCATGGCACCCTTAGGTACATGCAACCTATAGTAGAACTATTTATCTTGCTGGTCTGAGAGACCTGGAGTGAACAAAGGACCATTATATATATATATTGAAGTGTACGGTGAATATCATGATCACGATTCATAATTTACTTAATTATGACCAGTTTATAATAAAATGAATTCATGTGCATTCTAAATTCAAACTGCATGGTAGAATACTTTTATCTACTAAGAAATGCTTATATTTGTGTGAATAGCAATAAGGTAGTAATACGTTGTGTTTCATTTAAAATTAGAATTGTTCTTGTTTTTTTGTGTAAGTAGGATAGCTTATATATATATATATATATATAAGTGAACCATTACCGAATTTCTGTGAGAAATACTATTCATACAACCATTTGTGACATTCCTTTTATGTTATGGTTTTCATATGTAAAAGAAGGTCTAGGGTTACCCTTATTTGTAGTCACAATCGGATATTGTTTGTGAATTACGGTAATAGTTGAAGTCCAATTACACTTTAACAAGTTTTTATTCCTTGAGAGAGAATTTAATATTGTAGAAAAAGAAGGCCAACATCAACTTGAAAAAGAGAATTAGAATTTAAATAAACTAATAGATTAGGCAATATCTAGCTCACCGGTATACTTGTGAAATGAAAAGAATATGTATGAGTCTATAATAGATTAAAGATCATGTGAGATGCTTAAGGATATTGTTGAAAAGGCACACTGTGTGGAATGCAGGTCATTTGATATATTAGTTTACATGTTTATACACATGGTTAAGAATACAATAATGATATAATAGCGTAGAATATATTATGAGATGGTGTAGGAACGATGTTATAAGTTTACATTTGTTATTATCAGTGTACCTTAGCGAATGACTAGGATTGGATTGATATGTGTCCCCATAGTGATATAGTTATGGTTTATATAAGAAGGAATCCCTAGTATGGGATAACAAATGGTAGACATGTATTGGTAATTATGGTATAACTATCAGGTTTTTCTTGATATAGTAAGAATAAGAGACCATGTGGATGTGTGATAAAATAGACTGGTAATGATTCAGTATTGAGATAATTGAGATATGTGGATCAGACATGTATGTTCCCTTGCACCCAGCTGGGTTTGTAAGCCAGCTTATAATCGAGATATGATATTAAGATTCTGGTACCTTGAGGAGTAGGTTGAATCCACAGCTGTCCTCCAAATAGCCCTGTGGACTAGAGTAACAACTATGGTTCATGATATCTCTAAGTATAAACGATCATTTGTAATTGACAAAAATTACTAGCACTAACCTTTTGGGAATAGAAAGGGTATAGAGAAGTGTTTTCATACTTACTAATACCCTCGTTTGTGTATATATAGATGTTTGAAATATTTCTATCTTATGTGGATATTGATTGTGTGCCTATGATATTTTGGTTATTTCGGGTCAAGTGTGTGATTGAAATTGTGTGGTCATACCAGTTTTCGATCAGTTTCTCTTTACGTGGCTGAGACATTTAGTTGTTATCTATACAAACATCTATGTATTGATTTTATATGGTTATGTAGGTATTTAAGATAAGAATAGAAATAGGAATTAAACGAGTACAAGTGAGGAAGCTATTCATTTAGAATGCATATTGTTTAAGACTACATAGTCTATAGTATGGTATGTTATGAGAAGTATTACTCTGATTGAGATTATTTATATAGAATTTCTAGTTGAGATAGTGTTTAGAGTTCTGGATGATATGGCATGAAATCTTGTATACATCATTGAGCATATGCGTGTCTGTACGTGTACATTGATATATATTGACATACATTTAACTATGTGTGTGTGATTGTATGAAATGGCCAAGATAAGTAGAGATTTAGGTAATATACTCCTTTCTTTATTTAAGTATTGTATTATCTTACTGAGTAATGTGGTGTGCTCACCCCTTTGTGGGATTATTATTTTTCAGATAATTATGATATAGCAATAGCAATTCTGGAAAATGCAGTTAAGGCAAAAATTTTCTGATGAGGTATAATATATCTGAAGTTTAGCCCATTGTTATGTAATTTCATTTCTACACAATTTTAAATAGTATTTCTATTAAACTGCATAACAATTCTTTAAAAAAAAAATTATTTCGGACAAATAAGAACTTCGTTTTACTATAAGAAAATATTGATTTTACTTTTTCGACAACTTCAATGCATTACATGCCATGTAAATAGAAATGAATGGAAGGGGGTGTTACAAGTTGAAGATGGTTTTACGCTTGTCAATAAGTACTAAAGTCAAAATCAACATAAAGGAGAGCTTTTTACTCTTGTATCATAAGCAAAACAAGTATTTTATTCAATAGAAGATAATATATTTAATTGGTATGTCTTACTGAAGGCAATACCAAAGGAATATTATGAATTGGTTATTTATGATGAGAATATCAATGCAATTTGTACGTTAAAGGATACATCAACACTAGAAAATGAAGAAGTTACAATTGTTAGAGGGAGTGGTGATGATATATTGGCGCAACTTTTCTTTTTATAATGTTTTTTAGTGTTTTATTCAATCGTTTTGTACTTTACAATTTTTGATATATGATATTGTTGATATTGAAAAAGTTGGTTTTTATTGTTCTATTTTGCTTCCATTAGAGTGCAATGTACATGTTTTATAATAGAACATGAAAAATGATTACTGGCAAAATTTTGTGCTTTTAACTTTTATTTTATTCAATTTAATTACTAAAATAATTTTTCTTTTAACATGTAGTATTTGATATATGTGATGCTAATTTTTTTTTTTCATTTTCAAATTACTTTAGCATTAAATTAATTGTTATAACTTCAAGTATAGAAGAATTACATCCTAATTCAGTTATAAAAAGAAGATATTTGCAAGCACTATATAATATCGGAGTAAAAAATCCTATAAATTTAACTACTACTCATTTAGAGAAGCCACAAGAATCAAAATGAATGAAAGGTCCTACTAAAATGAAG
Organism: Khaya senegalensis; assembly: GCA_032402905.1. Lineage (NCBI taxonomy): Eukaryota > Viridiplantae > Streptophyta > Magnoliopsida > Sapindales > Meliaceae > Khaya > Khaya senegalensis. The sequence goes on along the minus strand of CP135552.1, from coordinate 3,848,346 downwards.
AACATTGCTATGAATGGTGAAGATAGAATTGAAGTCAAATTTAAAAGAGAAGGACAACCTATAAAACAAGCATTTGTTAAACTGTCTTTATTCTTGAGAACTTTAGTTCGAGAGATTATACCATTTACAATTTTTGATTGAAGAAAGGTTTTTTTGAATATGAAAAATATTATATGGAAAACTGTTTAGGTTAGTTATAATTTCATAGTTATCTTTTAATTATTGGTCATTCAATTATAAACCTAGTTTTCATTAGTATTTATTTGATTAATTAACCATTTATTTTTTATTTTGTAGCTAAGATACAAGTTAGATAAAGAATGGCAAAAAGTTTACATACTCAAAGACATGGGAGGACTTTAGAGGACTTCAAAATCAAGACTTGTGCAAAAAACATTGAAGGCAAAAAATACTGAAGAAAGAATGAAACTAAAACCCAATAACATCAGTTCAATTTATGAATGGAAGGACTTTATTAAAGAAAAAAATAGTGATCAGTTTAAGGTATGTGTTTTTTATATTCCACACACACATATCACAAGGGAATTGATTACTATTTTATGACATTCACTTATTAAGGTGAGTACATCAAAATATTTGATTATCATAAATCAAAAAGACAAGTTCAAAGCAATAAGAAAAAAATATATTCCACACACATCATATCATAGGGGAATTGCTCAAACAACTCATGAAATGGTAATATCAAATATTTTTTCAAGTTCTTGAAAGTCAATTATTACTTTACTCAAACTTCTTTTTTTTATAGAAAAAAACTAGTGAAAAACATATATCTAAAGTTGAGCATTGGAAAAAAAATACATACAAAAAAGAATGGTGAACATATAAATGTTATAGCTGTTAATACTATAGGAAGGACAATTATTTACTTAGTCTTAATATTTTATTTTGTCTAACAAATTTTACTTAAACGACATTGAATTTCTACAAATATATAGTATTAAATGAATGAAGTTGAAAAATATCCCTCTTACATACTTTAAGTGATTTAAAGGAAGATGCTATTTCAAAAGTAATAGATCTTGGCAAATCTTATGTGAAAGCACTTATAAATGAGTTACTATTGCAAAATTAAACATTTTATCACATAAGGATATCATTATAGCTCAAATGCTTGAGGCATAAAATGAAATGAAGAAAAAATTAGCATAATACAGGAAGTTCTTTGAGGAAATGAAGAAAAAAGAAAGATAACAACACTAGTAGCATACTCTTCAAGAGATGAGAAAAAAACCTTATCACTACATATATGTTAGAACAATCACTATCAAGGTACTACATAAGATTTTTCTTAGCCATAACAACTACATGAACTATATAACTTGTTTGTCTAGTTTTGCTACAATCCTTCCTAGTTAAGTTAAACATCTTTGATCTTGTTTATTATAGTATATTTTTTGTATTTTTAATCTAAATATGCAATAATTATAGCTATCTTTGTAATTCTTAAGGGTTAAAGGTGTGATTATGTCCATATTAATGTCTTTAAAATTTAGATCTCAAATATTCAAATTGTAAAATATCCTATTTTACATATATTTATTATTGTATCAATCAAAATACTTAATTTTGAAGGTGGAAAGTGAAGTCAAAGAATTGAAAGGATTTTTCTAATGGATCTTCAACTGATTTTGTGCACTTTTGATGCAGGTACTCTTGACAAAAATTTTCTTTTGTGCTCTACTTTCTTCCTTTTCTTTATTGCAAAATGAATGTATAGTTTGATCTTGATGTATTAATTTATTATTGTAATATTATTCATTTGGTTAAATAAAATATTTGTTTATTTTAAAAGCTTACATATATTAACAGTTGGATTAAAACTTTCATACGTAATGAGTAGATAACAAGGAAGCTTAACCAGGTTGTTTATTCATTTAATGCAAGAAGTAGTGATATAAATGTAATTGTTGTCGACTACATGTATAAATAATCTTGATCCATAGCAATATTTGGGTTTATTTTGATAATAGATTATTATTTTGTAGGATTTTGTTTTGAATTTTTTAAATATTATTTGCAAAATTGCATACGAATCACACAATAATAACAATGCATTAATTTACTTAATAAATCCTAGCAATATGGTGCTGATATTTTTGGAGTTCCGAAGCTAAGAAATGTTATTTGGCAACTAAGAAAACTCATAGAAAAAAGTGGGGAAAAATAGGAAAAAAAGAAACTTTTTTATTTATCTGATAAACTTAGATTAACTACAATCTACAAAATCTACTTTGTTTATTTAATGAATACAATTTAAATCAATAAAAATACATTAAATTTACTAATACAAAATTAGTTGAACAGTTTATTAATCTATTAAAACTATTAGTCAAGGTGTCACAATGGACTTTTAATTATGTGGCAACTCTGTAGTTGCGCTAAAATCTTTAGCCAATAATCGTAAATTTTTTTGCAATGTGGAGGCTTTTTTATTTTCTTTTCTTTACACAAATAAAAGTACACACAATATTTATAAAGACAAATCATTTCAACCTTTTGTTATTTCTTAAAAGGAAATAATACAACTTTAGTATTTTCAAACATTCACGATCATTGAATTCTCTATGAATTCATTTGTGTTCTTTAAGACTCTATACTATTTTATTTATAGTTACAAGAAATAATCAGCATCCTTGGTTATTAAAGCAAGTGTTTTACTGACACATTGTCATCTTGTTGTTTGACCAAATTCAATGCTTACTAAAGAAGTAATCAAAAAATCCTACTTCATCCACTTCTCTTAAATCAAGGATCAACCATATCTCATGGTGATTGGTCTTATCTTGTCACTCATCAAGATAAAACCTTCCCTATAAGATAGATATGCCCAATTTAGGGATTTTTTTAGTATACTTGCCATTATCTTGAGTTATTTAACTCATAGTTCGATGATTGATCTCATCCATATCTTCTTTTTTTAGCCACCTTTAGTGCATCCTAACTATACTTATTCAGTGTTTGTAACTTTCTTGCAACAAACCATGTTACAAGTCCATCAAATGTATGTTGGCAATTTCATCTACCAATATTGTATTATTAAGACATCAACAATGAGGTTGAGCATTATCTGGCTAAACTAATATGATATTATTTGCATTGATAGTTTTAAATGGCATAACAAGAATATCCTTAAACTTTACCCAAGTATTATAAAATTTGACAACGCACACTTTTTGGGGCTCAATGTTATTGTCACATTTATGATTGGGTGAGCTCGTTTTGGTACTATTTATGATGACCCAATCAAACTTGTATGATATTATCCACTTTGACAACTCAAGGTGGCATAATAAACCCACTCTTAACTCCCACAATTTTTATTTCTAACACTCATGATTTCAAGTTTTGAACCCAAAAGATTTCATGCCCAACATCCATAAATTTGCCTAAGTGACGTGGGATTCTATATTTTATCCTACTTAAAACCAAACATTTGTGTTAGGTTCTAAAATGGGTGATTTAAGCTATCAAAGCAAATAATATTATGTTAAGATGGGTCATCATAAATGATATTAAAGCTAGCTTATATAGTTGAAAATGCATTAATAAAGATATTAGACTTTAAGGAAAGTGGATTGTTAAAAATCATAATGCTTGGGTAGAGCTTAGGTATGTACTTTATAAATCATAAAGCCTTTTGAGTATAAGGATTGAAATCATAAATGTTAGGAACAAAAGTATAATGGGCAAGGAAGAAACCTGTTATGTCACCCAAAACTACCAAAAGTAGACAATATTGTGCTAGTTTAGTCAGGTTATTGCAAATGATATCAATGATGCCTTGAAATTTTAAGTGCCAAGAAGAAAACCTTAAGAGCTAAGACTTGGTCAATTGTGCCACCTTAAGTCGTCAAAATGAATAATATTGTGCAAATTAGATTAAATCATCACAAAGAACTTATAAGGCACATTCAAACTCATTCCCATTCAATATGGGATTTCATATAAGGATTGATGCATATCCATATTCTTTAAACTATGCTCTTAATGTTAAATGAAGATTAACATGAACTTGATGATTGAGGATTAAGTAATAGATATTAACTTGTGAGTTCTTTAAGCCTTAAGTATTTTATTGTAAGAGTTCATTTTCCTATACACTTTAAACGCTCTTCATTATGTTCATAATTGTTAAATTATCTCCATAGGTTTTGCAATGGATGTTAGAATTTTATATTTAAATTGAAGAATCATGTCATTTATATTCTTTATTTTAGTTGAATAACTTAAATAAGAAATTTAAGTATGTTTCTATCATATACATCTTATCTCATAATTGACTTTGTGTTTTAAAGTTATGTAAGGTTAATGGCCAAATTCTCTAAAGCAGAATCCAAATAATGTCCACTAAAAGAAACAAAATTACCTTCAAGCTTGTCCAAGAGATTAAAAAATTAATAAAAAATAATAATAAGTAAAAAAAAAAAAAAAAAAAAGCTTTTCTTTGGGGAGATAGCAAAGTTTTGGTACAAGTCATATTCTTGCAATTTGATGAAGTCAAATTCTTAACATCCTTCGTCCATCCATATGCACATGCTTGATATTTTTTGCTAAGGAGTTTGATTAGAATAAGATACGAGCAATTTGATATCTTTACAATCCTAAAATTTAATTCCTTTTACGAAATTTATTTTGTGAATATTCAAGTGTTTATCGATTATATTTAAGTTCATATGCGAATTTATATTTGCTATTTTTCATTTACATAACTTCTATTCGCATATGCTTGATGAGTGTCTTAAAACCATAGGATTAGTTTGTTTAAGTGCATGAATCATGTGAGGTTTAAAGTTAAAGCAAATTTAAATTCTTGACATTTGGTTTTCGAAAAATCAATATGGAAATATTTTAAACATTGGAATATAGATGTATGATGTATTTTTGTTTGAATAATGAGCTTTATTGTGCTGAAATTTTTAATGCAATTGTGAATACATCATTTAGTTAATAGCCATAATGACAACAAAAGTATAAAAGTTTAGTTGATTTAAATTTATAGGTTTGTTTTTAAAATTTAATTTATCTTTTTGTTTTTGTTTTACTCGAGGATTAGCAAAATTTTATCTTAGGAGAATTTAATAAATCAATATCTTTCCTAGTATTTTGTAATATTTTTAGTTTATATTTATGTGTTTTATCTTAAGATTATGTTTCTGTTTTGTTATTTTTATACTTGTAAGAATTATTGGAAAGAAACCCAAATGACAAGCCCATAATACAAGCTCTCACATGTGATCAATAACTAGAGTTTATTGTGCAAGAAATTAGGGTTTATTATTAAAGCTTATAAAAGGAAGCAATTTTCATCTTTTTATGTGTGGTATAGAAGATGCTAAAAGAAAACAAAAAAGAGAGAAAAGAGAGGCTACTAGAAAAGAGAAAGTGGAACATCAAGAGGCAACTTAACCTCTTATTCTTGTGTCGCATTTAATTATAAGAGGCTAAATACATTGTGAGAGCTTGGTTTGGCTACCATAATTGTTTTAGATATTTTGGTGTATCAATTTTTCAGAAAGCTTAAGATTATTTCTTATTTATTATTCTATATACTTTAGTTAACCTCTCTTGAACAAGAGTTAAAATTAAATTCGTTGATTTAGTTTGATTTAAATTATTTTGTGATTTCTTTGTGATTAATCTAATAATTAATTAATGACCCCACATCAAGGCATTTATTTAATTGATTGTAATTGAGAACAAATCATTTGGGTTCTCCAGGTTTAGCAAAAAATTCAATGATCTAAATTTAAGAATATTTAATATTTCAATACATGATTAGCTAGTTAACCAACTCTCATTATCCTATTTGAAATCATTTAAAATAGCCATTTGATTATACTGTCTATGATTTTATTGTTTGTTAAATTTAGTAGCTTAAAAAAAATAAATATGAGCTTAAACTACTACAATTCCACAAAAGATTAACCTCAAGGTGAGCTTGTTATTGCTATTAATGATTCGTTCACTTGCAAGTATATTAAAATTTGCACATAAATATGGTTATATTCTTAAAAGTTTTATTAGTAAAATCAAATATGTACTTGTATATATTTGTGCAAAAAAAATAATATTTTTACATAAATAAATCAACGCTAACATATATGATACAATGGTAAAATCAAAATATATTTTGATTGATAAATAAAGTTAATCACATTAATACAAAGCTACTAAAAAGAGACTAAGTAAAGAAATTAGTCTAAAGATCATCTTCATCATTGCCTCTTATGTAACTTAAGGTGTTGACCTCCTAAAAAGGTCTTTCTTGGTATACTTAGAAGAATTAAGAGCAGTAGAAATAGTTGAAACTATAAGATCAATAGAAGTAAAGACCAACTAAATTTAAGGTAACATTTTAAACAACTTTATTACACTCACCAACAACATTAAGCTACTCTTCAAAGTATTTCTTTTTAACTTCTTTGGCTTTTTCTCAAATGCTTATGTTATACATTTCAAGACCTCATTCTCCTTGGTTAATGCATTTGTCTTCTCAAACTCCTAAGTAACCCTAGTTGACTTTTAAGCCACTTTATCCATGGTGGTTATTTTATTCTTTTTCTACTCATCCCTTTGCAATATAGCAATATTTTGAGACTCCTTGACAATTATATAGTTTGACTCAAGTTTTGCATATTATCTCTTAGAATGATTTAGCTCATCTTTAAGGGTTTAAACTTATTTATTGGCATAATACACTAAGTCAATGTGATGTGACCTTAAAGAGTCAGAAATATTCAAAAAATCAAAATAAGAGTAAAAGAAAAAATTAACCTAGAAAATAATTTCAAGTCCAAACTTTAAAGCATTTATAGGAATAAAATGTATGTCCCTAAGTCCACTACCAACTTGAATAAATTCTTTCCAAGATAGTTGAGGAGGTAAGGAAGGGGAAATGGTAGGGGTTGTCAATATTGAAGCTTGTAATTGAAGGATGAATAGAGGAAGCATCCAACTAAAGGTTAACTCAATGGTTTTCAAGACTTTGGAATGGTAGCAGAAGAAGGTACTTTAAGTAATTGGTTACCCTCTTACTATGAAGATTATACTACTTTATTTTGTTGTTATTCTTGTTGTTGAAGGCCTTACTCTCGCTAAGCCTATTTGTCTTCTTTAATAGTACAACATGGTTTTATTTGGATTCATCTTCCTATTTATTATTTTGGTTCTCTTAAAGGGTTACGAGGATGTAAGAAATTAAAGGATAAATCTTAAAGAAAGCTAAGAAAGTAGGTTTCAAGAGTTTTACTAAGTCATGATCCTCTCCTTGGGAATGAGTTTTAGACTAATCCAAATGGCTTTAAAAAAAAATGACAAAAATAAATCGTTATTTTAGAGGTTCGAATCACAAGTTGATAATGTAAAAGGAATTAACTTTTCAGTGAATTTAATTGTATAAAAATCGCATTAGTTGAGACTATTTGTAAACTAATTAGTGCAACAAGAAAAATATACGATGTAATTAAATACGAGTAGTAAATAAGTACAATCAAAACCTAATTAACAAAGAATTTTAACTACCATAAAGGTTGCCTAAACACATTAACACAATGCTATATATATATATATATATATATATTATCTTAACCAACTAACAAAATGTTTTTAATTACTATAATTATTTGAATAACATAACTATCACAATAATACACATAAAGTATTAAAACGTAATTCTCTATATTAATGTGCCGCAAATTAATATTTTATGAAATTACAAGGAAGAGAGAAAATTTTTTTTTTTTTAAAAAGACAAATTCAAAGTTTTCAATAATCTTACACTTTCATCTTTCAATTCATAACAAATACAATTGACACGTTGAGGCTAGCGTAGGTGTCATCAAATATGATATTGGGAATTTAGCGGCATATTGTAATATTGTGAGAATAATATGGGGAAAGTCTGACACTAGTAGGCTGAAAATAAAAGGTCCACCTCAGCCATTTAATATATTATAATGGTTTCGGCCGTTACTTACTCACTAGTCGCCTCGGTTGTAATGCCAGCCAAGTGACAACACAATTGCCTTCGCTTCTCAGCATTTATAACCCAAAAATTCTTCATTCACTCAACTCTCAACTTATTGCATATGATTAAGTGATGGCGTTGCCCATACAGAGAAGTGTCCTCCAAAGCTTCGTTCAGTCAATGCACGATGAGGTATCGCATGCATCAAGTTTACCTCTTCTGCTTTTCTTTTTTTTATTTTTTTTTATTTTCCGATTAACACTTTGTCTTGCTTCTCATTTTCACAACTACATGATTTTCTTCTTTCTTCGAATACAAGATTATTTTGTATTCTGATGCATTTGGGTTTTAATTTTTGCAGGGTATTGTCAATGATGACTTCTATCAACTCCTAGCCATGAGGGATATTGTTAGACAAGATTATGTTGTCCGCGCGGTCACCACTTACTGCCTATCCGCCCAAAATTTATTTTCCCGTTTGACCTATCACATGTAAATCCTCACACTTAAACATTGTAATAGTTTGGAGGCTATCATATTTTTTCTTTTCTATATATATAAGTTGATTTCATTTTGAAGCATTTCCCTTTCTTTGCGTATGCAGCACCCAACCTGAAGTTGATTATCACCAGGTTGATACTGCTGCCCAAGAGTTATATGCAAGAACCTGCAGGTAATTTTGTTGATCGATAAATACATATATACGAAAACTTGAATTGTAGGTTTTGTGTATATTTGATGAGTATTAAAGTGGCAGAAATATCTTTATATGGATTTGGCTTTTGTGGATGTTTGAAACTTACCTTTATTTACTAGATTCTTAGTAGTGTGGTTATGTTTCGTATGCATTTGAAATACTTTACATTTAAATGAGTTTATCTCATTACATGTCCAGGATATCATGTGATTGCAACATTTTGAGTTTTCCTCTCTTTTACAGAAAATAAATAGCCAGGACTTGGCTCTTTCTTGGTTTGAGTTTTGTTGTCAATACTTCCTTTTCTTTGGATGTTCCATTCCAAGAATTGCAACTATTGATGTGGAGATCAAATTGAAGTGGTTGTTAAGACTTGAGACATTGTATGTATCTAGCAATTATTCCCTTAGTAAAATTTGTTCAAGTTCTTTCTATTATGGAAATCCCTTGAGCGATGATGATAATATTTGTCATTAATTTTCATGCAAAGGTTTTAATGATACGCCAGTTGAATTACTAGCTAATGAAGTAACTGTCCTTATTTTTCAAGATATATGTTAGTTGTAGAAACTTCTGAGAACTTTGCTTTACCATACCTTGTTCATAACATAAAAGTGCTGAAAATAGCCATAAAGAAATATACAGTCAAAAAGAGAACAACTATGATTGCAGACCGAGTATATTTCTATCTTAGCTGTCACTAAGCGTTTCTTCATTCTGAAAAACTAGATGTGGTAAGAATTTCCCTTCACGTGTGTAATGAATTTATTTTCTACGTTCTATGTTCTATTCACTCATGGCATTGATATGCTGGACAGTCATAGACATCATATTCTCTTTAGATTACTATTTATGAAGGTGATAGTAAACAATTTTAGCATGTGTGTACAATATTCTAAATTAAAATTTTTTGTCTTCGTTACTTTTCTTTTGATTTCTATCATGCCTTAATCATGCTTAAATATTTCCTGCTTGGTACAGTATTGGTGCAGAGCATGTTAAGCTTTCGTGTGCGGAACTTATTCATGCTTCACAGAAGAATGACAAGGAGTAGTAAGCTTAGTTTCTCTTATGCATCCAGTCATTAATAATGTCTATATGACCTTTCATTTTAATTTATATTACTTTATCCAGATTGTTGTTTTGTACTACATAGGTTATACTTTTCTTATTGTCATAACGAAATAAAAAGTGATTATGGTATTTAGAAGGTAACTTGATGTACTGATAAGCATAATGATCGTGCGAGATGTGATAGATTGTACTATATAATGATCGTGCGAGATGTGATAGATTGTACTATGTATTACTACCAAGATTGAAATATCACATGATACATCATTATGTTGGATATGATGATGGAGATGTCAAAATGCTGCTAGAAATTTTGATCAGTCGACCATTGGCATTGATGCAAGAGAACATGCTTACTTTTCTGTGGTACTATGAATTCAGCATTGATGCCTATTGTTGACTAGACACATATTTAATATAAATAGAATGTTGCTATTGTTCATATTCTTAATTGTATTTTTGTTTATGAGTTGAATTTTCAAAGCTTATCTTTTTCTGTTTAAAATGTGAATTTTCAGTTGCTCCCAAGCACTGTATTGGACTAAGAATGAATATTCCAAACTGAGAAGAAATTTGGAGACCCTTGTTCAGGTATTTTACAGTGTTAATACAAGCTACAGGCCTTAAATACTGAATCTTTATTTTTCGGAAGATAAGCGCTTTATATTTCTGGTAAAGTTTTGTGAAGAAAATTTGGTGCAGTCTTGATGAATATACTTTTTGCACTATTAAATCATCGTGGCGATACAGAAACTTTATTTTTGGTGCATAACAGTGCACTGGCATATTGCTGAAAAGGGCATTTGATATGGTCACGATGACCCTGGATGGCTATCAATATAGGACTTAGGTGGACTGTTTTGTATTTTCTCAAGTCATCATGATTTAATTCCTTTTTCTCTCCTTTTTTTTTTTTTTTTTTAAATCTCAAATAAGATATAGGGAAGAGTTATGGTTGAATGAATTAATTGTTTTCAGTTGTATTGATGAAAAACTGTGCATGCTTAAATGAAGAGGTATGTATTGCAAGGGATGGGTAATTGGCTTGAAAAGCTGTGGAACTGCTTACCCATTGAAAGTTATGTCCTTTGTAAATTAATCCCAAAGATGGTGGAAAAATTTAAACTGCTTCACTCCCAAAAGGAAAATCTACATACTAGCCATAATAATTTATCAGTGGAATCTACAAAGGTTATATGATTCTCCAATGGCCTTTTTTATTCATACACTGATGTTCAACTTTCAATTTACACGTACATACTTATATCTTATCCGTGGTTATATTATTATCCTTGAATATATCCCGATCTCTGCTTTGTTTTTGTTTGAGGCAGAAGTCTACTAATTTTTTTGACACAAGCAAATATCTTTTTAATTGGCGACAGGATAAATTCACATGATCATAGAAGACATTTTGAAGCCATTGTTACTAATTTTAATTTGGAGTTGGCTTTAGGATGGCCCAAACCATCTATTTTCCAAATTCTCTAATTGGCCCCCTTTGTATATCATTTTTACTCTTCATCACCTCTTCTGTTTATTTATTGATTCAGTTGGACTTTGATTTGTGAGAATAACTAAAAATGTGTGTTCCTTACGATTCACTTATCTGTGCCATTTTGAAATGTAGATGGAAAGACAGATTATTGACCTTGAAAATGGGCATTGAAAGGAAGCTGGAAGCATTGAAATTGTGTCGCACCTGATATCCTCAGTTAATTTTGATTTGATTATAAATCTGTTATGATTTACTGATATCTGTTTCTGCTTAGGTGCTGTAGTGTCATGTCTGGGAATAGGAGAATGTGATACTTTCGGTTTGTTTATTTATTTATTTAATTTTTGTATTATGCATATGTTTATTAACTTGCTTGTTTAGAATGTCTTTTATTAAATATGGGATGTTAGTAAAGCAACTGGCTTGCAGATTAGTGTTATCTTTTCAGTGTTTTTCTAAATTGAGGAGAGATGTTATTGATCTCAACATGAATTGCAATAGAATGTCATGAATATCCATGCTCTAATATTATTTCTACTGGCCAAACTATAAGTTTAATCTGTCGAATAAAAAAGTCTCGATGTAACTATAAATGATTCGGATAGTAGCTAATTGGATTATCCTAAAATGATGGTTCCTTTTACCAACTTTTGCTGGCATATTTCTCTGAATGAATTGCTGGTGGGCTGACAGGAAAAACTCACCAATTTCTGAAGTGGTTGGGAACTAATGTAACAAACTGATAATAAGTCCTACAGACCTATTCCTAATAGTCGAACAGAATCCAATTAAAAGCTTTTGTGCAAAATCTTGACAATGAAGATCTGGTAGAATATGAGATCTTACAATTATAGTTCTTCAAGTCAATTTATTTTTGGTTGGATATTACTTGAATGTGGTACTTTCGCTGCCATGCATGGGCTGAGCTGAATTTCTAAAGACTACACTATGCTACAAATATAATAGAGATTTCTAAGGTGTTACTTACTAAAAGTGTCAAGGGTAAGTCACTAAAAATCAAAGCAATGTCATTGCGAATTTCTTTTCTATCTTTCTTCTAGTAGTTTGTGTTATTGTGCTATTTTCTTCTCTCAATTTAAAAAGCTAATAGTAAAATCTATAACCATTTTTGTGTAGAGATAAGCATAATTATGATGTAGATTTCTAAAGTGTTACTAACTAAAAAGTATCTAGGGTAACTCAGTAATAATCAAGACAATTGTTAGTGTGATTCTTTTATTCTTTTTTTGTCCTAGTAGTTTTTGTTATTGTGCTATTTCTTCTCCTAGGTCAAAAGTGAACAACTCAATCTTGGGTTAATTTGTTTTCTGAACTTTTTTTATTTGGATACTTTTTTTTTCTTTTATCTTTTCCCATTTTTCAGAAGTAGGAGCGTGTGGGATTTTCTTATCAATTTCAACAGCAGGATTACAATTTTGTTCCGATGACATTTTTCTTTTCTTTTAATTTATATCATTTTCAATATTTTGTACACTCAATCCATGCACAAACTCCTTTCTCCTGTATTGTGCGTCTAAATTCAATTAAAAGTGGGATGTCCAGGTGGAGATTTTGTCATCATTCTAGATACGTTGCAACATCTGGTAAAATTTGTGGAATACGTTTTTACATGATAGCATTCAGGTATAACATCTGGCACAATTTGTAAGGATAAATCCTTTTAGGAATAACTTATTTTTACCTAATAAAAGAAGGATAAAATTATTTTCTTTGGGAAAATCTTTGTAGACATGGTAAGCTCTTAAACCAACAATTTGTAAAATCTTATATGCAAATTAGGAAAGCTGTGTAAGATAAGGTGCGCTGTAGGCAAAAGTTTCTCAATTTAAGATAAACATTTTAACTTTGGATGTTTGTCAACGCATGGCACTAACTTTATTTTTTTCACTCTTTTGACAGAGGGTTTTTGGTTCATAAACCATTTATGATCTTTGTTGTCTTTCCTATTATGTATTTGGAATCCTTTTTATATCTAGGTTTCGATTTCTTCAGCTAAGTTGGTAAGTCTTTAAATTTATGTGACAACTCATATCTAATAAATTTAGATCATTTAAAAATCATCTTATTCTAATTGAATAATTTTAGGTCAAATAGTATAATTTTTTGCTGGTTTACTAGTTGACAATCACCTACCTGATTTACTAGTTGGAATCTCCTATTTGATCTCTTGCTAATTATGCAAGTTGTGAGTCAATAGGGACCATACACTGAGCTTGGTAGCTGTGGTGGTAATTTCTCAAAAGGTTTACATTTGGGCTGGGTGTTATGTCATAGCATTGCTTATACTTCTTACCCAAAAGAAAATGATATCTAATCATGATATGCTGGAGGTTGGCTAGTCTTTCTTTTTGGACAGTGCTGATTTCTAGTCAAGTGTGTTTTGCCAATGACCTCTTATGGAGGCACTGGTCTAACTTACCCTGCTTCTTAGCAAAATTTGTCCTAACAGATGCTAGATTCTGGGACTTAATGACTGCTAATGCTTGATCTTTTACATGTTGCTAACCTCTACTTCCTTGTAACTGATTCTATTTATATTTTCTGATGTACATGACTCCTTTATTCTGTCTAGGTACTTCAAGACCATCTCACCTATTTTTCAACTGTTAGGGCGCAATATGGCTCTGTGCTATGTCATTCAAACGGTACTTTCTACTAGTAGCCAACAATTTAAGTCTGTTAACTAGTAGGTTGCTTTGTAATCTATTTTGAGAAATGGTAAATGTTAATTAACTTAATTAGGTAGTTCTAGTATTTGTGATTCCTCAGTAAATTATTGCTGAAGAAAAATTGTGGAGATAAGATTTCAGTTAATTTTGAGAATATTTTGAAGCGTTGAAAGAGGTCAGATTGATGATGCAAACTTGTTGTTAACTTGAAGAAATATTTGGGAGTTTACATGGTTGAATCTGAAAAAATATGTTTTGATGGTAATTGTGGTATGCAAAATGGGTTGTTTTGAGTCACAGAAGCAAGAATGGGGAAATATTATGAAGCAGAAAATTTATTGAAACTAGTTTCCTTTCATTTGGATAAAATCCTTTTGTCAAATCTTTAAATATTTGTAAATGAACAGCCATGATAGGGATGAACTCGCCTTGTGGGATGCCAACTCTTTAAAAAGGGTCTTGTAATAGGAAACAAATAACTGAAGTTCTATATTTACAATAAAGTAGGAGATACATGACCCTTTTAAAAGAGAATGCAAGGAATTAATGGGAAGCTGCGGAGAATCTGCTTTTTCTAGCAACATAATAGTAGCGGTCTGTTTATACAAGTTGATGGTGCATATCATGCCTAAGTTCATTTCCGTGTAAAACAAGAGAAAAGATAAATGGGATCTTTTGTATCCTTTCTAGCGATGAGCTTAATCAAAAGTCTTGATTGCTACATGTGCAAGGAAGTTGACTATTAGATATTTGTCTGGTATTCTGTGGTATGTCTCTTAGATTTATATTTTTAGGTCGCATAAATTGGAAAATTTAATGGTAATAAGTGGATTCAATATGTGAATTTGTTCAATTAGAATGGAAAAATAAACGAATATGAATATCCCTTCCATATACATTGGCTAATTATTATGTTAACAGTGGTGAAATGGTTTCTGTAATTTTTCAAGTCAGCTCTTCCAGCACTTGTATGGTGTAATTTTGATTATTAAAAAAATTACCTTACTTGCTATCATAGAAGACTTTGTTGGCAAGGAAAGAATAAAACTGCATATAATTAATTTCACAGCCCAATGCCTCAATGGTATTTTAAGAGATTTTATGATGCACGCACAGATGTATTGTTTTATTTTAGGAAATTTTATGATGCAACCAAATACCTATTATTTTATTTGTTTAATTACCACAATACTGCTTTAACTTCACTATATGATTTCCAGAAGCATATACAGCATTAATTGTTATCATTTTTGTTCTATTGTACCGTGTTCCCAACCATTTTTAGTAACAAATGATTCTGGACTCATCAACAAATGCATTTACAAGGGCATAATAAACAATCTAAAGTCGGGCTATTTCAAAGTTAAAAACATGCAAGGATTTTAGGGAATGGATTTCAAGGAGGACAAGATTTAAATGTGTGGCAAAAGACGCAATACTTGTGCTTAATAAGATGAATATGTCATATTTCCTTGTTCTACCTGGGAGTTGCTATGCTTTACAAAGAAGTGAAAAGCATTAATATTTCAATTACTTCCAGTTGTTGAAAGATATTTATGGAGTCTCATAAATCATTTTTATATGGAAGCATTGTGATTATCAGGAAAGATATTTATCTTTTAGAATTTTTAATCTCTTGATTACCTAAAAACGTGATTTGATGTGTATGGGGCATATAATAAGTGGCGTTACTTTGTATCTTGCAAAGCTTGAGATGTAAAATAAGTTTTATTAGAGTGTCATTGTTTGACTAACAATAGCTGATGTATGTTAAAAACATTCTGTTAATTGAGAAAATATGGTAAAAGGTAGTTAGTAGTTATCATGTTAACCTACCTGTCTTGTGCATTTTTAACAGACAATAAGAAAAAAGAAATGAAATCTGGGAATTTCCATAGATTTTAAATTATGCTGGGAGATCAGGTGCTGATTTTCTAGATTTGAGTGTCTCTGTGGAATGAAAGGCGGTGCATTGAACTTTTGAATTCTGATTATTTATAATGGCACAGTCTGTTGGCTCTTGATGGAGAAAACTGTAATGCTCTTATAGTCTTGTTACTGACATTGAAATGTAAAGAAATTGATGAAAATGAAACTAATTAATGTATGTCAGTCATTATGGTTAATCATTTATTTTGTGCTTGGTTACTCTTATCATTAATATTTAAATTGACTTTTTTGTTGTCTGTTTGAAGTCTGGAATAGAAGTAAATTGATTTCTATTCCGTTAGCAACATGGTGAAATCGGTGCTGGGTTCAGTTATTGAGCTCACTCCCATGCCAATTTGATGCACCATCGGCCTAAATATGAACCTGTTCTGTTACCAACATGGTGAAATCAATGCTAGGTTCAGCTACTGGGCTCATTCCATGTCAATTTGATGCGCCATCAGGCCCAAAAATGAATGGGGTGGTTGTTCTTGTTGAGAACAAAATATAAAGAAGGTATGTAACTCTTTTGTCATCCTGCCCTGCCTTTCTTCTCATAGCTCGTATTAAGAAATTACATGAAAAGAAGAAGATAAAGGAAAATTTGTCTAGAAGTGGAAAATGGTTTCAATAGTCATATTTCCATAAATTTAAAATAGGCGTTTCTGCTTATCTTTGCTTTCAAGTAAATTGTTATTGCTAGTGACTTTTTCAGCATGTTGGATGCCTTTGTAGTTGTTCGATGACAAGCATTATGAAAACTAAAACTGAATTATCATTTTCATTCTCACCAGAATACAGATTGATAAATGTGTGTTAATGAAATTGAGCTTCAATTAGCTTGTTTTCTGGTTTTCCGGGATGGAAAATGTGGTTATACACATTGTGTAGTTTGGTTTCAAATATTGATAAAAACCGCCATGCATAGACACCGGCATGTCCCCATGTGGAGAGAAGGTAACCGGTCATTAAGAAAACTTTTAGTTAATTTTCCTTGTAAGTTCTTTTTTTTTATTTTTTTCCATAACCAAACTAAATATGTTAGGATAAAATATTTGTAACATGCAAGCTATTAGTCCTTGATTAGATGTGGTAAAAGAAAGTTATGTAATGAAGAATGGGAGGTGTTAAAGTGAGTTATAGAATTCTAATTACGATAAAATTTCCATTTACATTATACCAATGACTACATGCTGCCTAGTTGCAATTGCTTGACCTATCAAAGTTGACATTTTTGTCTCTTTGGTGTTGTCTCTTTGTGTTATGACTCGGTTAGATGACAAAAATGTAAACTTTTTACAAATGTTCATTGTTTTTGGTGCAAGCAAATGGTAGTTGATATTTGGTCCTATTAGTATTTTTAAAACCATCATATTTCTCATGCAAGGCACAATGATCTTTGTTTCTGGCTTAGTATGTACTATTATAAACATTTTTGGATTGTTCAACTTACATTAATTAGTTTATACCCTGGATTATCTCGGTGTATATTTGTATTTCAATGAGTTTTAGTTCTACTTAATGTGGTCTGGTTCAGTTTGCTAGCAATGCTTTTGTATGCAACACGTTAGAAAATATTGCTTTTTATGATCATCTGGGAGGTAAGAGAACTAATTTGACCTTTTAGTTGCAATAAAAATATACAAATTATGTATGAGAGGTAACGGATGCAATTTGATTAAGTGCGACGTCCAGTGATTGGCCTTAAAGGCTTCACTGTTTGGCAGGATGTAAAGGTGGAAGAAACAGAAAGAAAGTAAATGATATGTTTTCAATCATATGTGCAGTAGGAGAGGATGGAAAAGTGGAGGTGAAGAGGACAAACTTATAAAATATTGGATTAGTAACCCCTTCCATTATCCACTTCCAAATTTCTGCCTATTTGGTAGGATTGGAAGATTAGTTGCGGATGGAAAATGCATCAACTTCACCTTTTTTATGGCTTCTCACTTCTCTACTCTACTAGCCAAAGAAAGTTGGGATCCAACCTCCTTTTTTTCTTCTCATTAACTCATCCTCTGACTTTTTTCTCATCTTAAGAAACCCCAAATATAAATGAATGTAAAAGAACTTTTTTGAAGGACATTTTTAAGCATTTTAGTGATCTTTGAACTTTTAAATAGATAGCATGTGTTGGAAAGCAGGAATGATGTACACCTTCAAAACAGCTTGAGGGGCAATCTGGAGATATTCTTGGCAGATTTCTTTCCTTTATTTCCTTTTTTGTTTAATTATATGTAGTTAACTATTCTTAGTAACAGGCTGAGTTAGCAGAGAAAATTGGGATAGTTTCGTACCTTTTCTGTTTTCCTTTTTTGAGAAGCAAGATATATGTGTGAATTTCATAGGAATCAATCAGACAATGATTCACCAGAAATAACAACTGGTCTTCCTTGTGCTATTTATAAGTTAACTATTTATTTTATTGTTCTTCTTCCTTTCTCACAATCATGTGATTGTAACAGCATTTTGTTTTCAAGCCACCACAGAACAATTCATTCTTGAAGGAAAGAAGCTCCAATCTGATCATGAAAATTGGCATTTGTCTTGGTCTACTAGCCTTATGGTAGAACTATGCATCTTTTACTTGTTTTATGATGATTTAGCATGGAGCAACGGTTTTGAGGATTGCTTTATCATAATAATTTTGGCCTATTTTCCTGTTTCTTGTTTCCAAAAAGATATTTATGGAAACTGTTTGGTGTATCAAATATCAACAGAACCCAAAAGGGTTATAGAAATCATATTTTGCCATTGAGGGATTCTTAGTAATGTGTCTGTATACTGTTCAGGAGTGGGTGCTTGAAATGTTGGTCTCATGGTTTGATGTAATATATCAGTTAATAGCATTTAGAGGTTCACCCTGCCCTGTTTTATTGCCCCAGTATATGCTACAGATCATGTAAATGATCTGATCTGATTGTAAAAAGCTATATATATATTGAACTTGTAAAATTTATTGATAGATTTTCTGTTTTAGCAGCAGTTAATTGCAGTCACTTTTTCTCAATCTGAATTGTTTCTATGTCTGCAGTGATTAGGAAGAGTAAAGATGCTGCGGTCACTTTTTGTCCCTACATAATAGGAGATAAAGCCTGAGTTAGTGTGGTATGTGATTTTGTTAATCAAGGTATATATCATAAACCTATTTTGTTATTTGCTAAGCCTATTATTAAGCTGTTACTATATTTTGGACCCTCAATTGTTCCTTCTCATGCTCAAGTAGATTCAAACATTTGAAAAGTACCTTATATAATGCATCAAGGTACCAGATTAACACTGGAAATTTATTGTTGCATCCCATCATTTCTGGAATTTAGAGTATATATTCTTTTACTCATTGCCCGTGTTAGTGTTTACACAACTTTTTCCTCTGGACGTGTTGATCTGATGAGCTAATTCCTTGCTGTATGATGGATTCTTGATTACATTCCTGATCTGGACACCACATTAAAGGGCCTAGTTAATTATCAGTTCAGAGCGCACATATATTTTGCTGGTTGCCAATGACATGCATTGTCAATGCATCTTAAATATTAATTCTGTGATATGTTTCAAATAGGCTGACTGTTCCAGAGAATATTAATATGGTTTATGATGCTTGATATATATATATATATATATATTCTTTCTGAGATTATATTACATGTTTGAGATTGCATTGTATTGTAAAATAACATTAATTTGACTATCTAAACTCTTTCCAGAAGTGATTATCATATAAATTTGATTCTCAAATAACCTGATTTTGTATTGATTTCTAAAAGTAGCTTTTCATACATAGATTATTTCACAATCTGATTTGGTAAAGTGTAATGCCAAGAATACTCTTTATAACAATAATTAATTTTTCAAAATAGTCATATTAAAATAAAATAATTAATTATATATTTAAAATATATTAATTAAATTTATTTATTGTTACTGTTTTGTTTCTGACTACTATACTGGCACCTTCATTGGCAACAAAGACAATGATCATACAATGACAAGACTGGTACCATCAAATTATAAATTTTCTGATCAATGCCATAGTGCTAATGCTGTATGCGTAGGGGATACAGGTGAGCCACATGCACCTCCCAGATTCAGTGACCACAGCAATGTCTCCATCAAATGGTGGTAAGTTATGGTGCACCGCCTCCTTCATCTGCTAGATTGGCAACAACAGCGTGTTGCTACAAACCTCCGACTTTGGGCAGTGTGTGCAGCTCACCCATTTCCCCTACACCAGCCTTAACACCATGACATAGATAAGAAATTTTGAATCTGGTGGTTTTGTTTGTGCTGCTGTGAGATTATTGTTTTCATCCCCGGCAGCAAGTGCTGGCATTGTCACCAGCAACAAACCTTGTAATCTTTTTTTTTTTTTTTGGTACCAACTTATTTTAAGAGCTGATTATTTTGTGACTTTATAACACATTAAGTTTCCTTAAAAGTTGATACACTAAAACATATTACCATTTCACACTATACCAAAGAATATTAGGCATAATGCACTTGCATTATTTGAATTTACATTATGTACAGCATATTTTTTTATTCTTTAGGCTGTGTATTGTCTTCTTGCCTAGCTTAGCAATACTTCCAACTACACATATAGCAGTTTCTTTCTTTCAATATTATATTAGATGGACTACTTTGACAGGTAAATATTATAGCATAATCTTGTATCTTTCTCTGTTGGTGGTTTACTTCATACATAGAGTGTCTTGTCCTTATCAACAATTCTCACTCTGTAGTATAGGATCAAACTAAAATGCCTCTTTCTTTATTGAAAGTAATTGCTTGATCAAAATCCTTAATTTTAAGAAGTGACTCAACAGTAGCATTTAGCCTTAGACAAATGCTTTTACTTGCAAAGCATGTTATATTAAATACAACTACAACCACAAACATAACAGCAAATGCAGGTACAGCCTATTACAAGTTAATTAATACAATATCCAGATTTGAATAGAAGACCATTTGTTTCAATTGGCTTTAATACCATGTTAGGCAATTATCTGGACTTTCTAAACTGAAGAACAAAGGGTTTTATCCCTATTACACCTAATGCACCTACAAGAGGAACCAATCATTTTAGCATTCACTGTTGGATCAAATCATCAGTATTGATTCTTGAATGAGCTAACGGCCAAAGAGAAAATTTGGATTTTAGGACTTTGGCTTTTCAACCATATTGAATTGCTTGGGAAAATTGTAGAAGCCATCTTGATTTAATCTCAAAAAGTAAGATTTGCCAATATAAATTTTGGATGCTTCGAGCTTCCAAATTATTCCATCTTCATTAATCTTATCCAGTGTGAGCTGGTCAAGTAAAGAGGCCAAATCTATGTAAAGCTAATTTGGGAATGCTATGACTTTCCAAGTAATTATTGTTAATTGTGTAAAAGAAATAATTAACTGTATGAAAAATCAATTAATTGTTTGGTAAAATATACTTTTACAAGTGTTGTAAAGTGAGTATAATCTGTTTAGTGAATCTCATTGTTAAATTGTTGTGAGAATAGATAATGATCAATATAGACACATATATATGTATTACATACTTATGGTGGAACTTAATGGTTTGTGTGAGGTTATACTTGGGCTTGCATGAGTTATGTTAAGATAATTATTTAAATATATTAAATGAGAAAACTAATTCTCAAAATCTGATTTTGAAAAGTCTTCTTCCCTGCTTCTCAAAATCTACTGTGAAAGTGGGTAATTTTTTAGATTTATTTTACCACACTTAAGAGTGAATTTCAAAAAGGCTTGAATTTCTCTCTTGCTGAAATTTCTTTTAAACTTAAAGTTCCAACTGCAAGTTGTAGAATGAGGGAAAATAACTACCCTATACTTTATTGACACAATCTTAGAATTGCTCAAACCAAAAGAATGAGGATACCGGATTAGCCAAGGAGCAATTACAATTCAACTGTCTTATCAAAATCAGAATATGCTCAACATTACCTGCCTCAGAAACTATGATAGATTAAGTTAAGATATTCCTTGGAGATGGCTTTCCAAAGACTTATAAAATATCGCGTGCCCAACTTTTTAATGTCCCAATAATGAGAGCGAAGACCACAGTTGCTTTTAATCAATTTGGTGGCTGCTATGAGTAGGTTATGTGTATCTAATCTGAATATATTGTAATAATTAAAGTGATATGATTTGTTTAATGGAGAAGAAAGTAAATTTTATATTTGCTATTATTTCATATATTATGAATTTATGGCTTGCAAAGAGCATGGATATCATGTTTCAAATTATTTATTTACTTTTTCTCCTTTAGATAAGCTGAGGTTTCAGCATTTCATTTCTATGGCATAGCAATGAAAGCTTACTTAAGGTTAAAAAGGAAAGGAAGTCTAACAAAGTTTTCAGTAGAACTAGTCCTTATTACATTTATGTTCTATGGCTTTCTGATAAATATGAGCCTTTCTTAAACCAATTCCTTGTTCTTTTTCTTTTTGGATTGCATGCGGTAAGAAACTAAGGCCCTAAATCTCCTACAACAATGAAATATAGTTGTAATTACTTTGTCAACCCTTATGTGCAGTTTATATTGCCAGATTAACAAGGATCCACTTGACAGGTCAGGCAGTTATTAAAATGTGGCCACGTATCATAGGTCTTATTAAACCATGCTGTGACCAACTCAGGGACAGATGGGACCCACATTGATTCTTATGATGTCAAGGGGGACAGGAACACCCCCATTTTAAAGTGTTTAGAAAATTAAGTGGCATTTACTTGCCAAAAATGTTACCATTTTCATTCAATTTCAAAGTCTGATAATAAATTTACAGATATGCTCATTATTTATTTCAGTAATTGAGAGAAGTCAATTTTTATAAGTTTGAAAGTTCTAGTTTACATCATGCTATCTATTTACTGTACATTTGTTTTGGTTGGAAGGACTTGAACTTGGTTACTGCTAATTTCTTCTCCCTTTCTTTTTTGCTCAGTTATGAATTCAGCCATATAGTATTATATCAACAAAGGTACCGTGTAAAAGTAGTTTTTTCTTCTGTGGTTTTTTCAGGCTAAAAGGGTGTGTATATTGGCATGTACTAATTTCCTTGTATATACTATATGTAGAAGATATATTCTTGGTATTCCAGCAGTATATGCAAGCTATTTACTGACATTTGTGTCACAGTCCTTACCAGTCACTAGACCGCAAATATAGGATGGCACTCTTGGTTGAAAAGAAAGGAGAAAGAACTTATTTTGGCGTTTGTGATTGACAGTGGCATTTATGTTATATTGCAAAGTATAGGTGTTAAATCTATAAAGCATCATGTTTATGGTGTCTTAAACATATTGTTTGTTTGCTACACAATTGCTGATAAAACGTTTACTAAAGTGGGTGCATCACATGCAAAACTATTTTCTTCACACCATACCTTTAAGCTTGCTTCCAGTCAATTGGCTTGTAGTTTTTCTTAAAATTTTATATCAAAAATGGCTCTGTCCATTGTCAAGGGACTGCTTGAAAACTATGTTCAGTCATTGGTTGATGAGGTGGCAGATTGTCAATTTAGATTTTGATTTTATTTTGCTGGGTTATTTTGTTCTCCAATGGTGCAGTTAATTCTGCTATATTTTATGGAATGTTTGTCTAAGTGTGTGCCATTTGATCTTGACAATGTTGTATAAACTTGTTCTCATATGTGTTTTTGCACTGAATTTCACCTTTGAATTCTATCTACATGGTTCCAGTGGTGTTCGGAGGTAGCTTCTATAATGCAGAATTCTTCCTGCTCCGGCATATTTTGCATCTTAAGTTGAGTTAGAAGTTAAGGGTCACATGCAAAACATTTTCTTGTTTGGAAGAGAATGGTTAGGTATTTGATGATGTTTTTGCATCTCAATCCTTCCAGGGAATCTGAAGTGATCAGTTTTCCCATATTCAGACATTGAAAACCGATGAGGAACCTAATTCTGTTTTGCAGTTGATCAATTCCTACTGCATTGCTGTAGAAGCAATTTTGTTGCAACTGACTATCTGCATGTACTGACACTCTCTAAATTTATCTAATTTATGCAGTTCTTTGTGTTATTTTAACTTGTGCTCCATCCTTGCAGTGATCTTCCAAATGTTGATTTCTCTCAGATGACTGTGCTGGCCTGGCAAGTAGAGTAGGGAAGCTCGTGGTAAAATTGGTTTTTAATCTCTTTATAGGGAATCCAGTAAATGAACAAGCGATGTCTACTCTAGTAAAATTATGGAGAATATGAGGGAAGATTTTATGTTAGGTTGCCATTTAAGCAGGCTCTTTTTGGGCCTCCCTTGTTTTGGGCTTTCTCGTGCTCATTTGGGCATCTTAATTTCTTTAGGCTCTTTTGGGCTCCTTTGGGTTCCCTCTCTTAAGCCTCTCGATTTATTGTCTCTCAAACTTTCCCAAGTCTCTGGGATTTTGGTCACCATCAGACTTTCCTAATCCTTTTGGCTTTCCTTCACTCTCAGATTTACAACCTCAAGAAGGGTCTCTCTGATATTATTCTCGGATTCTTAAGTTTACAGTCTCAAGCTTTGTTTCTACTTTTGACTTTTCTATAATGATATCCAAATTGAGAGGGGGAGTAATAGAATTAAAATAGGAAATAATAACTTAAGTCTTATTGACGTAGTGGAAGAGTTTAGGGCAATTAGTGCTTAAACAATTAGCTTAATTATTTGAGCCTAGAATGGGGTGATTGTGGTTGGAATAATATTGCTAATTGTTTGAGTCTAGAATAGGGTGATTGTGGTTAGAACAATAGAAAATAATTAATTTTAAAGAAACTTTAAAATTAAAATTTTGAATTGAAAGAAAAGAAAAACAATACATAAACTAATTATTGCTGTTCTATTTATACTAATTGAACCAATCCTAATTCTAGACTAAAAACTAATAAAATTCTTTACTAAATAAAAATATTAAATAAAGTAGAAAAATAGAAAAAAACTATTCCTAATTAATAAATAAGAATCCTATTAAAATAAGAAAAATTAAACAAAAAAATAGAATTCCTATTTATTCTACGATTATAATTTTTTGTTAGATTTCTTGTCAAACTATTATTGTTGTTCCTAGTTTATTTTCGTTTCTCTTTTGATCCTACATCAGCACATGTTCTATGTAATTATTATTATTCACAAACAGTACAATAGTTTATTTTCTCTAGAAGTTAGAAATCATAGGTGTAGGGTATTTATGTACTAAAGCACATAAAAACTACCATTAGTTTCTTTTCACAGGTTGGAAAGATTTGATTTGCATTCCGTGCTATTTTTAATCTTATAGGCACGGATTGGATATTAACTAAATTAGTAAACTCTAAGACAGCTCCTGTGTGGTACAAAACTCTTATGAACTTGTATTAAAATTTTTATCATATGTGACAATATAATTTGTAGATGTTGCATTGGTTTTCGGACAGAAAAATTTTAGTTCTTTTTCAGTGGCTATGCCAATTTGTTATCAGATTCATTTCTTTTCTTGTCTTATTGTTTCTTTGGATCCATGTTTTAAGTAGATTTGTATTTCCCCAATCATTTAGCAAGTACAGATTGGATCTTCTATATTGTGCAGTATCGGTGCCCAGCATGTGAGACCTGCATGTGCTGATCTCATTCAGGTTTGTGATCAGATGCATGAGAAAAAGTAGCAACTCCTTGTATGATGCCCTTGCTTCTAATTTTTCTTATATTTTGACATAGAAAAATAATGTTTTACTTGTTGACTCCTTTAATTTTGATACGTTATTCTATGAGTATAAAGCAGACATGCGTTAACTTCTTTTTTCTTTTCTGCATTCAGTTTCCAAAATACAACTTCTAATCACATCCACTATCCATTGTTTGTTTGTACCCAAATATTGTACGACTCCTGAATGTGTTTTCTTGTGCAAGACCATTACTGTTATAGATGAGAATGAGATAGTTGCCCTTCAAAAGCGCTGAAATCTAGAATGTCACAAGTATAGACTAGTGCTCTAACAGCAACAGCAGCAGCAACAGATGTTGTAGTTTAGTTGTATTGTGTGTGTGTATATATCTATCTATCTATCTGAAGAATTCCTGGAAATGCTCGTTAAGTTTCTAATTCATTCATGTACTTGATTTGGGTGGCCTTTTCTTTTCTAATGTAACTCTACTAAATTTCATCTCATCTCTATTGACTTTTTCACTTTTAGTACTGCAATAGCATTTTTCTTCTCGTTTTGACAAAACTTAGATACCACCCCACTGACATTAAGGTTTTGTTTAGATTGTGGCCAATTTTACTTTGCTTTGAAAGTAAAACTAAAAAAATTATTCAGTAATATTAATTTTTATTGGGATCTAATAATTTTTTTTAATTAATATTTGATATTTAATGCTTTAAGTTTATTGCACCTCAAAAGTTATCACACCTCAACAGAAATGAACTTCAATTAATTAAACGGTAGACATTCATCTCTGCTCTTTTTGATGTCATGTGGCCCATCATTTTATTTATTTTTATATCAATTAGTCTTTTCAGCTGTTAAGGAATCTTGGTTTCTTTTTTAAATTAAATAATTAACGTGTTAATTTGACATAAAGAATGAGATTCAAATATGTAAGAAAATACACAAAGTAGAATGAGAGAGAAGAAACTTGAATCAATTAAATTTATCAAATTAGTATTTATTTTTTGCGTTAATGCAAAAATATATAAATTGTATTTACTCAAAAATATTTGTATCTAATTGATTTATATACAACAACATAAAATTTTATCAATTTTTTTTTCTAAAGACATTTATATTTTGTAGAATTTTTGTATCTTAAATTTACATTAACATAATCTTTTTTTTTTTGTTTATATGTATAAGTAAAAATTATTTTATCTATATTTTAAAGATATTTTATTACGTATTTTAAAATTTTAAATTACAAATGAAAAATAAGATGTTTTAAATTTGAAATAAATAAACAACCTATTATTTTTATACAGATTTTAGATTAAAAAAAATATTATATTCAAGATTATTCAGATTTTAGACTAACTTAGATTTTAATTAAAAAAAAAAATACTTTGAAAAGAAAAAAAGAAAGAAAGAAAGAAAGAAAGCTATCTCACTCAAGTTTTACTTAATTGTGTTTTATTTTAAAGATTTTTTTGAAATACCCTTAATTTTTATAATTTATATAAAATATCCTGAAACTTTGACAAGTATTAAGAATCTAATGAAGAAAAAGGAAATAAAATAAAATAAAAAATTATGTATTTATAATAATATCTTATACTGGCATTATTGAATCTTAAAATACTGAGGGAGATTGACAAACAACTCCCTTTAGTTTGGGGGGGTTGTGTGAAAATAAAAAATAAAAAAATTATGCTCCCTTCGGTTGGAGAAAGAAAAGTACATGTTACTTCAAATTTAGAGAACACGGAATGGATGCATTATCTTTTCCCAACAATCCGCCTGCCCGAGGACAAAGCATCCAATCCTATCTATCCGCCTACCCCCTATTCGTTATAGGCTGAAAACTGAGAATAACGTCTTCTTTGCATGCTTACCCAGCCTAGAACCGGATGATGAACATATGGTTTGAGTACAACGTTCTCCATATAACCTTCTAATATTTTAGAAAGTCACGTTAATCCGTAAGTGCTCAACCGCCCACCACTTTAACAACTGCCCAGCTATCCATTCTTTGAGCAACTACCTGCTACGTAAGGACGGTTACAGACAAGTCACCTCCTATAGTCGTTTAATTGGCATCTATAAAAGGGAGGCTTATTCACAGGAAGAGGTAAGAAATTTAAGTAATTGTTATACTGTCAAATGATTTCCTCAGTTTATGTTTTTCTTTTTTTCCCATTAAACACTATCCTTTATTTCTTTATGGCTTTTCCCTTAAAACTCATCAAACACATTTCTTCTTAAGCATTGGAGAGTTTTCTCCAATCACACACCGTCACCTCTTATTGCTATTTGTTTCATTGGAGATGAGATATCCAGAAGTCGAGAAAGAAAATATCATTTGTTGACAATTGTAGAAGAAAAAATTAGCGTCAATAGTTAGCACCACCTGTGAGAAGTGAACCAAAAAATCAATTTCAAGAAAGAATTATGGTTACATTTAAGAAAGAAAGTATGGAAAGATACTAAACGAAGCAGCAAAAGTGTTTCAACAAAATGATAGTCAGTATTCCGAATAACTACATATCAACAAAAGGTGGTCCAATATTACAACAAAAGTGCGCTAGCTCGACAATTCGATAAAGGTGATCTAGTTATAAGGAGTGTAAGGCAAAATACTTGGGACACCAAGAGATGGAACTTTTGGCCTAAACCAGAAGCAATCCATACAAGGTACTGAGGATGCTTTGACTAGGAACATATCAACGCAAGCATACAAATGACAAATTTGTCAAAAAAAAAAGAAGATATGGTTAAAAAACTTATTTTAGCATTATGCTTTTATTTCCTTGTATCATTATTTTGTTAAAAGTTTTTCGTTGCTATTCTCTCACTTAATGAAGTTTAATCATGCCAAGAATTTCAATGATAGTTCTACTAATTTCCTAACATTTTGTTCGACTTCTAGAACAATATCATTTCAATGTTCAAAGTCCTATACAGGTCCATGAACTCTTAGAGACTTACTAGCGTTACAAGATAAAAAGGTCTATACAGGTTCGAGAACCTTCGGAGACCTACAAACTTAACAAAACTATAATAACTCGAGGAACACTTGAATTATTAAGGCATTGGAGCAGATACCTTATGAAAAAAAAAAATTATTTGGACAAGTAATCTCAAGTTAAAGAAGTACAATTGTTTAAGAACTTTTTAAAATATGAAGGTACGAGGATAATTGCTTGGTGAAACTTTTTTGTACCTTTAATAATTATTCATATGTTAAGATAAATTGTTATTATGCTATTCACGAGAAGCAAGACTATTATTAGAGAACTGTTCCAAATATTAAAGCAAAAGACTATTTGTTAGTGTTTTATTGTGCATCGAGATGAAATCTCAAGTTCAGTAATATTTACCCAGTAGAATTTATTATTTATTAAGCTATATTGTACATTAAAATACAAACAAACGAGCATAAACAAGAAATAAATCATGAACAAAAGTTATATTAATAAATTATTACAAAAATATGTATCATGAAGTCAATCATTTACATTCTCGATTTCAAGTTGAGCACCCAAGGCACTGGTGATACCAATAGGGTCTTCAACGTTATCTTTTGAAGATCAGTCCTTTCAACAATAGAGACTTGATTTCTAGCGTCAATCGGAATGTTCTCATCCCTACATTTTTTATTTTTATTTTATTTTTTTATTTTTTGGTAGCCTCTGCACCGCTATCATCACCCTCATTCTAGGGACAAACAATTAGCAAACGTCTCCGCAAAACCCCTTGGTGAAGAGAGATATCTAAGACAAGAACTTGAAATTTTGACAAATATCATAATGCATATTGCTTCCCAATTGTTACATGCGTCGTACATGACTAAGATTATCATACATGTCATGCATCATATCTTGTTCAAATTGACTTAGAAAGGGTATTAAATCAGTTATGGTTCAAGTTGATGGAATGCTCTTGTAATAATTAAAACCTTTGGAAAAATGCATCCAACACAAAATTACAAAAAATTAATCACATAGTTTGAGTAATTAGCTTTCTAACTCAAATAATTTGTTAACTATAAGAATATGCTAAAGTATTAGTGGTCGAGTTCATTTCATATTCTCATTTTATAATTATACTAATTTTTATGTGAATACATATATTTAAATAAATTTTATTATCTATCTTAATTTTATCTATTTGTTTGATTTCATGTACTTACTTGATCTATGTCAAAATTGATTTTGAATAAAATTTTATCACTTTATGATAAATATATATTTTTTATTTTAAGTCAAATATTAAATTATCTTGAAACAATTGTAACTATTTTTTTAAAAAAAATTGAAATATCAAATAACTTAGTCATGGTGTATTTGCTAGGAGTTAGAAAGTCTTGAAAAAAAAAATTTATATACAGTTTACCAAACAATAAAAATTGCCATTAATATGAATTTTAAAAATTATATTTTAATAGGATAAATAAATAAGAGTATTTTGAATGGATGACAATAAAATTGCCAACTTGGTTGGGGGAGGTTGAATCACAAGTTTCTTATCTTATCTTTTATATATATATATATATATATATATATATATACATACATACATACATACATATACATACACACACACATATGTGCAGAACCAACTAGAACTAGCAAATGGCACGCCAGGAGCCACGCCACTAAATCCAAGGAAGGGCGTTCTCATTCTTTCTATCAAGTACACTTGAATGCGTGGGTCTAATATAATTAAATTTTATAAATTTAGATAAATTAAATAATTTAACAAAAACAAAATTTATTCAATAAAAATCTCCTTTACATATTTTTAGACTTTAAATTTAATTTTTTTAACTAATTCAATTATATATAAATAAAAATATTAAATTAAAAAAATAAAATAAAAATATATGATATTTTTTGTTAATTTAAAATTATCTAACACTTTTAACTTTAAAATATAGTGATAGATAGATAACTAGACATTTTTGTTTTATTGAACACCATCTAACACTTTAACAATATATATTTCATGACTTTTATGTTAAAATTATGAATTGAAAATAATAATTATTAAATATTAATAAAATAGTAAGCCAGCCAGAATAAAAATTAATTTTGCTTTCAATAGTACATGGAAAGCATCAACTTACTCAACAACGCTGAGCCAGAATTAGAAGTTGAATATTTGCCCTCTCTAGTCAATCCACTTTTCTATCACTTTCTTTCTACTCTTCAAAAAGAAAGCCGAGTATTTTGTTGAGGAATTCAAACATGTTGAGTGTTTTCAACAGTTACCGGCCCTCAAAAAGTTAAGCTTCTTTTGCTCAACGATCCCTGTCTCCCTCAATACGACTGACTCCATCCTCTTCTCCCCTTTGTTGCATTCAATCCCTAGATAGTTGTTCTCTCTTATGATAATTCATTGGCTTGTGGTTAAGAGATATTTGATAAATTTCAATAATATTTAGATTGAAGCAAGAATAAATTAATTTTTTTTCCATCTAAATTTTAACTACAAATATTAACAAATTAGTTCGTAATCTTTAGCAAACAAAATTAGAGAGGTATTTGAAATACCTCTCTTGATATTTGATAAAATTATATATAAATATAAGTTTTTATAAAATTAAAAGAAAGTACTATTTAATAGTAATATTGTTATATTTAATTATTATTTGATTAATTGAAATAATAAAGTTACTAAAATAACCTTATGTATATAATTTTAAATATTAATAATATTTTTCACGTAACTCTTTTGAGGTTTAAAAAATTAATAGACCCTTTAAAGTTATTTTTTATATTTTGATATTTAATTAATTTAATTTTACAAATATATATATATAAATTAAGTATTAATTTTAATAAAACAAAACCTTAAATTACTTACTTATATAAAATTATAAATTATTTAATTTAATAAATATATATAAAATTATATAATATAAATATATATAAACAAATATTATAAATTGTTTACATATATATAATTATTTTAGTTGTTGTAAAATAATTTTATAATTATTGAATTGTGCTATTATCAAATTAAACATGGAAATATTTTACTATAGCTAAAATAATTTTATATAAGTAAATAATTTATAATACTTATTTATATATATGTATATCATATTATTTTATATATGTTTTAAATAATTTATA
>CP135552.1:3709620-3801946 GCA_032402905.1 Khaya senegalensis | reverse complement strand
TATAAATAATTAATATAAATGATGATATTATTAATATAAATAATAATTAATGCATAATTTATATTTATAATTAATATTAAAAATTTTATTTTATTTTAAATTTTTATTATAATTGAAAATTTTTTGGATGTAAAGATTAATATTTAAAATATATAATGTAGAAGCCAATGACAAACTCATGTATAAAAACAAAAATAAAAAATAAAAATAAAATTAAATATCAGTAATTGAAGGAAGGTTT
Organism: Khaya senegalensis; assembly: GCA_032402905.1. Taxonomy (NCBI): domain Eukaryota; kingdom Viridiplantae; phylum Streptophyta; class Magnoliopsida; order Sapindales; family Meliaceae; genus Khaya; species Khaya senegalensis. Next base: position 3,801,705 of record CP135552.1, on the reverse strand, counting down.
AAATTGGTCAGGCATGTGAAAGTGACGGGACAGATAAAGAAGAAGGAGAAGTCAAGGGTGGGTAAAGGCAGTGATAGAGTGAAGAGAGTGAAGAGAGTAAAGAAGGTGAAGAAGATGAAAAAGGTGAAGGTGAAAAGTTAATTGGAGGGTAAAATTATAAATATAATTAAATAGTGAGGATAAAATAGGTAAATTGGGTTATTTTAGTAAGATTGATTTAGGGTTGACCAAAAATATCAAGAAATTTTAAAATAAGTTTATTTTCGAAAATTTTCCGTGTTTAAAACTAAACTCGTGAATAAAATTATGCAAGACTTACAGATAATGTCATTATTTGCGACATTGAAAAGTTTACATTTTATTATTTGGTTTTCCAACTTTAAAATTAGACCTCAAACAAACTATGAAGGAAACAAGCCAGCTGGTACTAATATGTAATATTTAAAATATTTTATCATTATTTATTAATTACAAAAGCATAGGGGTCTATTCAAAATTTTTAAAGTTAAGTTTCAATCGCAAATTGATATAATCGAAACTTGGTAAGTTTTTACTTCTAGGGCCACTTTCCTCTAAATTTAATTTTTTTGATTAATTTAGTAAAAGAAATGTAACTTGATCATTTTTGTAAAATAATTTTAAAAATATTCTTTTTGAAAATTTGACCAAATAAAAAATTATATTTTTAATAAAGGTCCTAAAAATATGATATCATTAAAATGGGTTTCCTTGCTAAATCAAAAAAACTTTGTTTAAGTATTTTGTCAACAATAATGGACTTAGTTTCAAGACTTTATGTCAAGCACAATGAGCTTCTTTATTATTATTATTTTTTTGAGCATGATGTACTTGGTTAAATTAAAACGTTAGTTTAAATTCTATTAACAAACAATGACATAGAGTCTTTTTCTTATGTAATTGTGTCAAGTATCAATGACAAATAGCTTCTTTAGATGAACTCTTGATAGAAATATATCATTTATTTATGACATAATCAAATTCAATCAAGAGAACTCGTTTTTCTTTTGAGTGTATATATAAGGCAGTCAGATAGGAATTCCTTTTGGATATTTCTGATTTGGATTTAGTAGAAAGTTCACTTGGTGGACTTCTTCCCCAGTGATCTCTTCTAATTCTTGCGGAGTCCCTATCCTATGCTTTTGGTAATTTCTTGTACCTGACTTCTGGCCCCACTTCAAACATTCATTTAACGTTTATTTATTGTGTTAATGTATAAGATATCAAGATTTTATTATTTTTCTTGCGTCCTCGTCCATCATGAAGTAATTAATGAAGGGCTTTTATGGATCATCTCATCAATTGATATTTTAAAATCTTTAATGTTGATTATGACACATGGAATTTAAAACATTTTAAGTCTAAAGATTTAATTCATTAATGACATTTTTTATTCAAACAACTCATTGTTAATTTTAATTGCTAACAAAAATTTCACAAACTAGTAGATAAACTTCAACCACTCTTCTTTCTCTTTTTCTCCCTGCTCTCATCTTTTTATTTCCACAGTTCTGTTGCATCGAAATCTCTTTATAAAATAAAATAAAATAAAAAAAAGAGAAATTATAATACTAAAAGTTGGTGTTTTCAAATTTTTATTTTGCATTTTTAAAATATAACATAATTTTAAACTAAGTCTTAAAAAAATATTGATGAGAAGATGATACAAACATAGGAAGTGTTTGGGCTTTTGTTTAGATACTTCAATTGCATCATTAATAAGTGAGTTAACATCAAAATAACATGCATCTCATGTGTTGTAAACCCCAAGAACAGAACATCTACGCACATGCATCAACAAGATCTTAAGACAAAAACAGATGGAATATTAAGTGCATTACTTCCTTTCAGAGTTGACAAAGTTTAACGTATTTGTCTGTCCGAACAATCTTTAAGCATATTTCCAACATAATAGTTAGAAAATGCAATAACTTATACACTTTGACAGAGATACTTGAATTTAACGTGTTGGCAGATTATAATCTTACTGCCTTAATAAATCGTGACAATAAATTGCTCTAGAAATACATATTTTGGGATACCACGTAGAATTAATTCTTGGAAACACTAGCAGTGTTTTCATTTGAAGACGTATTTCACAATTCCAGGAATGTGAGTATTCATGAAATAATCATCCCAATCAATGCACTTCGGATCAAAATAAAATATATGAGTCTCTGTTCCACTTTCTCTCGCTGCCATTCTCAATTTCTCTGTGTTATTGTCGTCGAATCTGTGACAAGCCCAATAAGAATAAGGCTTAATCTATTTTATCAAATGACTGACTCAACTTGGGAAATAGAGTAGCATTATTCCAAAACAAAGAAAACGTACATGCCACCGAAGAATAAGTATGGTCTGTAAAGTTCTACCAGTCGCATTACGAAATTGATCTTCCTATTAAAATGACTGTACGTGCCCTGGAAATACCGGCAAAATGCTGTATTTGCCAATTCTAGTCCCTGTAAGTAAGAAAGAGTTTGAACAAACATCAATAAGAATTAATTAATTAATCAATAATAAATTTATACTACTGCTGAGATTTGGAATAAATTAACCTTGAGTGGTAAAATATAACGAATGGTCATGTGTCTGTGAAAGCTTGCCATGTTGCTGAAAACAGTAATCTTGCCAACCTTAACAGGCTTTCCATCCTTGTTAATCCAAGGTTTTTTTGTGAAGTAACGGAAGCCGAAATCCTGAAGATCAGTGTATCTTACAGGATTTCTTAAAGAAGATCCCACTTGATAAATATTGACATCACAAGGTTGCTTTGCATGTGCTACCATTGCCACAATTATAGCATTCACCACCATATCAGCTGGTATCTGCAATTTTACACACACACACACACACAAATATTATGATAGGTCCACATATGTATATATTAGCGTGAGAGTTTCAAATAGTACAGTCTTATCAAATATATATAATATAATAGGATTATCTAATTAATAAAATAAGAAAGATTTATTTATTAATAGTGGATGAAAAAAATTAAAAATAAATTTTATAAAATTTTCTCTCTATATTAACTAAAAGAAAATTTATTTTAACTTTTTTCATCCATCATCATTGAATAAATTTTTCTTTTATTAATTGAATGTTCCTACTACATTTTATATGATAAGATCGTTTTCTACTTAAAACTCTCTTTAATATAGATAGCTTTGTATTAATTAGCACTAATCCAAACAAGCAAAAACAATGAGAATTTAAATAAAAATGTATGGGATTGCATTAATTAATTTCATGTATGTATGTATGTATGTATGTATGTGTATATACAATACTTATACATATATATATATATATATTTAGCTTAATTAAACTCACCACATCAACAACTCCCTTAACGTCTCCAAGGAAGCTAGTTAATCTTCCTTTACCATAGCCAACAGCGAGGCTATCAATGGTTCTGGGAATAAAATACGATTTTAGAAACCCTAACCTTAAATAAAGTTAAATTAGATATAATTGTGTTTGAATTAAATTCGACTTACCTGACACCTTCAGCCCAACCAGGGAATGGTTCTTTGTAAGTACTGGTTATGATAGTTGGGCGTATAATCACCACTGACATACTTTCTTTCAGTTCTCCTATAAGCATTTCACCCATAGTCTTGGTAAATGCGTATGTGTTTGGCCATCCACATAGTTTTGCCCTGAAATCATTCAATTTTCAACAGATATATATATTTGTTATTCATTTTGCTATTAATAAATTATGAACTTCTAAGTTTTCTTATTTATTTATATGTGTTGGTAATTAACTTGTATTTCTATACAGAAGAAAATTATGCTACGCAATATATTTAGTGTGGCGTAGTATAACATTAATGTTCAACATGACTTGTATTTTCGATGTAGTATGTCATTAATGTTTTCAGTATCTATCTGTTTATTGCAAACAAGAAAAAAGATATAAACGCTACCTGATGTAATGATTAAACCGAGGAATTGACTCTAGCTTGTGTTTGGCAGTGAGTCAATCAGTTAGTAAATAACATGGCAAGAAACTGTGACCATGTACAAGTGCGTTTATGACCAACTACAAATACAAATATTTGCAATTGCCTTTTAATATTTATTAGAATAATCTTAAATTAAATGTTTTTTCTCTTGTTATGAATAAACATAGTTAGTACTGCATGATGTCTGAAATCAACACCATCTAGTTACTTACTAAATTTGTTAAAAAAAGAAACAAGACTACAAATTTTATATATACGGTTTACCTAGCTAGCAAGAAGGAAATTATAGAAGAAAATAAATAAATTTAAAGAAGGTTACAGTAGTGATTTTGATTGGTGTTCGTTCAATATAATCTCAAAAGTAATTAATACAAACCTTTTGATGCCCAAATCTTTCATGGCAAGTGTAATTTGTTCGTCAGTTGCCCCCTCTGTTTGTAGTTCATTCAATTTCTTCTCAACCACCTTCTTCTCGACATCAATGTCTAATCCAGTTGCACCGTTAAGCGTCTCTCCCATCTCATATGAGTTTTCCGATATCAGCCCAGATCTTTCCCCAGCTACATAAGCTGAAAACACACCAAACAAAACGTGCTTACCTCCGAAGTTGTTGATTCCAAGTGCAAACATAGAGAAGAACAATTTAACCTCAATGATATTATTATACTAAACTACTGCATGTATGCTTAAGTATGAAAACAATTTAACCTCAATGATATTATTATACTAACCAGTGGAAACATGGATAAGAACTTTTAGCTTGTCGCATTTCTTTACGAAGTTCAAAACATTCTTAGCTCCGAAGGTGTTGATTCCAAGTGCAACATCGTATCTGCGACAAAAATAGTAATTAATTGTCATTAATTTGGATATTAATTCTAATATATAGTTCGCAATTACTTGCCTTTCATCGAAGTTGGTTGTGGCAGCTAAATTAACGACGACGTCTAATTCATTCAACATCTCTTCTCTTAAATTGGAGTCATTCAATCCCAAATCTTCAAGTGAGATGTCCCCAGGAACAAGCGTGATCTTTTCTGTGATAATCGAATTGAGATTTGCACCTGATTTTTCCTTTATAACCCTAAACAAGTCCTTTCCTATCACCTGTAATTACAAAAATTCAGTAATCAACATATATTTATTTTAGTAATCAATAGAATACCTACGACTCTGAATGGAGATATGGAATGGATTTTATTAATTTGTTCTATGAATACACATAGTTAAGCTTTCTTCTCTAAGAAAGTTGAACTTTATGCCTCATTGCGGAAACGTAGTGTGGCTGACTTAGCATCTGCTGCTCTAAGAAGAAGATAAAGCTTCTTCACATCTGGTTGAACCCTCAGAATTTTCTCCACAAAAACTGGATGTATAAAAGGAGTTATAGTGAAACTTATCACTTAAGAATCCTCAATACAAATCTAATAAAGAATTTACAGCAAGGAAAAGGAGAGAATATTACTCTTTCCCAAATACCCAGTTGCACCAGTAACTAAAATGGTCTTGTTCTCAAGAAACTGTAGAACACTTCCAAACTCCATTGGTATGGACATTTATTTTACTATCAACGAAGAAATAGAGAAAGAAAGAAGAAGAATAAACAAAGCTAGCTAATTAATGTTGAAGAAGAGTTACAAAGCGCTAGCTATAAGCAAATTATGTTGTGTCATTGGATCTAATATAGCAGCAATTAAGAGTTAGAGTACATGCAAAATTTTGAATCATTTTTAGATTTTTAAAATATATATTTATGTAATGTACGCAGTAGTAAATTGAAGAAACATTATCTAGTACAAGCAGACCACCAATTTATTGTTTAGTTTAATGAAATATAAATATATTTAGATAAAGGAAACAAATTAAACAGATCACCGAATCACTGCTGCCTTTTTGGATTTTAAGGTTTGGGTCACCTAAACAACCCAGTTGTAGAGGTAACATTTGTAGCTGTGACAGCGCCACAAAATTGGGAAAGCTAACGACACATTTCTCACTAATCCTAGTCTTACAGTTGGATAAGGTTCTTGACCTACCCTACTCACCTCAGCAGATAATGCAGCAGTACTGCCGTGCTTCACTGTATCTCTTGTTTACATTTCTCTTTTAGTCTGCTGCGTCATCTAACCAGTACTAAAATACAAATACAATAGGCGTGCACATATGAGTTCAATTATAAAAATATATGAAGGGTATTAAAAAATACATATATCTGTTCTTCACGTAAACTTTTTTCTAGCATTTTGATGTTTCTTCTAAAATCAAAAGAAAGGATTAATGTTCTGGTAGAGTCAGTGAACCTATAGGAAATGGCATTCCTCCCATGCTGTTGATGTAAGGCAGAACATGCATGCTGTGCTAGCTGTTTTGCAGATCTTGGATTATTTGCTTCATCGATTCAATAAATCTTAACAAGTAACTATGGATATTACTTTTATTCTGTTTCTTATAGGCTTTGCGGTGCATTCTTTTTGTGGGGTCTATGGCATGAATATATTTATACATGTTTCAATTTAATTGTACATTTATATTTATGTTAATTAATTGAAGTATATATATATATATATATCATTAATAAGATTATTCTGACATCAACGATGACGGAAATTGAGGAGTTAATTTCTGACGGTATTCTTCTTTCTATGCATTGAGAAAGCTACAAGATTAGGGCATATCTATGAATTCAAAGAAAAGAGTACAAGATTGGCAACCTATTGAGTATGGCCTTCATAGACACGCCCAATTTTAAATATTTCTACTATTTCTCGCACCCAATCTTTTTTATTTGGCATAAACAATTATATATATATATATGATAAATTGCCTGCAGATCAGATAAAATGATTTCTTCTCTATTTTGATTAGGATTCTGATATTAAAGCGTAGCAGTTTAGCGCACGCACAAGTACTGACAAAATTAATTTTTGTTTAATAGTAATTGCTGTAATATTTTTTTCAACCGAGGAAGGGTTCTCTTCTGCTGCAAGTTTCTTATCATATGCACACGAATGCATTATGTGGTTAGGTAAATTAGGTTAGGCCTATTTATGTCATTATAATGCCAATGTACTTCATTAGGATACACCTTTAATAATGTCATTCATCTTTCTAGCACACAAATGCTACTCTCATGTGACTTGTATTAAATAAAAAATAAATAAATATTCACAACAATACATAAATAATAATACCAATGTATTAAATTTTAATTTTAAGTTTAATTTAATTTTGTTTTTGTTGATTCAAAACTACAACACAAAGATTATGAGGAAAATATAATTAAGATTTTTGTTGTATATTTTTTTAACTCTTTTCTTAAACTTTCTATTTAATTTTTTAAAAGAATTAAAATAGAGTAGGTTAGCTAGAAAATCTAATGGGAGACTTAAATAAGTTTTAATATGACCTTTTTTGTGATCGAATGTTTATAGACATTATACTGTAAATTATGAGGGAATAAATCATAAATATTAATTATTTTATTTGTATATAATATCTTACAATGATATGCATAATGAATTTTGAGATTAAATATTAATTTACCTTACAATCAATTTACATGAGATTTGATTTATAATTATTGAAATAATAATGTTATAGATACAAATTTATTCATAGAAATTGATAAGTTGTCAATATTATATCATTATTTTTATATTTTTATAAAAGTAAAAATAAATAAAAAAATAAATAATATAAAATACATGATAACAACGTAATTTCATTCATCATTTTATAGAATTTGTACAAAAGATACACTAAGAGATTGTATCCTTATTTCCTACCATTATTATTTAATTATTAATTAATTGATATGAACAATGAGGAGATGTCAACACGAAAAAAGCAATATTTTCTGTACAAGAAAGATGAATGACACTATTAAAGGTGGTTATTTTCTGTATAAGAAAGATGAATGACATTATGAAAGGTGGAAAGTAGCATGCAAAGGCGTAGTCACGTTAAGCATTCTGCTCTAATTGGCTAAAGGAGCGTGTAATTATTGGTCTTGGGTGTGTGTGTGTGTGTATGTATGTATATGTATATATGTTTGACCCGACAAGTCTTCACCAAATAATGTAATTAACCTCAACTCTGTTGCCTATCAATTAGTAAATACTAATTGGCATTAGGTGAGCTATCTCTTTAGGGCTTTGGTAGGATGGTCGCCGGCCTAAATGGTAATCAAATATTTACAGTTAATAATATTATAATCTCTACTTTTTTTCTTCACTAAAATATAGAATGCTTTCCTCTTATTCTTTTTTTAACAATAAAGTACTATAAGAAGGTGATCTCACAGTTACAAAAATGTGTAAGATATGCTCAAAAAAATTTTGATCGAAATAGGTGTGAATTATATATCGGTGCCCTATTGATATTATAACTGTAAATGACCTTTAATCTTGGTAATTAAAGAGAGAAGAATAAGAGCTTGACCAAGTCTTGTATATAATATATGTTGACCAATTTCTTTGTAAATGTGTAGGTGAACAATCTAAGTCTATTGTAATGTCATGTAGATGAACAAATTAAGAAAGCTATTATTACAAAACCTTGAACAAAGTTAATATCTTGGGACCCAAACGATGAATAATATAGCACTTATAAAAATATATCTTTCCAATTGTTAGTTTTCTTTCAATCATTTCAAAAAATTGATTATCCCACTGACAAAAGTTGTTTTTATAATGTTTGATAACAAAGTTGATAGTTAAAGTAAAACAAAAGAGAGTTTTAAGTAGAACAGTCTTACCACATTAGTATTTTTGACGTAATGAGACCAATCAATTAATGAGATAAGAGAAATATATTTATTAAATTTGGGTTAAAAAAGTCAACAAAGAGTCCTGTATATTTTTCTTACTACATTAATTGAATGGTGAGACCTTTTATTGACTTTTTTAATCCAGACTTAATAAATATATTTATCTCATGTGGTTTCACCATATCAACAATGTTGAAGTAGTAGGACTATCTTACTTAAAATTCTTTTGTAAAACAAATGATCACAAGTAAACAATTATTCTGAAAAATGTGTAAAATCACATTTGTTTTCAGTTTTAAGATTTTGATGATGACAACAAAAAGAATAACAATACTCCAAGCTCGACATATATCTATCACCAACAATTAATGTGCTCTCAAGTTTCATTATTAATTGTTCCTTTGCCTATGAAATTTAGAGCGAGCAAACTTTTTATGTAAAGTTTATAAGAAACTTATAATAAGGATATATTTCTATTTTATAAATTAAATTAGAATTTATACATAATCATTATTAGTAATTTGATGTTTAAATTACTTTATTTTTGTATTGAATTATTAAAAATATAATTAATAAAATTCAAAATTAAAAAAAAATTGTAAATTTAGTATTCTTTAGTTAAGTAATCAATAATAATTAAATTTGTCATCTTAAGCTCTTTAATACAATTCTTCACCAAACATTCTATCCTTTTCATGTCTAGGGTATGCGTGAATCTTGAAGAAAAATTTGTCTACTGAGAATTCATAATTTAGTACAAATGGTAAAAACTTCACAGAATAAGAGTATGTTTTCAATATCTATCTGCCAAGGATACAGAACAGATACATCTGAATGCATCCTTAAAGTGATTATACACTTACCTAACTATGGCTAAATTTTATAGTTGTATCATGATAGTTTATTTTGAATATTACTGCCACATCATTTCTACATAAGCAAGATGACTACTTTCATAAGACCATAAACAATTAATAGGCAACTTTTATAGGAAGTGTGAGCTTTCAGTCTTGCTTTTGACTGAGTAAACTAGAGTAGCCTCAAGACTATGATGCAGTTCCATGGATCAATTAGATGACATAACAAAACTATTTGGAGGGGGCAATAATATGGTATAATGTGTCAATTAAGAAAAATAATATGATCGGAGTTAAATTGAAAAGTATATGTTAAGAATACTAGTTTTAGTTTATTAACTTGTGCTTCTCTAATTACCAAAAGGAATGAATGCCTAAAAATTAGACAATTACTACTTAAAACTTCAACCTTACGTGATAGAAGAGTTTTCGATGAGCTTAACTTAAATCATCTATTAATAAACCATTCTATTGATTGTTGGGCCCCAAATGCACCTCAATGAGCTGTCCATATGGACTAGTGATGTGTCAAACCTTATATCTTAATGAGTATGGGACAGAAGAAAATTACATCGATGTTGAAAGATATACAAAATTTAAACCCCGTTACATCATATTAAAAACTAGAAAAGGAGGATAAAAATAAAAGATAAGACAACACTAATAACTTTGACTTGACTTGTTCTTCCTAAGACTCAAAGAAAAAATATCTCCATTGTTTTTGTTGGAAATGTATGGCTCCACTGGTAGAAATGATCAGACTTAAGAAAGAAATTAGTATTTCACTTTCTGCAATTTGATTGATCCACTCAAACTTCTCATTTTGGGTAAATGACCATGGTGATATTCAATTGGTTTTTTATACTTCTAATTTCAAGAAATGAATGCCTAAAATTAAACAACTGGTGCTTGAAACTTTAACCCTATGTGATGGAAGAATTTTGGATGAGAATAATTTAAATCATCTATCAATAAACAATGTTGTTGATTGTTTGGCTCTAAATGCACCTTTAAAGAGCTGTCAATGTGGGCTAGTAATATGTCAAGCCCTGTATCTTAATGAGCATGGGACAGAAAAAAAAAAATTACATTGGGGTTGAAAGATATACAAAATTTAAGCCCCATTACATCATATTAAAAGCTGAAACAGGAGGATGAAATAGAAGATAAGACAGCGCTAATAATTTGCTGAAAATTCTAGGTATTGACTTGACTTGTTCTTCCCACGCCTTAGAAGAAAAATATCTCCATTGTTTCTGTTGAAAATTTATGACTCCTTTAGTAGAAATGATTAGGTTTAAGAAGGAAATTGGTATTTCATTTTCTACAATTTGATTAATCTGCTTAAACTTCTCATCCATAGTTAATGACCATGGTGATATTCAATTAGTTTGGTTTATTAACTTGTGCCTTTAACTACAAGAAGGAATGAATGCATAAAAATAAAATGACTATTAATCGAAACTTAAATCTTATGTGATAGAAGAATTTTGGATGAGTTTAAATAAGTCATTCAGATAAAACTAAAATAATATAAATTAGTATTTAAAGTGTAAATAATTAACTTTTATAATAATGATAGTCACTCATTCCTTTATTATTGTTTAAGATAGCATACACTTGTGTTTATACAATTTTTTACAACTACATAAAATAAATAATTTCAGATATGATGAATGTGATTTCTTTACATTCTAGACTCCTTCTAAAGCTAATTTTAATGGTGGTACATGTTTTAAGCAAATGGAAAGAGATGAAGATAATTGGCATTCTATCCATGTCAAACCACATAAATTGCTACATCTTGTAAAAGAATTAAATGTAATGATGAAAAATATCTATGTATAAGTATGAAGCTGTGTCAACTTTTAAGATGTTAAGGCTATGAAACTAAGACTGTGTTAGAACTCAGATGTTAGATAAACTAATTTGGAACTCAAAATAAGAAACAAGATGATAACCAATAGCAGAAGCTAATTACACCAAAAATTTTACTCAATGAAACCAAAAATCAAGTAGATGAATACAAGAGAATTTACGTGGTTTAGATCTAAGAATAGCTCAAATGATCTTTTATTCATCAACAACAAAAGCAAGAATTTTATAGAAATACAAAGTTACCAATTTTAGACTTACTTTATCTTTCAATCTTCTTTTTTCACTCAGTCTTATTCTTTTGTTCAAGAAAACTAAGCATACAAGCTCCTTTTTTCTCACCCTACAAGTTTTGCACATAAGCGTTGACTATATACTTGGAAGAAAACCAAAAGAACTAGATATCTATATTAGATAAGCTGTTAGTTTTCAACTAGACTGACAACTGTATGTTAGTTAACATTTGAACTAACTACCTAATAAGCTATTAGTTTCTAGTTAGATTGATAGTTGCAAATTAGTTAATATTTGAACTAAATAACTAACTATTGAAAAAGTGATTTTAACCACCTTTAATTTTATGTTATTTTTTTATAAATGGTTGATGCATTAAAATATTGAAAAATGATGTCATTTTCATATAAAGGTAGCAAAAGAGCCAATCTAGCTTGGGATTGGCTCGGATTGCTTAAAGGTTAGGTTGTTCAAAAGATCGAAGTTGGCCGTAGGCCTAGCCAAACCCAAAATTTGCAGGCTAAGGGTTTGGCCCAAGGATCTATTTATATTTATATTAAATAAATAATTATAAATTATTAAATAGTTAAAATTCACAAGCTACCCAAGTTTGGCACAACTCTTGAGGTTGAGCATATGGGTTGTACTAGGTTTTATACTTTTACATTGGTCGAGCCCCATATTACCTTGCCAGCAAGCCCTTATAGGCTTTATTTTGCTTGGATCGAGCTTGTTCGACCAATTTGCTACCTCTATTTCCATGTTTAGCGATACTCATTATAGTAACTATTAATACAACAATTACTTTTATATTAAAGTCATATATTAAGTCAAGGTATAAATCAATAATATTATATGAATTAGTTCTCCTTAATTTTAAAAAATATGTGCATCCATGGCCTAGAAACTAAAAAAAAAAAATTATGAACTTGTTAACTTGTATAAAGAACAACAAAAATAAGTCAAATGTAAGCCATAACTATTCTAAACTTGTTAGAAAACAAGTGCAATGCATAATTGTCAACTACTTGAGTGATAAGATAACAATCACAGAACACTTATTTTTAGATAAGGGCAATGCATTGCTGTAAATAAGTTGAGTGCTCCAAGGTAATAAATTACACAAAGATTGTTATATAATTAGTATAACCTTTTAAGGGAAACAAGATTAGAATCAATATAATAAACTAATGGAATAAATCACACAAGGCATTATTTTGTTATATGTTGTTGTATCAGATAATTCATTTTGTAATGACTTTGGTTTTTCTCTTACATTTCATTTGTAACTCGCAATTCATTGGTATTAGGGTTGTCAAATTTACAATGTTTAAAATAATTAATAATTATTTGTGGTTACACATAAATTATTTATGTAAAAACTACATTTAAAATTTCATTAAAAATATTTATATTTGCTAGATCCAAGACAAAATATCTTATTTATTTAAAAAATATATGATTGAAATGCTAACTAATAATATTTAAAATTTCTAATGATGCCTGAATCACATGGCTAGATTTTAGAAATACTATTTGGTGGTAGGAATAAAAAATAAAAATTTTTACAAATAAGATAAAAATCAACCCAACAATTTTTATGTCACTTACACTATGAATAATTAAGTTAAAATAATAATTTTTATAATTACATTTTTATTAAGTTATAATCTTTTTATAATAATAAAAATAGTTTAGTGCCAACATTATAATTATAGAGAGGTTTTATTATATTGTGAATAATAACATAAAGGCTAATCACTCGTGCCAACCATCCTATTAATAGGGTGAAAACACTAGGAATAAGTATAAAAAAAAAATTTAGGGCTTAAAATGTTAAGAAAGTAAAGTTAATAGGCTAAACTTCTATAAATTTTATAAATTATGAGTGAAATATTAGTTTTTAAACGGTAAAAGTGTTAAAAATTAAAATTGATAAACTAAATTGTGAGGAATAAGGTTATAAATTTTAGGACTAAATAATAATTTTTTAAAGCTATAAGCACCAAAGTGCAAACAGTTATAATTAAATTAGATTTAAATTCTTTTATGGGATATGTGTTAGGGTATACTTTAAAAGCTATTTGTGTTGTCAATTTTAAGGATATTCTATCCTATATATAATATTTATTATTAAGAAAAAATGTGTTTTTTATTCATAAACATATATTGCTTCCTTTATTTTATCATGCATTTAAATAAAGTATATATGTAAATTATCCATATAATTCATTTAATTATTAAATAATATTATTAAAGTTATTTCTTATGGAAGTGATATTGAATAGGTAACAATATCGTAGAGTAAGCATACTAAATATCTTCAATAAATATAATGAGATAATATTAGTGTGGATAACAATAAGAATCACATTATTAAAAATTAGTATAGATTAATAGTTAAAAAGCTATTTTTCAAACATAACCGAATATCAATAAATTATATGATAATGTATATAGTCAATAATTTATTATATAATTGTACTAATATATGATATAATCTTTTGACCTTGAACATCATGATTAAATTCGATATAAATGCACATGATTCATATGGTATATAAGTATGAGATTAATCATATTTTGTATATTAAAACCTATTTGGTCGTGTGTTATTTATATGTAAAGACGAATAATGATTAAGATGGAATCTGTTAGCTTGATATATAGATTTAGAGTACCCATTGACTCCGTCTAGATTTGAGTTTCTAAACGAATATCAATAAATGTTTAAAGTATTAATCTTTAGTAAAAATAAATTAAAAGTCATATAAAAAAGTTTGTGATGACTAGTTCAGAATATATTCGTTGATAATTTATAGTTATATCGAATTTAGAGTTTTGATATTCCATGAACTGTTACTTGATTATAATTAGATAACGGAAAAAATATTACTCACATGGTATGTATAATTTAGAATAGGTTCGATGAAGTATTTCTTTATTATAATTTAGAGATTATAATATATTACTAAATGTTAATCATAGTCGATAAATCTGAAGAGTCCAAAAGAAGTTCACGATTAATTTATAGTAAATTTATATAGTTATACCAACAATCTAATACATTAAGAAATGTTCAGAAGAGAGAAAATATTTTCTGCAGAAAGTTAGCACCTTCTGCAATAATATAATAATCGAATGAATATATATATATATATATATAAAAGTGTGTGTGTCTGTGTATTTGAAAATATTAAAGAATTTGAATATTTATATTTTTATACAATTTAATGTAAGTTATATGACATATTAATAATAGAAATTGTTAAAAGACTTAAAAATTAAGATTTTAAAAGTCATGGCATGTAATTTAGAATTAATTTTGCATTTAAGCTCTTGGAAGTATCTATTAGTTTGCTTAATGGTTAAGTAAATAATTTTGGATAAATATAAGGATTAATGTGTAAATAAATGATATTTATTAGATAAATATCATAATTATTTAAATCAAAAGTCAAGAAAAAAAAAATATAAATATACATGTGTTTCCATTTTAGAAAGAGAAGAAATGAAAATAAAACAAAAACAAGCTCTTATCTCTATCTAATTTTAGTGAAAGAGTTTTTTAATCTTAAGTGGCGTAAATTGTTTGGTTTTCATGGTTTTAAAGCCAATCTTTATCAAATCATCAAGCTATAAGAAAGGTAAGAACTTAAACCCTAATTAGTATTTAATATATATTTTAATATATGTTCAACCAAACATGAAATGCTTAAATATTTACAATTTTTGTTGCATGATTAGGCTATAGAATCTTTCAATATAAAGGTATTGCAGGGCCTTACTTTTTTAGTAATAAACAATCCTATGAAATTAAAATTGAGTTAAGCTCATGATTTCCTACAATTTAAGGGTTTATTATTCTCTTCTTGAAAATAAAAAATTGGTTAAGAATTAGTGTTGGTATAGATGTTATTAATTATATGTTTTGCCATGCTAAAAAATAAGGGTTAGTGACTTTTAAATTGAAAGTCAAACTATTAAATAAAAATTTTACTATTAATTAAAAAATCAAACATGTCTTGGGGTCTTTCAAAACAAATCAAAATATAAAATCTATTTAAAATTCACAAAAAAAATGTAAAAACTTACTATGTTTTAAAATGAATTACTTTAAATCAAAATGATCCATATAAATTATGCATCATCACATAGTAAAATGTCTAATAATTTAAATACAAATTAATAAAAATATATCAAATATTGAGTAGCTAAAAGGCTATTTGCTATATCTCTTAGTATCCAAGGGTACTATTTACTCTATATTATCTAAGTCACATTAAAAACTTTCTTAAAGAGAAAAAGAAGGGTGAGCAAAACCATGACACTTAGTAAGTATAAGTATTACTTACCTAAGTTTGTTTTTATCAAAAAATTAGTATGGTTACCAAAAAATAGTTATGTCCATTTTCTATAAAATTTGATTATGCTAAACTTTAAAACAAAATTTCATAACCCATACATAATATATATTATACAACAAAATTATGCATTATTCATTAGATTAAACCATTTTAATAATTATGTGATCATGCACATCATTAATAACAACAATAAGGTTGCAAACAATATAACCCTTTTAGGTTTTGGATCTCATACTTAGGCATATTGCCCCATCATCCCATATCATAACCTAAAGATACTTCCCCATCATTCTGTCCATATACTCAAGAACACTCCCCTTCATCCCATCTCATAACCAATAAAAAATTATGTCCAATTATCATATTCATACTATACTCAATTGAAAATTGGCCAGCATAATAATATAAAATAAATAAAATTTTTTATATACTATTTATCAAAATAATATATTTAATAAATTTATCATGCAAATATTATTAAAATAAAATATGTAATAGTAGCAATTTTTTGGCATGCTACAACTACATAATGTGCCACTTAAGCATTTTGATTATAAAATATCATAATCAATTTAAGTTCATTCCATACTATAGTCAAATAATCATACATATATATGTGTAAATATATTCAATTTATATTTTAAATTACACGATTAAATAATAATAAAATTTTTATCTTATTTACCTCGATTTACATGTTTTTATGTTCAAAAAGTTGATTGGTCAATTTGAGATTACGGTTGGATTCCTTTAGTCCAAATGAATCTAGTAGATATCTTCAAGGTTACAAATAAATTTCAAAATATTTAAAAAGTAGGTTTGATCAAATGTTGATTGTTGATCTGTCAATTCTGCCGTCAACAAGTACGGTGAAGCCAAATCTAGCTATTTAGGTAGTCGCTCATAATGGGCTTTATAGCTTTCAATGTTTTGAATCTAATGGTATTGTCTATTTTTCATCCAACCTTTCATTTGCTGAGAATCTTGTTAGAAAGTCTTAGCTCCAACGAAGTCAACAAAAAAATTTTTGACTCCAAACTTTCTAATAGTTTTGTTTTCTCCTTAAGGTGGTTCTATCAATATGTTCAATTTGTCAAAGTAGGCTGAAAAGAATTAAAGAAATTCTAAAACTTTAAATAGAATTTGGTAGAGCTTCGGAGTTTGAAATGAGGTGAGGATAGTGGCTGTGAAATAACAACGTTGAGGAGTACGCGTGAAGCAAAAATTGCGTCAAGGTCAAGAATGGGGTGATTGCAGGGCTGGCCGGCAAGTCTAAAGAAAGAGAGCGTGGGTAGTTTAGAAAATAGTAAAAATATTGAATGTTTATATAAAATTTTTTATAAAATTATAAAATAATTTAAACTTATTTTAAAATTATACTTAATTCATAAATATTTAAAATCATACGATTACATCTAAAAATTTTTATAATTTAATTCTTATTAAAAATTAATAAAAATATAAAATATTTATTATAATATTTATATATTTATTTAATATTTCCAGAGTGTGAAATAATTTCATCTTGCTCTAATGTATAACTTTTTCGGCCACGGCTAGACAATTGATGGCCCAATTCTCGGCTAATGTAAAGGAAAACTGAAATGCCTGCTGGCTAATCCTAATAGAATCTTGGATTTGGATAGATTATTGTCTCACTCTTTGAAATTCACACAGTGTTGCATAATGTTTCTCAATATTTAAATTGTAAATTTCTGAGAATTTTGCAGTTACCCCAGACATGGTGGTTAATTTTGTGCTGACGGCTATGATAGCAAATGACAACTAACAAATCTTCTCAGATCATTTATCATGTTTTGCTGATTTATGACAAACCCTTTCAGAATCTTAAATCTTCATGAATATATGACCAGTTATTTCACCAAAAGTTCGCAATCAATAAAACTGGAAAGTCTTTGAAAGTTAGCAACGGTACAATATTGGACACATCAGCAAGATTCAAAAGATACATGGCAAGTAGATATGTGATTCCATTGAAGGTTTGTTGCACTAATTATTTTGCTTTTGTGTGAACTAACCAACGTATTAGATTATCTGTCAATTATTCCACTAACTTCTTTTTTCTAGATTTTTAATTGAACGTATTAAAATTCTCGAATTCAATTTTCTGTCAGTATTTTAAAAACTTCTGCATAGATTTATACAATGAATAGCCTGTTAGAGAAAAATAAAGGAAGAATTCATTAGTATGTCATTCAATGTCAACGACCTAACCTTCAAGCATTAATTTCCAATAAATAGAAAAATACAAGAAGAATTAATTTGTGAATGATTCGATGTCAAAGACCTGACCTTTAAGCATTCTCTCTTCTAAATTGTTGAAGCAAATATCTGATGAACTCGTTGTTGAGATTTAAGAAACCCTTCGACTCAAGAACCCTTATTCGAGCTAACTAAACTTAATCAATCAAGAACTAATCTGAAAACAAACAACCAAGACAGCAAAGAACAAAATACTGAAATTGCGTGACTCGAATAATCAAGTCTATATCCACGGGAATCAACACAAAGATGAAGCTCTTATTAAGATTAATGGATATTATAAGTACAAATAGAATTCTTTAACCTTTATAACGAGTCCATAACTCTTAAGACAATGAATTATATAGGAGAAATGACCTCTACCAAGTTGCATAAGAAACCAGCCTTTCATCCTCTATTTCCCAGAAAACTAACTTAACAACTTGCAACAAACTTAATAGCCTTGATCCGTTCGCAATTGCCACTTCACACAATCTAAGCCCATCCCAATGAGCTTCTTTAGACATTCTTTTTACAAATCTCCACCTTGTCTAAAGAGGCTACTTCTTTATGCTGGACCTTTCACCATATATCAGAAATCACGATTTCTAGCTAGGTGATATCTAATAGGATTCTAATGGAACTGTGTTTGACAATTAGTGAGAAATTTCCTATGCAATCCACGCCCTCTCTTTGTGTAAACTCTTTAGTCATGAGCCTAAGCCTTGAATTGGATTGTTTTAATGCTCGGTATCCCTTCTTAATTTTGAAAATTCACTTATAGACGACAATTTCCTATTTGCTGGTATCAACAAGTGTCTAATTTTGATATTTATGAAGTGAAGCTATATCTTACTCAATATAAGCTTCTTTATAGTGCACACCTTATGGGTGGCCTTGCTTGTCTTTTTTGTCTATCACTAGTTTGGTGAAAACCCTCTAGGTTTGATTTTTCTTCATGTTCATCTTATTCTTGTAGCTTATTTGTTTTTGTTGCAAACTTTCTTGAAGAGATTGTCTCGACGGATTATTGATTGCCTATATTTTCATTAGTTTGAGCCTGCAAAATACCTTTTTCATTGAGACAATATCCCAAGTAATTATGAATTTTACAGGGGGAGCAAATGAATACTAAACCTCGTAGCCTTTCTCCCGTTCAAGATAGTCAATGAATACTTCTTAATAAAGTATACATTGGACAACAAAAAAATTCACAACTTGTCGAGATCATATGCCTTTCCAAACCACAATGTTGTGACTACAACTTCTCCCCATAGACTTTTAGATAGTTTTACAAAGAAGTGCAAACATATATATCTTTCCATTAAGGTTCCACTCATTCTTTCAGCCATCTCATTTTGCTGAGGTATGTGTTCTAATGTTCTATGTTTTGCAATGTCATCTCTCTATTAAACATATTATCAAACATTTTATTTCATTATACAATTCCAGCCTAATATTTGTTCAAATCTCTTTAGTTTTTTCTTGATTATTCTCAATGAGTATTTTCCGAGACTTGAACTTATCAAATACTTGGGCTTTGCTTTTTCGGTACATGTACCTAAATTTAACACTCCAAAAATAAGTTATTATTATTTTATAATTTAAGGGTATAAGATATTCTAGATTGATGTAAGATTACAATTTTTAATTTATTTATTACTATCAAATATAACATTTGTGAAAGAAATTATATTAGGATATATTATTGAATTTAATAAGGTGGCTTTTATCATAAGCCTATTTTATGAGTTTAGTTTGATGACAGAGAATAAGGCCCAAATCATATTAAGTTACAATAAGAATTATTATAGAATAATGACTTTTAATTTAACGGTTTGACAAGAATTCGTTTATAATGGGTTTATAAAGATTATAATTCCTTGAGCAAATAGAAAATTGAACCTATAAATACATGGGATTAGTGTGAGATTTTATTTTATTTTTTAAGAAAGAATATTTTAAAGAGATTAAAGAAATTTTCTATGGAGGAATCCAAGATCACGTAGGTAATTTTAATTATTGATTTGTTATATATATTACAAAGACATGATTAAGATAAGATATTGCAAAAGTACTATCACGTCCAAATCCACCAATCTGAATATGCAACCACCACATACCCATGAGGTATACCTACTACATTCCGTAAGAACATGTAAGATTTTTAGTGTTTCATGTAACTAAACCACATAATATATACATAGCAAAAATATAAAATATATAATATTTATAATGAAATTTTATACAATCAAATATTTTCACAAAAATTCTCCCATATCCCTTCTAGAATATATATATACCTAGAAAAGTCTCCAATAAAAAATGCAAACTACGAACTCTATGCTCAAGAATTTGGATCGATGACCTTCTAACAAGCGTGTCAAATCTGAAAATATTTTAAGAAAAGAAAACGTAAGTACAAAGCTTAGTGAATAAATGAATGATAGTAAATAAAATTCAAAATATATGAGTAAGAGTATTATATTTAAAAATACAATAATTTATAAAATTTCAGTCATTTATTTGTATTTAAACAAGTCATAAAAAAATATTTTCATATTTAAAATCTATGGATGTTTCAATAAAATCTAGGTTTTCTAACTTAAATTCATAAATTTGGTAAAGTTTACACGTATATATACTTAAAATAATTCATGAGTTTTCACATTTGTCTTCACCTTTAATTAAAAAGTAAATATGTGTTATGGATAAAATGGTCATTATAACATAATATTCATTTTATATATTTAAAACCATGTACTTAAATGTAAAGTATTTGATTAACTTTTAACCATATGTAACTAAGTATATATACATAGGTTCATGTGTAATTATCCAATAATTATATATTTACATTTAGATCCTTAGATATTTATCTTATTAATTTGACCGTGTAATTTATAATAAATTACATTTCAATGTAAATTTTAAAAAAATTCTTTAAACAGTTTAAAGAAATCATAAATATATATAACATTTCTCACTACTTTTTGTTAATGGTATAATCATGTAGGTTCAATGTAGAATAGTTGTGAATTTATTCCAAACTTTTCAGATTTTGAATTATTCGAAAGTTCAATAATTATGATTAACATCTAGTAATGTGCCTAGTTCATAAACCATAATAAAGCTATACTTCATTAAACCTCATTCCAATTGTATATACTTTGTGGGTAAAATTTTTTCATTATCTAATCCTAATTGAGTAAGAGTCCATAATATACCAAAATCTTTTACCAATATAAATATAAACCATCAATCAATAAATGATGAACTTGCCACCACAAACTCCTGTGTATGACTTCTAATTACTCTAACTAGAGATTTACTATTTTAACCATTTATTGATACTCATTTAAGAATTCCAATCCATATCGAGTCAATAAAAACTCTAATCCTATACATCGAACTAATGAATTTTATCTTGACTATCATCCGTTTTCAAATAAAAATAACACGTGACCAAACCGATTTTATTGTACAAGATATGATTAATTTCGTACTTATACACCATATGACCTACGTGCATTAACATCAAATTTGACTATGATGTCTTAGGTCAAATACTAATATCACATACTAATATAATTATACGATAAATCATTGACTAAATGCAATAATATGTGATTTATTGTTTATGTGACCATGTTCAAAAAAATAGTTTTTCAACTATTTAATCCATACCAATGTCCTAATGACATGACTATCATATTACATGTACTAATATTATCTCATGATATTTATCAAAAATATTAAGTATACCTATTATACAATATCATTGCCCATTTGATATCACATCTATAGAAAACAATTTTAATAATTTCATTTAATTGTTAAATGAATAATTAGAATAAGTTACAAATATACTTTATTTATATGCATAACTAAATAAAGGAAATAACTTTTATTTGTGAATAAAGAACTATTTTTTTCATTAATATATAATGTATATACAAAACAAAATATCCTGATTCTGATAACATAAATGGCTTCTAAGGCATATTCAAGCAAACTCTCACTTACACTAAAACCATTTGTTATTGTATCTCATACCTATTTTAATAAAATAATAATTTAACTATTTCTGTATTATCACTTTAGTTAGTGGGTCAGCAACATTGTTCGCTGAAGATATTCTCTAGATCAATATTTTTTCAGCTCTAACGAACTCTTTCAAAATGTGATATTTACGCTAATAAATGATCAACTCTTGACGTCTATAATTCAAAACTAAATTTTTAGTTTTTCTCATATACTTAAGGATTGATTTCACAATTGACAAATATTTCTCCTCAAAATTAGCTTGTTATCTACTCATTACACTTACAACATATACTATATCAAATCTTGTATATAACATTGCATACATCAAACTACTTATGGCTGAAGCATAAGGTATATTACACATCTGCTACCGCTCTTCATTAGTCTTTAAACTCATATCTTTAGAAAGATAAAGACCATAAATGAAAGACATGAGCCTTCTTTTAGAGTTCTTCATGTTGAACTTTTTAAATATTTTTAATATGTACAGTTTCTAGAATAATTTAATTATTCCTATAAACACGAACTCCAAATACATAAGTCATCTTTCTTAAGTCTTTTATAAAGAAGTTTCTAAATAACTAAATTTTTACCTCAGTCATCATGCCAATAGCATCGCCTATTAGCAATATATCATCTACATACAATATGAGAAATATAATAGTATGATCCTTAACCCATTTATAAACATAAAGTTCATCAGAATTTTTCATAAAACTATATGATTTGATCACCTCATCAAATTGAATATTCTAATTCCTAGAAGTTTACTTCAATCCATAAATGGATCGATGTAACTTACATATCTCATTACTATTTATAGCAAATATAAAACCCATAAGATGTTTTATATAAATATTTTCCTTAAAATACCCATTAAGGAAAGTAATTTTTATATCCATCTACTAAATCTCATAATCACAGTATGCAAGTAATAGCTAAGATAATTCATATGGACTTAATCATAATTACTAGTAAAAAGGTTTCCTCACAATCCAATCTTTGTTTAGAAGTATATCCTTTCACCATCAGTTTAGCTTTATAAGTCTATTAATAAAAACTATTTCTTCTCGCGAATCTATAAATGTCCAAATTTTATTAACTTAAATGGATAGTATCTCAGAATTCATTGATTCTAACTATTTACCTAAATCTCTATCTAAGATAGATTCTTTATAACTTCTAAGATCATCACCATAATCTACTTCTTTTACTAGGTACAAGTCATATTCATACTCATAGAAGTGAAACATATACTAAGGTCTACTAACTGAATGATCCAGTTATAGTAGTGTTAGTGTGAAGCATTAAAGAATCTTTCTCAAACTCAATATCTCTACTTGCACCTCCTCTTCTAATAACTCATATTCTAAGAACTGTGTATTCCTATTAATCAAAACTTTTTAATTAGATAAGAAATAGAAATAATAACTTAAACTATCTTTAGAATATCTAATAAACCAACCCTTCTTTGATTTTTCTTCTAATTTATCAGTATTAACTAATTTAATATAAGCCAAACATCTCTAGATTTTCTTATAATTAAGACTAAATTTCTTATCATGCCATAACTCATACGGAGTCTTTTAAACTAATTTCGACAAGACTTTATTCATGATATGCATAGTGGTTTGAAAGTCATAACCTCATAAATATGTTGGTAAATTTGTAAAACTCATCATTGATCGTATCATATCTAATAGAGTATGATATCTCTTTTTTATTACATATTAAATTACAACGTATAAGGAGGGGTCAAATGACAAATAATACCATTTTCTTTTATGAAATCTCAAAATTTTGTGTTCAAGCATTTACCTTCATAATCTGATCATAAAAATTTATACTCTTTCTTATTTGTTTTTTTATTTCATTTTTGAATTCTTTAAAGTTTTTAAAGAATTCAAATTTGTATTTAATCAAATACACATACCCATACCATGATATTGTAAGCAAACTAATACACACACAGAGCAAAATTACACAAAATAATCGATTTACTTTCTAAAATATATGCGATAAACTCAAGTGTTATTATATGTATATAATTCAATGTTGTAAATATATACATACCTTTAATTGACAATACTTATCAAACCACAAATACAGATCAGTTACTTCTACGTCTCTATAATATCCATACGATCGAAAATCTATTCGGAATGCTAGATCCTATGATTTGAATATGTGTGTTCTTCTCATTTTAAAAGTAAAGATGTAAAAACAAACCTTAAACACACACTTAAAAATGTAAATATCTTATATTTATATATTACTATTTTAAATATTCAATTTTCATTTAAACTATTTGGTTGGGTTTTCTTATAAAACTCAATTTATTTAATAAAGTAGGCATTAATAAATTTAGTCAAATCTTTATATAATAGGTTTAGTCAAAATTAATACCCAAATAATAAACGAATTCTAAATCCATTTAGGATTATATATATATATATATATTAAATATGCAAGTTAATAGGTTCTCATAATGTTGGCAGTAACACTAAAATTTAAATTTAGTATTACAAGTAATGAGCGGTATCTAAGTAATAAGAATGTCAATGGTTTGACATCACTTTATCCGTGACTATTGTTACCATGTAATTTAATCCCTTTATCCTAAGTATCTTAATTAAATATGAGACATGAAATGTAGTATTTTTGTATAGTTTAATTTTATATTTTTTTGATATTTTAAGTAGGCTTATTTTATCAAATGAAGTTAATATTACATATTAATTTATTTGAGTATGACCATATATTTATCAAAGTTTTATTAAATTAAATGGCTCAAGATATCACTCTCATTATATAGGAGGGACAAATTCTATCTTGATCACATACATCTCTCTACATGAGTTATGACATATTTGATTATTTTCTTTATATTATTCTTTATATTAGGAACTATAATAATCTTAAGTTCAAGAATCACACACATCATTGTCACTATAAGAATCACTTATGATACTCATATAATGATTTACATGTAGTGTTCTCATGATTGATTTATCTAGTACATTAGTTCACCTACTTATACTCATGTGTTGACTTGATATCTGATATTGTAATACACATATGTCATTATCAGTCACTATATATATTAGTCTCAATGCATTATTGTTATTCTATTCATAACAATACTTGATTAGGGACATTTAAGAATAGTGTCCAACTAATTAAACTTATTATTTTGAGGGCATTATTATATTTATTAAATGTACAAATATATAATAATAAATAATTAAATAATATATACAAATCTAAATATTATAATACAAATATGCCAAATATCTAAAATACTGTTATATTTAGGGCATATACCAACAGACATATCATTAATAAAAATAATGATGTACTTAAATCCTCCTCGAGCTATTTTACTGAATGGTCTATACATATATATATATATATATATGAGTTCTAATAGTTTCTTAACTCTTTTACTTTTACTCTTAAAAGGCGATTTGGTCATTTTGGCTCGAAGATATGAATTACAAGTTAGATAGGGTTTCGAACCCAATAGGCCTAAAATCTCACTCTTTCCAAACTGAATCATGTGTTTCTCTTTGATATGACCTAATCTATAATGCCATAAAACCATAGAATTTGTTTCATTATGAGCTTTTTTCTTGATAATGGATTTAATAAAACCTGTATTATATAACTCAAGCACATATAAACTATTTGTATTTATTACTTTGCCAACTAATATATTTCTTAAATGTATCAAACATTTATTTCTATTAAACTAGACAGAGTAACTAGATTTACATAATATAGAAATAGAAATAATGTTTCTACTGGCCTTAGCAAAATACAACATAAAATGTGTCCTGTAGCTAATTTAAGAAAGCATGATTCCTTAGCTTTTGCAATAATAGTTGCTTTATTAGTCATCCTTAATATTATCTCACCTTTTTACAATGTAGAATTATTTTTCATTGTCTATAAAGAGATACATATATGAGTAATAACTGTTGAATCAACTATCTATGACTGATTATCTAAAATAACATTTATTTCATAATTAATCATATAATAACTATACATACCTTCTTTGGTGTTTTTAAGACTTTCTAGGTATTGAAAGCAATTCCTCTTTTAATGACTAAATTTTTCATAGTAGAAATAATTTCCTTTATCCTTGGCCTTCTTTGTCCTAAACTATACTTTCTTAATGTTTTTTTTCTTTAGACCAAATTTTGGCTCTTTTTTTCATTACAGCTTCTACTTTCTGCTAGTCTCAATAGCAAAAGTTATGTGGACATTTTCATATTTCTTCCTTTTATTATTTTGTTTATAAAACTCCTAAAGCTCATTGTGCAACTCTAGAAGAGTCAAGTCAATTCTATTCAAATTACAATTAGTTATAAATTATTTATAACTAGAACAAAGGAATTGGAGAATCAAATTCACTTGTATATGGTAAAATATAATGTAACATCCTCAAATCTAGATATTCCTCTGAAACTTTTGTATAATTATTTTGTAGTATATTTTGAGTTTTAGGCTACGAAATATATAAGATAATTTTTGAAACTCTGGTTATAGCAATTTTAGCAAAAAATGAGTCAAAATAATAGTAAAGAGCAAAATTATCATTTTGGATGAGCGTTGATGGGTTAAATGAGAGATGATTGAGTTAAAAGTTGTATTTTAATTATTACTGAAGAAAAATATAGGTTGGATAAATTTAAAATGGTAAGAATCGCTAATTTGCTGAAAAAAAAAATGAAATAATAATTTTGTCCAAAAGGACAAAATGGTCAATTTGCCAATGTCACAAAGGTCAGATTGAAATCTAAATTTCTAATAAGGTTAGAAATATTGTTAGAAGTATGTAGAAAGAAACAAAATCAAATTTAGACAACAATACCCTTAGAAAAGAGAGAGAGAGAAAAAAAAAAAAGGACCAAAACGACCAATTTTCTTCCCTAGGGGCAAAATGGCCATTTTATAAAAATTTTCGAATTTCATGTCACTAAAATCTGATGGACTAAAGTGAAAGAATCTGAAAAATAACTTAAGTAGTTTTATAATTTTTTTAGGAGTCAAATGTAAGCGTTGAAAATTTATTGGATAATAGTATAATTTTTAAAAATATGAATGTGGATAAGATTGGTTGACTTTTCAAAATTGAAGCAAACCAACTTTTTTTCTTCTCCTTACCGTGAGTTACCCATTTCTTTCTCTTTCAATTTTTTGAAAAAAAATCAATCAAAATCTCTTAATCCACCCGTTTAATCGTGTTACCGCAGAAGGAAAGTTTGTTCTACGCGTCGAGAGTTTTAATTTGACGGTAAAATTTTTTAATTTTATTAAGTTTTAGTTTTTGGAGTTGTTGAAAAAAATTATTTAAATAGTAGTTTTATGGATTAAATGGTGTTTTAGATTTTTTTTTAACTTGAATTAGGTACAATAGCCATCATATTTGGATTTGAGGTAAGAACCCTAAATCCTAACTTTATAATTTAGGAATTTTATAGAATTGTATAAATAAGAGAAAATTTTAGTTTATTCATAATATAACATATTTGGTCACTATTTATAGAGTTTTTAAATGCTTGATTTTAATGTATTTTGACATGTTTAAATGTGTATAAATATGTTTGGGAATAGATGAAATTAGTAGGAATTAGTTTAGATGTATAAAATGGAAGAAAAATAGAAAAAAAGGGTAAAATGGTCCTTTTGGGTTACTATTTATTAAGTGTTAAATTATGATATTTTTTATGTGTTTATGTGTTAATAATTGTATTGGGAATAAATAAAATTGGTAGGAATTAGTTGTATTTATAAAATGGAAGAAAAATAGAAAAAGGACAAAATAGTCAATTTTGGATACTGTTTATTTAGTGTTAAATTACATTAATTTAAAAGTGTTTAAAATGGTTGATTAAATATGTATGTGTGTGTGTGTGTGTGTGTATATATATATATATATATATATAAAATCCCATTATCGGAGAATGGGTACGAGTGTGGAATTTAGAAGTATTTTAAATGGTTGATTAAATATGTGTGCAGATATGTATGTATGTATATATATATATATGTAATTGTGAAAAATTAATGATTAAGTATTCTTTATAGTCACGCCTTATTCTGCTAACATCCATCGTCTAAAAATGTATTTTAAAATACTTTTCCGACGATATATGTTTAATGTAGGAATATCTTAATATAGGTATGTATGTGTGTATGTCTATGAGGGTATGTGTGTGTGTGTATATATATATATCTCTCGTAAATGAATTGGTTATTGTTATTATTAGGAATATTATTTTTATAATTGATTTGGTGGTACATAAATGGGTAGGTATTGAAAGGCGGCGATAGGTATAAATTATTTTATATTGAGGAGAAATTATAAAAATGTTGTATATGTGATTATTAGAATTTTAATAAATTACTAAAAAGCCCTTGAGTAATAGTAAAAAGTAAATAGGTAATATGAGCATATGATGAATTGTGGAGAAATGTATAAGTGGCCAATATCTTTAAGGTATGATTTTGGAATTTTCTTGCACACCGATAGAGCCACTTAGAACAAAATGGAATAATGATTTATTATTTACTATGACGCTCTTTAGGACACATGGAACTCACAGTCGTCCTTGTGGTGTTTGAAATTGTACGTGAAAAGCCACGGTAGTCCTCCATAGCGCCTTTGGGCACGTTAAACCCATGGTAGGAAGCGACAGTTCGTCATGGCGCCCTTAAGGGCATGATGAACCAATGGTAGCATTATAATTGTGCCAAACTTATTCATGTATTGGTGTGTAAGGTAAATAATGTGGTCATGATCCATAGTTTGCCTAAGAATAACTGATCAAATGAAAAGAGAACAAGATAGTAGAATAAGAATAGATGGAGTAGAAAATGTACAAAGAAAAGTGGTACTATACTATGATTATTCGTAATCTCCTCATTGAATTGTCAATTGCACAGTTAGGATGGTTAGTCCTAACTGATTGTTGTGTAACGTTAGATATACGGAATATATTGTTATCCTGATTAGTTATTATGTGTATGGTTGGAATATTATAATTTATTAAATCATTTTGTTGGGTTTTATAGTTCTTACTGAATAATTTTAAATTACTCATTCCGTGGTTGAAATAATTTTCAAGTATAGCTAGTAGGGCAATGGAACCGGGCAAACCCTCAGGATAGTGACCTATTAAGAGAATTGGGCATACCAAATTTTGACGCTGTAATAATTATACTTTTATTATAAATCGTATTTTTGATATATTATATATGTTGTAAATAAGTATATATGATGAATGTTTACTTTGACAATAATAGAAAAAAAAATTTAGTATTTTTTTAATATACTTATTTAAAAGTTATTACTTATTTTTTAAATGGGTATGGGAATCCCACATATGATCACATCACATGTATACAATTGCCCCAGATGATTAATCATCTTAGTGACATGATCATCTAGCAACATTCTCTCTTTAAGCCTCATGTTAAAAAGGGTAGTATATAACTCGTACTCTACTACTCAAAAATTATTGCCATACAATTGTTGCAAAGCTTGTAAAATATCATAAGCACTATGAAACATTTTATATCGAGTCTGAAGCTCTTTATTCATCGACGCCAACATATAACCCCAAACTTTTCGATTATCACTGTGCCATTTTTCAAATGCTTCAGTACCATCACGCGTAACATCATCATGAATCTCAAGTGGTAGAGGGCCTTCTAAGACATATTTAAGTTCATCAAAATCCAAAATAATTTTGAAATTTTTTAGATAATCCTTAAAATTTTGTTCCGTCAAAATATTGTTATCCAATATTCTTAGAAAAGCGTTGTTTAACGTTTTGTATACTTTATATCACAAGTATGAGAGTCTGCGAGAAAAGAAAATATCGATTAGTGTCTTTTATATATTTAAACAATTTGAACAACAATAATCAAACACTTTGAAAGTTATCAAATAATGCTAATTTTATTAGCTCTAACTATTTAATTGAATCATACACAGCTTAAGCTAGAACTCAGTATTAACAAATTTAATATTTTAAGGGGGAATTAAGTTCTTGTTACAATTAATTAACCTTATATTTTAAAATCTTGGTCAATTAATCTCAACAAGTAGGAAATACTTTTCTATTATATCTCATATAAGATATGATTCGTCTTCCTTACCTTAACTTTAGATGCCTCACATTTTATAATCTTGGTATCTTAAGCCAATTAAATCCAAACTATTATGCTTTCTTAAAATGTATTTTTCACCTAAATCTTACATTAATATACACTCAAAAACTGTAACATCTTAAAATTTTTATACCCTTAAAACCTGTCATGGAGTTATAATACAGTATTTTTGAGAATTTTGATAAGAGAGAGAGTTGATCGGCATTCGAGACAGCGTACTGTATGAGCAAAAAATACAGTATTTTATTACCGGTATCAGAAATTTGACGACGGAAGAGAAAAACTGTAATTTTCATCGTGCGTGCCCGACTATATAATCGGGAAACGGTCGGAAAACTCGGAAAAACAAAATTCATTTTTTTCCTCCATTTTTTCTCTCTTCTCTCTCTCCTCCCCACGGTTCTCTCCCCTGTGAACAGTGACTTTCGTCACCGGACCTCGGATCACCTCACCACCGACGAGTGGAGGACCACCGGACCGCCGCGAGTGCAACGCCGCCAACCCCGCCCCGATCGCCGCTGCCACACGCCCTCACGCGCCGCCCGAAGCTGTGCTGTCGTAAACTTTGACCGGCGATTCACGGCGGACGGTGGCGAGTTGACCAACACCTCCGGAGCATCTGGCACCGTCTAGCCGCCCTCTTCACGGTGGTGTGCCCCGTTCCGGCATTTGGTCACCGGATTCCGGCGTGGGAAGGCTAATCGGGAAGGGGTGTTTCCGGCAAGATTTCCGGCGACCGGTGTAGCTCCGGTGGAATCTGAACCGACCAGTGTACTCTCCGACACTCATACTCCAACGCGGTATGTTTAGATCTCAATTTGGAATGAGTTTCGATGATGATTTTAGGGTTCAAAGTAGGTTCCTTAACATCTGAAATTTTAGGATGATTGGTGATTTTGAAGGCTTTAATTTGTGTTTTGTGGCATATGGACACCATGAACAGCATCCCGACATCGCAAGGATCGCGATGGTGTGTTCCGTTCGTGAAACAGAAACCGAAAGTTCGTGGGTTAAATAGTATCTATAAATAGTGCTCTGTGAACAGTAACTTGCACGTTTTTTGAGAAAAAATCGTAGCGTACGGGGGAGTATTTTGAATGTGTATACCCTCTCCGGGACAGTTTTTCATCATTCGTATAGACATTGGGTGCCTGAAGGTAAGATAATATAATATTTAAATTGAGGAAAAATAGATTTTTTATATTTTAATATTTATAATTGCATGAATGTACATCGCAGTAATGGGTTAAATTGTAGAAAAGTCCCATTGACGGGGAATGGGCATGATTGTGCAATTAGAAGTGTTAATATCCGTGTGTTATATATATATATATATAGTTATAAGCGTAATATCATTACCGTTGACCTGCAGTGCTAGATTAGGTATTCTAAAATACCTATACAGCATTGTATGTCCCATGTTTGTATTTACATATATTTATATGGTAGGAACGCTTATATATACACACGTAATTATGCCCTTGTGATGGAATGATTGAGTAGATGCTGCATTCGAGGTTTTGCAATGCTATTCGAATTAACATGTGTGCATACGTTAGTATATTATAATTATTGTGCCGTAGTAAGGTAATGAGTATATTTTTACTTGTGATGACATGTTGGGATTGCGTGTAATAACGCAATATATGATAACCGATTAAAATATGTTTCTGCGAATTTGTATTAATAATGGTATAGTGTATCAATGTGTTCGAATTGTAATATATTTCTATGTTTTATCTTGGTTGTCTTATGGGATATTTGTATGCCAGAGTGGAATATGTTTTTATAACTAAGTACTACTAGCCTTACGACAAATCCATACGTATGAAGTCCTTTTAGAATATAAGGACTAATAAATATGTTGCATAGGTAATTATATTACCTATCATGAAATTACTAAAATGCTGCTTGATTAATGTAGGCCAAATAGTCATGTTGTTATGACTGAGTCGACTATGAATAAATCTGTATGGATAACTGATATAATTGGGATAATTAGGGATCGGTAGTTTTTCCGTTACCCTAGTAAAGCCGCTTAGGACGGAGCAGCATCATTATAATAAGACTGTGGTGCCCTTCGAGGTATGTTGAACCCACAGCAGCTCCGGATTGATAATAAGACTGTGGTGCCCTTCGAGGTACATTGAACCCACAGCAGCTCCGGATTGATAATAAGACTGTGGTGCCCTTTGAGGCATGTTGAACCCACAGCAGCTCCGTATTGATAGTAAGACTGTGGTGCCTTTCGAGGTACGTTGAACCCACGACAATTGAGAAATGATAATAAGAATCATGGTGCCCGCAGGGTATGTTGAACCCATGGTTGGAAGCGGCTGTTTTCCATAGCGTCCTTGGGTACGTGCAACCCATGGTAGAACTAATTATCCTGTTGGTCTGAGGAACCCGGTGTGGGCGAATGACCATTGTATACATATATTGAAGTGTACGGTGGATATCATGACCACGATTCATAATTTACTTAATTATGACAAATCTATAAGGAAATGAATTCGTGTACCTATTAGATTCAAACTGCATGATAGAATACTTCTATCTGCTAAGAGTTGCTTGTGTTAGTGTGAACTGCAATGAGGCAGTAACACGTTGTGTTTTATTTGGTATGGGGACTGTCCTGGTTTTCTTGTGCAGGTAGGGCAGCTTATATGTATAGGTAAACTCTTGCCGAATTTCTATAAGAAATACTATTCATACAACTATTCATGACCTCCCTTGGTATTCTGGTTTTCATATGTAGCGGAGGGTCTAGGATTACCTTTAATTGCAATCACAATCAGGTTTTTGTTATGACTGTAAATGGCGAAAATGATTGAAGTCTGATTACACCTTGGCATGTGTCAATTCTTTGAGAGGAAACTTAAGCTTGTAAAAACAGAGAGCTAGCATCAGCTTGAACAAGGGGAATTAGTTTTTAAATAAGATAATGAGTAAGACAATAAATAGGCTACCTCACTTCTAGTATATAGAATCCTATTTAGCTCACTGATATGTTGGTGAAATGAAAAGAATATGTGTGAATTCATAATAAGATTAAAGATCATGTGAGAAACTTGAGAATATTGTGGAAAAGGCGCATTGGATGTATTACAAGTTATTCGACATATTAGTTTGCACGTTTATTCCTATAGTTGAGAATACGGTAAGAATATGACGGTGCAGGAACTATGTTATGAGTTTACATTGTTATTGTCGGTATACTTAGTGAACGACTAGGATTAGATTGATATGTGTCCTTAGAATAGTATAGTTAATGTTTAATGTAAGTGAAAGAATCCCTAGTATGGGATAAAGAAGGAAAGACGTGTACTTGTAATTATGGTACAATTGTTCGGTGGTTTTGATTCAGTGAAAATAAAGAGATAATATGAATATATGATAACATAGACTGGTAATGAACCAGTATTGAGATAATTGTGATACGTGGATCGGATATGTATGTTCCATCTCCCTCAACTGGGCTTGTAAGCCAGTTTCTAATGGAGGTGTAACGTTAAGACTGTGGTACCTTGAAGGGTAGGTGAAATCTATAGCTGTCCTCCAAATGGCCCAGTGGCTTAGAGTAACGACCAGAATCCATAATGTTTATAAGTATAATCGATCACTTGTAAACGCAATAAAATTTCTATCACCAACCTTCCGGGAGTGGAAATGGCATACAGAAACAGTGTTATTATTTTACAAATACCCTCGGTTGTATCTATATTTAGGAGTTTGAAATATCTGTATCCTATGTGGGTATTGATTGTGTGCCTAGGATATTTTGGCTATCTCGGGCCGAGTGTATGATTGATACTATGTGGTTATACCAGCTTCTAAGCAGTTCCTCTGTATGGGGCCGCGGCATTAGTCGTTATTTATACGAATAAGTACGTAATGATTTTATATGATCACGTAGGTGTTCGTTGATAAGAATAGAATTAAAATTAGAATTTAAACGGACACAGGTGATAGCGTGATTCATTTAGATAATATATTGATTGAGATTGCATTATCTGTATATGGTATATCATGAGGAGTGTTACTCTAATTGAGATATTTATACAGAATTCATAGATGATATAGTACTTAGAATTCAAGAGGAGATGATATGATATCTTGTGTACATTATTGAGCATATACTTGTTGGAACATGTACATTGATATGTGGATATGCATTTACTTGTGTGTGTGGAATTGTGTGAAATGGCCAAAATAAGTAGGGATTCAGGTAACATGCTCCTTCCTTTATTTAAGTATTGTATTATCTTACTGAACCATGTGGTGTGCTCACCCTTTTGTGAGATTATTATTTTCAGGTGAATACGGCATAGCGGTAGCGGTTCTGAAAAGTGCAGTTGAGGCAAAGATTTTCGGGTGGGACATAGTATATTTAAGGTTTAGGCCATTGTTATGTAATTTTATTTCTATGTACTCTGAAGTATTAATTTCATTAAAATGCATAACAATTATTTAGAAAAAAAAAATAATACTATTTTAGCTGTTACTATTTATGTGGTTACTTTTTATAAACTCTTTTGAATAAATGAAAACTTCGCTTCACTATGAGAAAGCGTTGATTTTTGCCTTTTCGATAATTTCAATGTACTATATGCCACATGAATAGAAATGAAAGGAAGGGGGTGTTACAAAAACTAGATAACTAAATTTTATAATGTCAATATTATACCTTTCACATTTTAGAATCTTGAGATATAATACCAAATTACAAAACTCGCTGTTATCTCACTATGGGAGGCATAAATTTAATAATTTTAATAGGGAATCAATTTACACGTTCATCTCATATATATCAAATACACATCGTAAAAATGTAAAATATTTATTATTTATTCATCTCATGAATAAATATTCACGAACCTTTAGTATGTATATCAAATATACAAATATTCATGTTTTATTCCCATTAAAATGTTTTAATGTATATTTATTAATAATTCTTTAATTATTAATACACGTGTACCATTTTACACATTATTTTTAATTTTCATTGAATTGCATGATTTTGCAAAAGTTCTTGTTTCAAGCAATTTTTGATAGTTATTATCAAACTTATAACCAGATTATGCATGTTTGTGTTGTTGAACTAGCCTAAAGTTTAGTTTTGATGTAGTTATATATTTTCATACATATATGCAAATATTATATATAGGTCCATATATGTCAACCTCACGTGTAACTTAAAAAAAAACCATACATATGCATCCAATACATACATATATTTTAACAAAAATGCATAATGCACACACATATCAAATATGCATCATATCATGCATGAAATCTAATTTGCATGCATGGCCAAATGATCATACATGCATAGATGTATTATCACATAATCTCATGCATATGGTTAATTCCAACAACAAGCAAAATATATTATCACATAATCTCATGCATACATATACACATAATCCTATTACATATATATACATACATCATGCATAATGTATCAACATTTGATACACATTTTTATTTAACAAACTTAAACACATAAACCATGATGAAACCAATTTTTATTAACCAACACATATCATGGCTCATATATGGAAACTAGAAATTAAACACCTTTAATTTCCAAAACATACACCATATATCACATATATACATATGTCCAACATTCATGAAAACACATTTTCACAAATGGACATGTTCAGCCAAATACCATGAATTCTGCATTCATGCATGAATCAACATCACATACGCATAAATGTTGATAAAATCCAATTCCAAAAACATGGAAACCATGGGCTCATTTTTCAACTCGTTG
Organism: Khaya senegalensis; assembly: GCA_032402905.1. NCBI lineage: Eukaryota > Viridiplantae > Streptophyta > Magnoliopsida > Sapindales > Meliaceae > Khaya > Khaya senegalensis. Next base: position 3,765,334 of record CP135552.1, on the reverse strand, counting down.
AAACATACTGTATTTTTTTACGAAAACTAATATTTCATCAATGCATCATTTGGCCAAACCTCATGATATCATGTACCATCATTTATGTTTCCAATTGACTATTAACAAATCAAAAGGAACACATGTTAGTGAATAAAATCACATCCCATGTGATCATTCCACCATGCATCCCAAATTCATCCATTATGTTCTAACCATATTAAAACATATGAATGCATTCAAACAACATCACCATGTGTTCAAAACACCAAGATAATGAATCCAAATTGCATGGAAAATCATTTCCCACACATTTCTCCCATAAGTCAAAATTCCCTTCTTTTGCATTCCTTTTGATTTTTCACCAAAATCAACACATATATGGGTTTATTTCATCACCATGAAACATCCAAATACTGAGAATTGATTGAAAATAATTTCCAAGTTCAAATTCTCACCTTGGTTGAATACACCCATCATGCATGCAATTTCAGTTTTTCTCCAAAATCAACACATAACATAACCAAACATTATATCCATAAGCTAAATACATCACCATGCATCTTCTAATCACATTAGAACTGATTGGAAAAAGAAATTTTCAGCCAAGAACTCATGTTGGCTAGCAAATTTTAGTTTTTCAAGCATTTAACTATAAATAATAATCCATTCATGCTCTGATACCATATAAAGGATTGAGATGCTTATAACATGCATTAAATGTGAAATTGAGTTTATTTATGCATTTTTGTAAATAAATAAAATGCTAATCAAACATATATCATATATATGCTTAAAATATCAACATAGATGAGTTTTGATCACTTACATGATGAGGGGTGATGTAACATCTTGAAAATCATATACTCTTAGAATCCTATCATGGAGTGTATTTCAATATTTTCGAGAGTTTCGATAAGAGAGAAAGTTGGCCGGTATTAGGGATAGTGTACTGTGTGAGCAGAAAATACAGTATTTTATTACCGGCATCAGAAATTTAACGACGGAAGCGAAAAGCTGTAATTTCTTGTCGTGCGTGCACGACTATATAAGCGGGACGGAGTCGAAAAACCCAACAACCCAATCTCACTTTTTCCTTCCCTTTTCTCTCTCCTCCTTACATTTCTCTCTCCTGTGAACAGTGACTTTCTTCACCGAAACTCCAATCACTTCACCGCCGGCGAGTGGAGGACCGCTGGGCTGTCGCGAGTGCAGCGCCACCAACCCCGCCACCATCGCTGTCGCCACGCGCCCTCACGCTCTGCCTAAAGTCTCGCCGGCGTGAACTTTGACAGCCGATTCATGGCGAGTTGACCGACACTCCGGCTTGTCTGGCACCATCTCGCCGCCCTCTTCACGGTGGTGTGTCCAGTTTCGGCATTTGGCTATCGGATTTTGGCGAGGGATGGTTGATTGGCAAGCTGTCTTTTCAATTAGGGAGTGCAGCTCTGATGGAATCTGAACCGATTAGTGTGCTCTCCGACACTCGTACTTCAATGCGATATGGTTAGATCTCAATTTGGATGGTGTTTCAATGACGATTCAAAGGTCCAAAGTAGGTACCTTGAAATCTGAAAATTTAGGATGTTTGGTGATTTTAATTGCTTAAATCGGTCTTTTATGGCATATGAACACCATGGACAGTATCATAACCTCGCAAGGATCACGATGGTATGTTCTGTTTATGAAACAGAAACTGAAATTTTGTGGGTTTAATAGTGTCTATAAATAGTACTAGTGAACAGTAATTTACACGTTTTTCGAGAAGAAGTCTATAGCATACGGAAAAGTATTTTGGACGCGTATATCTTCTCCGGAATAGTTTTTCATCATCTACGTAAGCATTGAGTGCCCGAAGGTAAAATAATATGATATTTAAATTGTGAAAAAAATAAATTTTTATATTTATAATTGTATGAATGTATATCATAACAATAGTTTAAATTGTAGAAAAGTCTCATTGACGAGAAATGGGCATGATTGTGCAATTAGAAGTGTTAGTATCCGTGTTTTAAAATATATATATATAGTTATAAGCGTAATACTATCAACGTCGACCTGCAGTGCTACATTAGATATTTTAAAATACCTATAAAGTATTGTATGTCCCATGTTTGTATATATATATATATATATATTTATATGGTAGGTATGCTTATATATACATATGTAATTATGCCCATATGATTGAATGATTGAGCAGATGTTGCACGTAATATTTTGCAATGTTGTCCGGATGGACATGTGTGTATATGTTAGTGTGTTATAATTATTGTGTCATAGCAAGGTAATGAGTATAATTTGACTTGTGATAACATGTTGAGATTGCGTGTAATGGCGCAATATATAATAACCGATTAAAATATATTTCTGTGAATTTGTATTAATAGCGATATAGTGTATCCATATGCTTGGATTGGAATATATTTCTGTGTCTTATTCTGATTGTGTTATGGTGTATTTATATGCCGGAGTAGAATATGTTTTCATGACTTAATACTGCTAGCCTTACGATAAATCCATGCGTATGAAGTATTTTAGAAGATAAGGGCTAATAAATATGTTTCATAGGTAATTATATTACCTATTATGAAATTATTAACGTGTCTTTTGGTTAATGTAGGCAAAATGGTTATTTTGTCATTATTAAGTCGACTAAGAATAAATCTGTGTGGATAACTGGTATAATTAGGATAATTATGGATCAGTAGTTTTTTCGTTATACTAGTAAAATCGCTCATGACAGAGCAGTATTATTATAATAAGACTATGGTGCCCTTCAGGGTATGTTAAACTTACAGCAGTTCCGGATTAATAATAAGATTGTGGTGCCCTTTGGGGTATATTGAACCCATAACAATTGAGAAATGACAATAAAAATCATAGTGCCCAAGGGGTATGTTGAACCCATGGTAGAAAGCAGCTGTTCTCTATGGCGTCCTTGGGTATGTGCAACCCATGGTAAAACTATTTATCCTGTTAGTCTGAGAAACCCGGAGTGGGCGAATGATCATTATATACATATATTGAAGTGTACGGTGGATATCATGACCACGATCCATAATTTGCTTAATTATGACCAATCTATAAAGAGATGAATTCGTGTGCCTGCTAGATTCAAACTGTATAGTAGAATACCTCTATCTGCTAAGAGTTGTTTGTGTTTGTGTGAATAGTGATGAGGTAGTAACACGCTGTGTTTCATTTGGTATTAGGACTATCCTAGTTTTCTTATGCAGGTAGGGTAGCTTATATGTATAGGCGAACCCTTGCTGAATTTCTATAAGAAATACTACTCATACAGCCATTTGTGACATTCCTTTTGTATTCTGGTTTTTCAATGTAGAGGAGAGTCTAAGATTACCCTTATTTATAGTCACAACCGAATTTTGTTATGATTGTTAATTGCGGAGATGGTTGAAGTCCGATTACACCTTGACAAGTTCTAATTTTTTAAGAGAGAACTTAACTTTGAAAAAGAAAAATTAGGATTTAAATAAGATAATGGGTTAGGCAATATATAGGCCGCCTCACTTCAAGTATATGGAATCATGTCTAACCCACTGGTATGTTTGTGAAACGAAAATAATATGTGTGAGGCCATAATAGATTAAAGATCATGTGAGATGCTTAAAGATATTATTGAAAAGGCACATTGGGTGTATTGCAGGTCATTCGATATATTAGTCTATACGTTAATATGTATGGTTGAGAATACGGTAAGAATGTGATGGTGTAGGAACTATGTTATGAGTTTACGTTTGTTATTGTCAGTGTACCTTAGCGAACAACTAGGATTGGATTGATATGTGTACTTATAGTGGTATAGTCAAGGTTTATGTACGTGAAAGAATCCCTAATATGGGATAAAGAATGATGGACGTATATTTGTGGTTATGGTACAATTGTCAAGTTGTCTTGATATAATAAGAATAAAGAGATAATATGAATGTGTGATAAAATAGAATGGTAATGTATTAGTATTGAGATAATTGGGATATGGGGATTAGACATGTATGTTCCCATGCACTCAGTTGAGTTTGTAAACTAGCTTATAATTGAAATATGGTAGTAAGACTGTGGCGCCCTGAAGGGTAGGTTGAATCCACAGCTGTTTTCTAAATGGCCTTGCGGGCTAGAGTAACAGTTATGGTTCATGATGTCTCTGAGTATGAACGATCACCTGTAAATGCTAAAAATGACTAACACTAACTTTCCGAGAGTTATAGAGAAGAAGTGTTATCGTTCTTACTAATACCCTCGTTTGTATATATTTGGATGTTTGAAATATTTATATCCTATGGGGATATCGATTGTGTGCCTAGGATATTTTGGTTATCTCGGACCGAGTGTGTGATTAAAATTGTATGGTTATACCAGTTTCTGATCAGTTTCTCTTTATGTGGTTGAGACATTTAGTTGATATCTATACGTATATCAATGTATTAATTTTATATGGTTATATTAGTATTTGTGATAAGAATAGAAAAAGGAATTAAACGAGTACAGGTGAGGAAGCTATTCATTTAAAATGCTTATTGTTTGAGACTGTTTATACAGAATTCACAGTTGAGATAATGCTTAGAGTTCTGGATGGTATGACATGATATTTTGTGTACATTATTGAGCATAGGCATGTCTGTACATGTACATTGATATATTAACATACATTTAACTATGTATGTGAAATTGTATGAAATGACCAAGATAAGTAGAGATTCAGGTAACATGTTCCTTCCTTTATTTAAGTATTGTATTATCTTACTGAGCAATATGATGTGCTCACCCCTTTGTGGGACTATTATTTTTCAGGTAATTATGATATAGCAATAGCGATTCCGGAAAGTGCAGTTGAGGCAAAAATTTCTGACGGGGCATAATATATCTAAGGTTTAGCCCATTGTTATGTAATTTCCTTTTTGTGTAATCTAAAATATTATTTTTATTAAAATGCATAACAATTCTTTAGAGAAAAAAAAATAATACTATTTTAGTTTTACTATTTATGTGGTTACTTTTCATAAATTTTTTAGACAAATAAAAACTTCGCTTCACTATGAGAAAGCGTTGATTTTTACCTTTTCGACAATTTCAATGCACTATACGCCACATGAATAGAAATAAAAGGAAAGGGGTGTTACAGGTTATGGAAATTTTTTTTATTGTGTGAAGAATCTACAATTGACGCCATCAAAGAATAAGAACAAGCTTGGTTGAATGGATAGGAGAGAGAGTAAAGTTTTCTAGCTTAAATTCATGCATTTGATAAAGTACACACATATATATACTTAAAATCATCCATGAGTTTTCATATTTGTCCTCTCTTTTAATTGAAAAGTGAATATGTATCATGGATAAAATGATCATTATCACATAATATCCATTTTATACATTTAATTTTTAAATTAATTTATTTAGAATAGTCTAATTTTTATTTTTGTTAGGAAATTTAAATTGTATTAATTTCTAATTTTGTATAAATAGTTATGAAATATAAATTAATTTTTTTTATTATTTAATTTATATTTCATACATGTTAAATATTATTTTTTAAATTTTATATTTTAAATTTCACAGTAATGACAAAATTTTCATGCTATTTTAACACACAGAGACAAATGGCAAGCCAATTACAAGTGAAAATGGGTGTGGAGGAGCACTTTCATGCCAAGTCAAGTTTAGTTTCATGACATAGAGTCATATACACCATTAGAAGGAAACTAACTGCAATACGAGTTGAGTTATTTAGGCAGACATGTCTTAGACATTTTTAAAACTTATAAGAATTTCATTTTGCAGGAAGACTCATCCACTCTATGTTACAACATGAGGTGCATGTGATAATGATAACAACGAGATGTGGTTCCTTATTGATGATCGTAGCTTTCATTTCTCATGTATAAAGTTCAATTTGATAACCAATTTGAAATTTGATCACTTTCTTATTAAGGATCCTGTTGAGAATAGTCAACTAAGGGTGATTATTTTAGTGGTTAAATGGTCATTACACTTGCAAACATAAATAAAGTTTATGATAGTCCTGATTTCTTAAGGATTCTTGATATGGATGCTATGCAATTATCACTATTTTACATCATGAAGAGGTTCTATTTTGGCAAAAAAAGCAAGAATTATGTTGATTGTTAATTGCTAGATGTAATGGATGATATTAACTAGTTCAATGCCTATCCATGGGATAACATAGTGAGTATTTGCATTGTATAATCCCTAACACAATATACCAAGTATAAGAAGAATGCATAGAGATTAAAAATGACCGATGAGACTTTTAAAGGAAAATATAATTTGATGAGGATGCCTCTTGTATTTCAAGTATTTGTTATCAAATTAATAATACATAAGTTTCACATTATATTGCATATTACACTTAATAATAATTATATTTTATTGATTTATAAGTGTGGATATATGAAACTATGCTCAGTACTCAAGGCAATATAGTTACCAAAATAAACAACAACATCCTACATATTTTAAGGTGGAAGACTAAGATGAAACATATTACCAAAAAATCCACATATAAACATCTGTTGTTAGAGGGCATAGTAAATACCTTAAATTTTTTTTATTTATCCAATCAATTGTTGCATCTTGTGAAAATAATTTCTATTATAATCATAATCATTATGTTTTATATAACCAACTTGGGTACTTTTAGTTCTACAACCAAAGCTGAATGAGATGGGTTGAACTTATGTATGTTAATTTTTAGAGATTGCTAAGCCTAAGGGTGTATATAGGGTAACTTGTTCATAAAGGTAGTCATTCACACAACTATGCCTTATACAGGTCACAATGTAAAGAATACTAACACCGATGATTATAATGCATCTAAATTAGATGTGCAGTAGGTTTGTTTTAAAGTTAGAAATTTGTGTTGTATAATAAAATTATATTAGAAGACGTTTGACATGTTATACTGTAAAATGCACATCTACTAAGGTACATGCCTTCACAGCCTTTTTGCCCCCATGATCCTTAGGCATTTTCGTCTCACAATCCTTTGATATTTTTTAATGTCACATTATAAAAAATGTCTAACCCATCTATGAAATCTTATGTCATTCTTTAAATAGTTTATTATCTCAAGGTCTATCAATCTCAATTTGTCCATATACAGTTCAAACTCACTAAAAACATATGTCTTTACTACAATATAATAACTATTCAATATGGTAACCATGGTATGAGTTAGAAAATACTTTCCTTATCTCCTTCAATATGCTATCATGTCGAGTGATACAAATACCAAATTAGATATATCTTCAAGTCTATCTTATAACTTAACCAAAGACCACTTTTATAATGCATCATTCTTTGAGTCACCTATATTTAATGCCATAATGTAAATCTTGTCATTTCCATCATTAGCTGCTACCAAAAATAATGTCCCTTGATAAATGTCTTTCAGAAATGTCCTATCAATAGCAATAATAGGTCATACGAATGAATTTAAACCATAAATGGATGGACCAAACGCCATGAAGAAATACAAGAAATGGCCATCTTCATCTATTTTCATATGAGTTCTTGTCTCTTGGCTACTAGTTTTTAATATGTGATAAAACTGTGGTAGTAGTCTAAGAATCTTTGCTAGATCCTAGCATACAAGCCTTCGTGTTTCTTTTTGGCTAGCTTTACCTTGCAATCAAACACGAACACTCCAAATCCTTATTGTATGTCATCTTGTATGTTGTTTTGAGTATAAATCCTGTTAGGGTCTAGAAACTTATCTATGACATGTTCATCAATAAACTAACTACTTATTTAACAGTGTTCTTATTATAACTAATCATTTTGACAACTATGAACTGGCTCAATATGTTTCACAAAACTAATATTCTTCATTTTCATTTATATTAGTTACTCTGACTTGCCATATATACCATTTATTACACAATTTGTTTCAAACGGTCTATTAAGGATTTAGCAACCTTGAATTGAAAATGGTTCTTTAATGCCATAATACCCAATGTCGACCACCTTTAAAATCAAACTTATCTAGTGAACTTAAAAATATTAATAAAGGATGAATATACGACTATACACAATGAATAAACAATCATAATACTTACCTTTCTATTAAATTAAGTTAGGTGCACAATGTGCAAATATTTAATTTAATAAATATACATTAATAATAGACAAGATGATTATACAATTTATTAAACAATTTAATTTAAGACCATATCAATTTATAATAATTATATTAATACAAAATATATTGAGACAATATACTAACATCTATCTACAACTCTTACCTCATTCAACTTCTACTTACTTATGTGCCTCAAAAACTTGTCATAGACTACACGTTCTAGCTACTAAAATATCTAATACATACATATATATATAAGTGTGTGCGTGTGTGTGTGATACCAACCCAAAGCCATCTCAACATCATAATAACGCATAAAAAAGTGTAAAGTATTTAGCCAAACATGTTTAAAAAGTCATTTATAATTTCAAAATTTAATGTACAAAGATATTAATGATTTTATAAAGTTTAGCTGACCAATCTTGTAATTCTTTGTAACCCAGTATACCTTAAAATAAAAACATAAAATTTTCTTTACATATATATACTTTTTATTATTTATTTTTTTTAGGAGGAATGTATTATAAAAGTTCAATTACCAATTTAGGGTGGAAATTCACCTCTCTTGTTGGTTTTCTCGCGAAGGCAAATTCCTATTTGTACTATTCGAGTTCATTTGTGACATAAATAATTTTGTATTATTAATATAAAATTTAAATTGTAACACCTCTATATTTAAAATCAACCATACAAGATAAAATCTAAATTTTTTTTTAAAACATAAAGATATATATATCCACACATAACCATTAATTAAAATATAATCTATTTTTAATAAACTATTTGTCAATGTCGATAGAGTGCGTACTAAAAGTTATGCATTGATATAATAGATAATCCAACGGTACACCGATGTGGTATACCCTTACACATACGCACACACTTATATCTAATTATGCAGTCACATACTATTTAAGTATGCTACTAATTATGCTCATACCATTATTTTCACCCAATGCTCATATTGAGTATTGTCCTTAGTACTGATGCATATACACGCAACTACTTTTATGATGTAGCATGCCATTTAGTAGTATGCCCTCCATCTAAAAATAATAATCATATAAATATATATATATATATATATATCATAGATCAAGTATTAGAAAACAACTTAAATTTAATTTAAGTCAAAGAACACATTTATAGCAAAATAATTGATACACATATATACGAAAGCTGGATATATATAATATCCTGATTATACACATAGTCTATAGTATGTAACCTAAAAATACAAGTTTATTGTATCAACATATATACACACACACACACACACACACACATATATATACATATGCATAATTATGTATTAATACCATATCGTCTTAACACAATCTAACAGAATTTGTATCACTATCCACATAATGTTCATAGTTACTATATAAAATGCAAATAAGTTTACATGCATTTCAGAATCAATATCACATAACATTTTCAACAAATTACCGACAATTATACGATCGATTATGCTAACACAATTATGAATCATGGCCACAAAGTAAATCTGCCCAACCCTCATCTGTTCACACCACTCGTCTATCGGGCTGAGCGTATATTTTATATATGATCGATCATATAATTTGGCTATAACTAAGTCAGTGGGTGTGAAAAGTATCTGCATATCCGGATGCATAACTAATGTAACCATACAATTAATACCACATGATCTAAAGCCATGCATCCATTTTTTGAAAACTATTGTATACTCAAACCATGCACAATGAATACCACATATGCACACCTATACAAACTAAAATAATAAACAGTGTTCACATCTTGATTTTCATGCATATATAAAATTCGTTCATATAATGAATGCATAATGCATTTGCAGATAGTGATACTTAACCAAAAATTTATAACATTTCTATAATCACATATACTTGCAAATACCCAGTTTACCTGATTCATTGGGATTTATTTATCACAATTATAATTTTCACCATCACGATAAACATATCGCATAACTATCCAACATTAATGGATAACCACATCAACGTATCATTTATTAATAAAGAAAATTCACATAATAATTATAGCTATTATAATTATTATGACAATCAACATGTAACGTTAGGAATACTACAATCTATTCTACGTTCTGTTAATCACACTCCGATCATACGGTCATTATAACAATTCTTTTACACATTTCAACAACTATATAAAATATTATACATACATAACACATCAAAACACTTATAAATCTCCACAATAGTAACCAAATTTACCATTTTATTATTTCTTCAATTTTTTCTCATTTTGTCCATCTACCTCAAATGTTACTATTTTCAATGTTTCACAACACACTTCTAAACTTATAAATAAACTATAAAAATAATAATTAAAGTCATCAAATAGTAATTAAAATTCTCATTCTACCATTTTTCCATTTTCTTTCCATTTTAACCATTCAAATCAATTCTTACTAATTTCATTCGCTCCCTAACATACCTATATATATTAAAACATACCATAACACATTAAAATCAATCATTTAGAGGCTCACTAAACAGTACCTAAATTTATCATTTTGTCCCTCTTTTTAATTTTCTTTTATTTTACACATTATCCTATACCTAATCTCTTCTAAACACCATCCCCAAATCCATTCCTACATAAATCAGCTACCAATCACAAATTTCATAAAAGAAAATTATATTTCTTTATCTTTAAAATATGCCAAATGCTTGAATAAACTTCTTAGTACCGTAAAACCATCTAAATCACCATTTAAAACTATAAAACCACCATCAAAATCACTTTTCAATAAATTCATAAATTGAAACTAAGTGAAATCAAGATCTTTTACCAATAAATTAAAGTTTTGACGCGTAGAACAATTTTTTTCTTTTGTAATAACACATTTAATCAGGCGAATTGTGAGATTTTGTTTGATTTTTTTTCCAAAAAATTGAAAGTGAAAGAAAGGAGTAACTCATGGCAAGGGAGAAGAAAAAAGTTGATTTGCTTCAATTTTGAAAAATCAAACAATCTTATCCAAATTCATATTTTTAAAAATTACACTCTTATCTAATAACCTTTTAAAACTTGCATTTAACTCCTTAGAAAATTATGAGACTACCTAAACTATTTTTATATTCTTTCACTTTAGTCCATTAGTTTTAATTATCACTTTTTCTTCAAATTTCTTGTGAAAAGACCATTTTACCCCTAATAAAGAAAATTAATCATTTTGGTCCTTTTTCATCCTTTCTAGAAAAATTCACATCTAAACTCAATTCTACTTTTTTCGACATATTATTTACAACATTTACAAGAGTTTTGGGTGATTAAAATCTAGCGGAGTCCTTTCGACCATTGACATAATGACCATTTTGTCCTTTTTAGCAAAATTTTTTCTTTTTGTCCAAAATAGTAATTTTGGCATTCCTATGGTATAAAATCTATCTTTTCTTCTAACATACTCTATTATACTAATTTATATCCTCAACATCTAGCTTGGTCAATCAAAATTTTATCAAAATAATGATTTTGCCCTTTTTGTTCTCGACTACACAAAAATATACTAACTGCGTCTCGAATTGAAATTAAACTTACCAACATGATATTTATGAAATTTTAAATTTTTTATATGATCAAAACTCACTTTGACCTCAATTTTGAGTGAAAAGACTATTTTATCCCTATCGACAAAATGATCTGTTTATGCGGTTTTTTTTTTTACCCGGTCTCCTTCCAACAATTTTATAAAATATTTTCAGAGATAAGAGATAATAAAGATTAAGGTTTATTTATATTCAAATATAACATAAATTTTAACTAAATACTTGTAATGTGTAATGCATGCATTATGTGCGTGGTTGTACTATGTCAACAATCATTTAAGACTTACATCAAAATATAATTTCGTACTAAATTAACATACTAAATATAATCCAAAAGTTTTCTCCTAACGTTAGCCACTGATACGTATGCCATATATTCAATTTCAATTTTTGAATTCAATCATTCATTAACAAGCATTTATTATAAAAACAACATACATATAACCCACATATATGCACATCTTTAAAAATTTACTACAGATTCATTTCAACTCTGATTCAAGTAATTCCAGGATAATTTAAAGCTTTATATCTCTATTTTCAAAATTAAAAATAATTTTTTTAGAATTTGATTTCAATTATTCAAGATCAATGGATGAAGGTGTTGTAGTCATAAAATCAATACTCAACTTCATTTCTTTTTCTTCTTTTTCTTCTCTTTTCTCCTTCTCTTCCCTATCACTCCCAAACCCAAAAATAAACTTAACCTAATTTTCTTCTCTTTATATACCTTACAAATATCAATTATAACATCTATTTATAAATATTTCTAACAATTATAACAAATCACCATTTAGATCCAATAAATTTGGACTAACTAACTATGCATCCAAGTAAAAATCAAATATTTTAAGCCCAAGGTTCTAAACCCATCAAATAAGCCCACATTATAAAATACCATACTTAAATTAATGTGCATTTAAATAAATAATACTTTAAATCAATAATAATTCATTGTAGACGAATTGTAAAATACTTCTTATAAATCTTAAATTTATATTAGCGTTCTACTATATGCATGTGCAAATGCATGAAACGTTGTTTATACAAAATAACCATTTTGCCACCTAGGAAGCAGTTTTACAATTTTATCCCTCCACCAACACCCCACCACCCACCCCAAACAAAATTTTGAAAGCAAAATTCTACATACCTAACTAATGAAAAGGTGAAGATATTGTCTATACATAATGTCCTCTGATTTCTCGTATCATTTCTTCTACATTACTACTATACCATAGAATTTCGACCATAAGAATTACTTTGCTTCTAAAGACTCTCTTGGCAATCTAGGATCACTATCAGTTGAACTTTACATTTATGATCCTCTTTAAGTTCCACGGGTGGTATCTCCAATACATGTGAAAGGTCTAGTACATATTTTCATAGCATTGATATATGGAATACGTCGTAATCCTTTCTAACTCATGTTGCAGTTCTAATCGGTACATCACCACACCAATTCTTTTAATAATCCTAAAAAGGCCAATATACTGAGGATGGAACTTGCCTTTGTTGCAAAATCAAATTACACCATTTTATAGTGAAACCATTAAAAATATCATATCTCCAACCTTAAACTCTATCTCCCCTCTAATTATCAGAATATAATTTTTTCCAATCTTGTGCTGTTTTCAGCCTCTCACAAATAATTTTAATTTTCTCAATAGTAATTTCAATCAATTCAATATTTTCAAATTTTCGCTTCCCTACTTTGTCCCAACATAGTGGAGTCCTACACTTCCTCCCATATAATAGCTTATAAAGTGCCATGTCAATGCTAATTTAATAACTATTATTATTTGCAAATTCAATCAACGATATGTGTATATCTTAACTACCTAAAAAATTCATCACGCATGCTCTTAACATATCTTCCAAAGTCTATATGATTCCTCAGATTGACCATCTGTTTAAGGATGCAAAGCAAAGCTGAATTTTAATGTAGTTCCTATGGCCTTCTAAAGTCTAGGTCAAAAATGTGATATAAATGAGGATCTCTATCAAACACAATGGTGACTGTACTCTTTAGATTCTCTCTATCTTCACTATGTACAATCTTACAAACTTGTTCAAAGAATAGGTAATCTAAATTGGTATAAAATAGACTAATTTAGTAAGCTTATCAACAATCACCCAAATAGCAGCATGACCAACTTATATACAAGTAATCTTGTCATAAAGTCTATAGCAACGTGTTCCCAGTTCCACTCATGTATGAGTAAAGGTTGAAGAGTACCAACAAGCTTCTGATATTTCGCCTTCACTTGTTGGCATACTAGGCATTTAGCAATATATTCAACCATATCTCTTTTCATCCTAGGCTACCAATAATTTTTCTTTATGATTTTATACATCTTTGTACCACTCCAGATGTATAGCAAAAGTAGAACAATGTGCTTCCTCCATGATAGCTTTCCTTAAGTCATTGACCCTAGGAACACAAACCTAACCCTTCATCATTAGGATCCCATCCTAAACAAAACTGTAATTACTAGCATTATCATTCAAAATCCCTTGACAAGCTTTAACTAAATCACAGTCTTGCATTTATTTATCCTTTATTTGATCAATCAATGTTGGTCTCACAATGAAACTAGTATCAAGGCTTCGCTATCATCATATTCAATACTGCTATCATTGTCTTCAATTCTAACAACATTGGCATGTAGAAAGTGTGGATATATGATAAGGTGATTAAGGATTTTTAACTCAAAGTATCAGCCACGACATTAGCTTTTCCAAATAGTCGTCAATTATCAAATTGTAATCCTTAATAAAGGTGTTAAACATATGAAATTGAAATATCTTGTCATTAAAGAAGAAGTACAAAACATAAAGTATTAATTGAACATATTAGCACCAATCTTATGATTGCGAATCCATTAACTAAAGGGTTACCTTCGAAGACAAGTATTGAACATGTTGAGAGGATAGACATTATTGAAACATTTTAATGTTTATGAAAGTTATCACAATGTTAATCTCTTATTAAGATATTATAGTGGATTATTATTTATCTTTTTGTTTATAAATTATATTAAGTAGAAAACTCCTATTATAATACATGGAAGGAATTATGTCAATATAATAATTTAGAACCACTATGACTCATATTAGTCTACACTTAATTATAATATTATAGTGTGATCAATTTATGAGAAATTTTAGTCTAAAATTACGCATTATGTTTTATCTATTAAACCATGAAAATTAATTCTAATACAAGAATGAAGTTATTTGGCTTAAGTGCCATAATTCATTTCTTATATTATGTTAGTTTTGCTAAATAAATAATTGCTAATTTCTTGTTGGTCAAAATTGAAAAATAATTTAAAAGAGTTTACATGTTGATGGGTTATGCCTTTTCAATTATAAAGAAATCCATTCTCTCTTTGCCTATAAAAGAAACGATAACACTAATTTTTTGTCCATTACGTATGAATCAATATTAGCATATTAAAGAGAGAGAAACTAATTTTTTATTATTATATTATTCACAAATAAAGTGTTTGATTTACAAAGAATTGTCACAAGGTATGTACTTTAAATTGCTCTTATGAATATTCCAATGTATGAAAAATCATAAAGTTTGAATTTTTTGTATTATTCATACATAATTTTATTTAGCATAATTTTAGATTTTATGAATTCTTACGGGCATGAGTATTAGTAAAGTTTGGGTATTTTGTTTTAAGGATAATTTTATTTTTCTTCCATTTTTTGTCATGGTTGTGAAAACAATTCATTTGAGGTAATGGTTTCAGAATTTGCCCTGGGGCACATCTCGTGCAATTTCCTTCGTCATGGACAGCCACTAACCGACCACTCAAAAACAAAGACACAACATGACTCTGATTCTGAGACTGAGATGGCTCGTTAAGACTCAAACAAAGCAATCTCTCACGAGTCTGAAAACCCATTTTCACTCTCAAGTATACGCTATTGCCTTCAGTGGACAAAGATTTCCTATGAAAGAACAAGAACGCCATCTGTTCGATAAAAGTCCCCAACCAGACCCTGCACAATATAATCGCCTACTTGTTTACTACTCTCGCCATAACCTCCACCGGGATGCTCTTAATCTCTTCTTGGAAATCCGCCGTTTCGGTTTACCCGTTGCAGCCTCGACCCTGTCTTCTGTGTTGAAGGTTTGTTGCGGTATGTTCGATCATGTTATCGGTAGTCAAGTACATTGTGCGTGTATTAAGTCTGGTTTTGCGGAGGATGTTAGTGTTGGTACTTCTCTTGTTGATTTATATATAAAGACTAATAATGTGGAGGATGGAAGGAGAGTGTTTGATGAAATGAACGAGAGAAATGTGGTTTCTTGGACTTCACTCTTAAGTGGTTATGCACATAATAAAGTGAATGAGAAAGTGCTGGTGCTATTTCGGAAAATGCAAGTTGAGGGTATTAAGCCTAATTCGTTTACTTTTGCAACTATTCTTGGAGTTTTAGCAGATGAAAGAATTGTTGAGAGAGGAGTTCAAGTTCACACAGTGGTTATAAAGAATGGATTTGAGTCAGTTACATCTGTGTGCAATGCTTTGATTAGTATGTACTTGAAATCAAAGATAATTAAAGATGCTAGGTCTGTTTTTGATAGCATGGAGGATAGGGATTCAGTTACTTGGAATAGTATGGTTGCAGGTTATATTATCAATGGGCTTCATAAGGAAGCTTTTCAAATATTTAACCATATGGCACATGCAGGTGCAGAGCTGACATGGTCAACTTTCGTCTCTGTTATAAAGTTATGTGCTAATGCTAAAGATTTGAGGTTTGCATGGCAGCTCCATTGTCAGGTTTTAAAGAATGGGATTGAATTTCATCACAACATTAGAATGGGACTCATGGTTGCTTATAGCAAGTGCAATGAAATGGAAGATGCCAGTAAAATTTTCTCTATGATGGATGAAACTAAAGATGTGGTCTCATGGACAGCCTTGATTACTGGTTACTTGCAGAATGGTGGAATGTATCAAGCAGCAAATTGTTTTTGCCAAATGAACAGGGAAAGTGTTAGACCAAATGATTATACTTATTCTATGATTCTTACGGCACAGTCTGTCATTTCTCCTTTCCAATTACATGCACAAATCATTAAAACTAATTATGATAAGTCATCTTCAGTTGGAACGGCACTTTTAGATGCTTATTTTAAGTTAGGAAAAGTGAATAAAGCTGCAAAAGTTTTTGAACAAATTGATGACAAGGACACGGTGGCATGGTCGGCAATGCTAGCTAAATATGCTCAAATGGGTGACACTGAAGCAGCTGTCAAGATATTCAGACAGTTGGCAAGTGAGGGGGTTAAACCCAATGAGTATACATTTTCTAGTGTCATAAGTGCCTGCGCTGCACCTACAGCAGCAGTAGAACAGGGGAAACAGTTTCATGCATGCACAATTAAATCAAAATTGAATAATTCTCTCTGTGTCAGTAGTGCCCTTGTTACCATGTATGCTAAAAAAGGAAATATTGAGAGTGCAACGAAAGTTTTTAAGAGGCAAGGAAAGAGAGATTTGGTGTCATGGAATTCAATGATCTCTGGATATGCACAACATGGTCATGCGAAAAAGGCTCTTGAGATATTTGCGGAAATGCAAAGACAAGGCTTGGAAATGGATGGTGTAACATTCATTGGCATCATTTCTGCTTGCACTCATGCTGGTTTAGTGCATGAAGGTCAGCAATACTTTGATATTATGGTAAACAATCATCACATTTATCCAACAATGGAGCACTATTCTTGCATGGTTGATCTATATAGCCGAGCTGGAATGCTTGAAAAAGCCATAGATATCATCAACAGAATGCCATTTGCTGCAGGTGCAACTGTGTGGCGAACTGTCTTGGCTGCTTGCCGAGTTCACCGTAATGTAGAACTGGGAAAACTTGCGGGGGAAAAGCTCATTTTACTTCAGCCACAAGACTCAGCTTCATATGTATTGCTATCAAATATCTTCGCTGCCGCGGGACATTGGCAAGAGAGAGCTAAAGTGAGGAAGTTTATAGATAAGAGAAAATTGAAAAAGGAAGCTGGTTACAGCTGGATTGAAGTGAAGAACAAAACCTATTCATTCTTGGCTGGTGATCTCTCACATCCTCAGTCAGATCAAATTTATTCTAAACTTGAAGAGTTAAGTACCCGATTAAAGGATGCGGGCTACAAGCCTGATATAACATATGTACTTCAGGACATTGATGATGATGGCAAAGAAGCCGCTCTTTCTCAACACAGTGAGAGGCTGGCCATTGCTTTTGGATTGATTACCACACCTGCTGGAGCTCCTCTCCAGATTGTCAAAAACCTTAGAGTCTGTGGAGATTGCCATACAGTCATTAAGTTAATATCAAAGCTTGAAAAAAGATATATTGTTGTCCGGGATACAAATCGATTCCACCACTTTAAGGAAGGATTATGCTCTTGCGGGGATTTTTGGTAACAATCCATTGGGTAATGGGGTTTAATCTGAATTTGTGGATGTTACTTGATCAACAATACTATCCTCAGGCGAAGAAACAACATTACTTCTTTGCACTGCATACATTTTCAGTTTGCAAGAGATGCTAAGTATGGTACACCATTTAAATCTTGTACCTATCAGCCTTTTAGTAGCTAGTACTCACATAGCAACTGAAATGATATTTAGGATGGGATTACTAATTTATCAATGGAACATTGTTAAGGTTATGTATGCCTTAATGCAGCAAGAGGGACCATAACTACATTAAACCAACGAAGTTGGATGCTTTTGTCCATGATGCTAAATACTGCTTGGAGAGGTATATGGTGATTATGGTTATAGAAGTCTTGTTATTTGTTTGATTCTTTGTCCATGATGCTAAATACTGCTTGGAGAGGTATATGGTGATTATGGTTATAGAAGTCTTGTTATTTGTTTGATTCTTTTGTTGTAGCCTTTTCCTCATTCTGTGGCTGTCAATATATTTACTTTTCTTTCTTTTACAATTTATTTATCCAATAACACAAATTACACTTTCATCTGATATGACTTCCGATACTGTGTAATAAAATGGCTGACTGAGGGTCGCATGTTTTGCATCTTCACAAACTTTATAAACAGAATTGAATGCACAAGGGAAAATATTTTATGCTTTCCGTTAGTTTGTCAGTTTTTGCCTGCATGAAGCTGAGATGTTAAAATCAAATGACCTGATACATTAAAGGTTCTTGCATTTGAATTTTATAATGCTGGATAAAATCTGAATAACTTGGATTTGTAAGAATTTTCGAGAGGATTTAACCATAGACTTCTGCTTGAATCAATGGAGCATGTCTTAATTGGAAATGCTCGCTGGCGTTAGAAGTCTTTCAGAAGACAATGAAGAACTGATTTAATGGAAAACAACATACCTATTGATGCGATGCCTCAAAATTGCACATAACGTTTTAGGAGTTGATTAAATGGATTTTCCCCATAAAATAGGAAAACTATCAAGATGTTTGCCCTGTGCATATTTATTTTCAGCCAAATGGAAGAGAGGAGAGTCGGATCTTTTATTACTTTTTTAAAAACTGAATTCCTCTTAGTATCTTAGCATTTTTAGTACATTTAAGGCCATGAGGGGACAAGCCATCTGATAAATAGTATATTCATTACGAAAACTTAAAGTATGCATCAGAACAGTTTCCTAAAGGGAAAGTACGTTCAAACCAATAGGACTCCTAACTGTTTGGATTCCATTGCTCCATGTCAAATCATCAAATACAAAGCTTCCATCACTTTTCTTGGCAGGTGTTAAGTCATCTCTGAAAGACATCTTCTCCCCAGTCTTTGTAAACTTAAGTTCAGCAGGTGAAACACTAACATTAACTCCAGTCAGATAGTTAATGCGTGCGACAGAAACCGCTGGGCCTTCACCATAGTATGTAACTGTTCGATGGATGGATAAACTTCCATTCATGTTGGAAACACCCATTGATGGGTAGTTAAAATTGTCTGAGGGAGTGGAGGGGTTTTGGCAATGATTTCTCTCTCCCGTGAGATTTTTCGGTTGTGCAGGGGTTGCGCCAGTGCTGCAGAGAAAATTAATGATATCATCGGAATCAAAGTCATAAACTAGTCCAGGATTCATAGCCGCCACCAGGTTTATTTTTCCTGATCCGTAGTCAAAAGGTGTGGTCCGGGTGCCATTTGGATCCCTTCCAATCACATTGCAGTTGTTATCCAGTACTTAGCTGTTACAACAAGATAAAGTCTTAAAAAATTTGATATGTTAATTAAATTAGTGAAAAGAATGTTCTGATAAATTTTCATTGATGAAGCTGCTAACCTGTTGTCATTATTGCAGACATTATAGCTGCTGGACGCCAAGAAGGTTGGCAAGATTTTAGAATTGCTGCAACAGCAGAAACATGTGGACAGGACATGGAGGTTCCAGAGATTATGTTGTAATTGACAGATCGTTCAGCTGTTGCTTCAGTTGCTACAGGAGACCATGCTGCCAAAATATTCACTCCTGGTGCGGTAATATCTGGCTGTAATGGAAAGTTGGATCATGAGGTTCTGTTTTCATGGACTTAACTTCAACTTTTAACATATTATAGCTGTAATGGAAAGTTGGATCATGAGGTTCTGTTTTCGTGGACTTAACTTCAACTTTTATCATATTATAGCTGTGACCCTTTCTGTCTTATTTCTCCCATGTTTTTATTGATTTTGAATTTTGAAGTTTGTTTCAATGCATGTGTGAATAGATAAATTGGAAACTATAGTAGAACTTACTTTAATGATATCTGGAGTGATAATATTCGGTCCCATGGAGGAAAATGCTGCCATTTCTGGTGCGGCTTGGTTTTCACAAGTGTCTGTGTCGGATAGATTCTGGCTATTGGATTTCTGTAATAACAAAAGAAGCACTTATCAAATTAGGATCATTCGACATAATTAATATTCATGCTTTGAAAATGTAATACTTAATATACCAATATTCTTCTAGTGGAGAAATCTAGACAACTCACTTTTCTGTAGTCATGTATGCCTGACGTTCTTCTGCTTCGTCTTGACCAATTAGGGTGCCTGGGATTACAAACTGAAAGCCAATATCTTTGCCTAATGGGTCGATGAGTATCATTCCAACACCACCAGCTTCTCTTACTACTATGCTTTTATGTCTTCGGATGTCATTTATTGCCTCCATCGTGCACACTACAATCTTCCCCTTAATTAAGGTATGATCTAGCGTATTGTTGTTGCAAAAGCTGATTGACAATGGAAAACCAAAGATTTAGAAGCAAGTAGGTGAACATTGACTTTTCATAAAGCTAGGGTATAGACAGTCCAGTGTGTTTCTGAGACGGCAGTGCCTTGACCATTATATGATTATCTGATCTAGACTACCCATTTAGACATGTTACTACTAGGTTCTTAAATTAAAGTCACTTCTAGAGTAGGAAATCACGGGTTCTAGAATTTATATTGTCAAGAATCTTAGCTTGAATTCAGGAAATTCCTTGAAGAAAGAAAGTTATGAAACTTGCGGTAAAGATGTACTTTTGAAGAATAGGCAGAATAGCACTTGAAAAGTAAAGTATTCTAAATGATCTTCAATGGGAAGCAATGATTTTTTTACCTTTTGTCTGTGTGTCTTCATATCTTTTAATTTTTTATTCTTTATTTTAGTGGGGATCGTGGGGGTATGTTAGTGAAACCTCCCCTCTTTGGAATTTTGCATCTTAACTTGTGTTAAAATAACTGGCTTATGTATGCTTATTCTGCAGAGCAAGTGTTTTCCCTTTACCTGTTTTTCTTCTTTCCTCGTACATCTCTGTCACACTTACAATTTAGGTTTTACACTATCAAAACTTGAGAAATGCAATAGAAAACTTGGGAACTCTAACGAGAAAAAGAAAAAGTTGAGAATTGTACAGCACTAGCAAGACCCTACTCTTCGTTCCATAATTCTATATCAAGAAGCTAAAATCTAACAGTATATCTTTCTCACATTTTAGTTTTTTAACATAGTGGAGCAAAAACTCACTCTATAACTTGGCTTAACGAAATAAAAGTAGCAGTATATAAGTATAAGGTGATGTGAATTGTCTGTGTCATGCAGCAAAGTGCTATTTTACCATCAAAGAAATGAGATAACTTGCATTTGTTGATCTAATTCCTGGGGCAGCTGCAGCACACCCAGCTATTAAACCATGGAAAGTTTCCATTTCCAGAGGGTTCAAAGAAAAACCTCGAAAATGCAGAATTGGTTATGTTCCACCTTATTACTTGGACTGATGGAGCAGGTAATGTGGGACAAATTGGGGGAAAGCAATTACCTTCAAAATTTTTGAATTCCCAAGAAAAATATTTGAGTTGAATTCCCTGCCCACAGAGCTTGCAGCGACAGTGAGGATCCCAGGAGCAACATTGGTTGCAGTCCGAGGGAAAAATGAGTTGCCAGCCAAAGCAGAAACGAGGATTCCTTTCTGAAGTGCATGGAAATTTCCAATTGATTGTGCATTCTCAAAGTAAATAGGTTGGGGAGGAACAGGGCCAAAGGAAAGTGAAAGAATATCTACACCATCATTAATTGCATCATCGAGGGCAGAAAGAATATCAGCATCATAACACAGTTTAAACCAACAAGCCTTGTAGATTGCTAGTCTTGCATTCGGTGCCCCTCCCCTTGCAATTCCTCTGGCCATTCCAAATAGGCTGACATTTTCTACGTTAGATCCTGCTATGGTTCAGGCAATGTGGGTTCCGTGGCCATCACTTTTTCGAGGCTGAGCAGAAAAATGTGAGGTTTGAAGATTCAAATGGGCCATTTGCTGCTTCAAATCCTTGTGAGTAGAACCGAGCACCTATTATTTTACTGCTAATTCCACTAAAATTGGCGTGTTAGATTCTCATGTTGATCATCCATGCATGTCTGTATTTAATTGTTTATTGCTTGCCTGGTATCTGTTGCAGTGGGACAGTGTAAAATTGTCTCCAGGAACATTCTCCCTTGAATTTCATGGGCACCAGACCTAATCCTTCATTGTTGAAGCTCCCCGATTCTAGCCATATTCCTAGAGAGAACAGATACAACTCTGATGAGAGATAATAGCTCAGCATGAAAGACAGAAAAAGTAAGAGAAGCATTACGAGTGTCAATTACGCCAACAACAACATCAGATTTCAAGTTCATAGGCAATTGCTTATATTGGTTTTTGGAGTCTATTCCAAGAAATTTCCATGAATGTGTGGTGTGGATAACACTCGCTCTGCTTCGAATGCAGAAACAACTGCTTCATGTTCTGCAAAATCAATTAGCTTGCTACTGAGTTGATTGTCAACCTTCAAGTGTAAACTGAATTTCTGTTTTCCAAGGAAGATATTCGAAGCATATTATACAAATAGCAGACCAGCAAGTCGTTGAGCTTGTTGTGGTGTAACCATTGCCGCAAAGCCTCTGAAGCTTTTAGTGTAATGATGAGTTGCTAGTTTTTTGGCTCCATGGAAACTGGTTGATAAATAATTCAACACGTAAAATCACTCTTCAATGACATTAATACTCCAAATATTAGCTCATATATTGATTGATTGATTGTTTTACCTTGTTCCAGATGCAGTGACTGAAGCAAGTAATTTGTGGTTAGCTCTGGTGACAGATTCTGAGTCAGGATGTGAGTGCTCCCCCATGTAAACTATTTAATGCTGCAGCAAATTGAAGAACATTAGATACTAATTCGTGCACCAACCAACAAACAAATGCCAAAGAAATTAGTAATACGGTCTTGTCTGTCTTACTCTCTCGGTGGAATTGGATGAGGATCCATGGACCAAAGCTAGTTTAATGAAAAAGAGAAGAGTAATAGTGAATTGGGCAACTTTCATGACTCTAGCCTACAATGTGAAAATAAAATAGAAAAGAAAACAAACCAAAAATGGATAGCATGCAAATGCAAAAGCTAACGATTCTGAAGAAGTAGAAATATGATCTATTATATATAACAAAATGATGGTTCAAAATCAGAAGTGTCAACTTAGATACTATCAATGCCGGCTGATCCAATAGTATGTATTATGTAGTTGTACGAGTTAAGAAACACTACTACATTTTCCGCTTGCAACTGAAAGTCAGTTTACTAATAGCCGGCCTCATGCTCTTCTCATAATTTACTTCCAAATGTGAGCGTGCGCGAATGCGCGCGAATCAATTATCATCCCTTCTCTTCTAATTGCCAGTGTTCTCATAATTTTTCATATCTTATTGTATGTTTCCAATTGTTTTGTTTTCTCTAGTATGAAGTATCCTATTAGCTTAGCTGCGCGGGTCCAAAGAAACCGAAAGGCACCAAAACAGCTATTAATTAAGGATAATGCTTCTGGGAGGCGAACGGCTGTCGAATAGATTTAATTCTATATAATTTTATTTTGTATTTATATTCATTTTGTTTTTTTAGTAAATGGTCCAATTTTTGTGTCCAAAATTGTTTTAGCCCACTCTAAGAAATTTATTTAACTTTAACCAACAAATTTTAAAAATTTTCAACAAATTCTGAGATATTAAATTGTAGATACTAAAATGGCATCCCACCTGATGATGTGCAAGTTTGATGATGTATATAATATATCCGGGTGGACAATTTCGTTTAGATTAGTTTGAATTTAAAATTAAATTAATTTAAAATTGACAATTTTAATGTAGATCAAATTGGTCTAAATTCATAGTAAAAAATAAATCATACCAATTTAAATTGATAATTATTAATTTAATTTATTAATTTAGACTTAAAATTAAAATATTAATATAATTATAAGTTTAATTTAATTAAAAAATTATACAATAATTAGTTAAAAAATTAATTACATTAAAAAAAAAAAGGTTAATTATTTTTCATCATTTTATTCAGTTTTAGTTTGTAACAAACCTGAAAGATTATGCATATGCATACATATAAATGTAGGGTAGTTTTTGATTTTCTTTCCTCAACAATTATTGGTTTTCATTTAACATATAGTGATTTTCCTCCGATTGTTATTAATCTTAAAGCATTCGCTAATAATCAACGAACAGTTAGTGGTAAGTACCCATGAAGTGGACTAATTTTCCATTTCTTTCATCCAACAATACAAAGAAGAATAATTTATGCATTTATAGATATGCTCCTAAATATCGAGTTAAAAAATGACAAGAGTGATCCGGCCACCGCGCAAAAAAGTTTATGCATGTACGGGCGGCACTTGGAGGCTTTCCGCGGCGGCACGGTTAAATGCTTTCTAGACAAAACCAATTTAGGGTGTTGTACAAAATAAGTTGAAACAAATGAAAAAGTATAAGCATGTTATTCTAATCTAGATGATTTTTTTTTTTCACCAATAATAAGTAATATTTATACATTGGGTTAAGAATAATTTTGGACTCAAAAATTAGGTTATTTGCTCAAAAAATTCACTTGTATTTGACGATGTGGTGTCAGATTGAATTATATACTCTTTAACTTTTTTAATAATGATTTTATATATACAACTATATTATATTAAAATTATTAAAAAATTAAATAAAAATAATTAATTTATAACCATTAATTTAAGTAAATTAACCCATATATGCATATCCTATTTGTTGGCATATTAATATTTGTAGGTTGAAGAAAGAATGAAATTGGCGTAAGCCCAAGAACCCAAAACCAAGAAGCAAAAGAGCTTGCTTGCCTACTTGCGGCAATACCCAATCATGTATAAGCTCTATAAAAGACAACCGATATGACAAACACATTTCTAGACTCTAGCTATGGAGCTGATAAAAATTGAATTAAATTAAATTTTAACAAATAGATATGTATTACTAACAGTCATGCTACAGGACAACAAATGTACCCTATACAGTCGCTATACCACTAGCCAGTGTTGGAGTGCTTTTCATGAAATCCAATCGCTCCCCTAAAAAAAAAATAATAAAACCACTTTCTTGTAAAATATCCCCACTTTCGTTACATTGATTGCAATATCCCAATCTTAAAACATTTATTGCGGCTGCACAGTAAAGGCGCCGTGCCATAACCCCACCCTTAGTACAAGAAACGCCAATGGGAAATTCAATGAACGTTCAAATAGTAAACAGCTTCGCCGTTGCAACAGTATTATATCAAACTGGTCCACTAATACCATGCATAACCAGACAGATTTACAACCATCATCAGATAATGCACAACAATTGTTTAATAGGAACCAGTAGAAGGACAAAAAAAAAAACACCCGACTTTGGAGAAAAACTGTGTTCTACTGGTACCCCAAGCAAAAGTGAACTTTTAACCAAGTTGGCATACAGTACCGATGTCAACCAGGTTAGTATTCATATAAAAATCCCTAAAGAAAGATGAAAAGGGTTGGGAGACAGAAAAACAGGGAGTATGGTCCTGAAAATTAAGACTGTGTGACTATTACATCACCACTCCAACCATCCAATCCGCAATTCTGAAAGAAATCTGAAAATCAAAACACTTTTAAGCAAGACAATTGGTTAGTAAAATTATGGTGCTTCGACTGACTTAGGCAGGCGGTAACCAGAAATATATGCACACCATGTTCAACATAGCTGAGACAGTAATTTGGAAACTGTTCTTTACACAATTTGAAACAAACACAATTAACAAGTATCAAACCCAATTTCCAACTAAATACAGAAAAAGTGAAGTCAATTCACCATTCCCCAATTCAAACAAGTAATGATAGGAAATGGTTCCATAAGTGATAAATAACATACAAATCATAGTGCTTGCACTCACTAGTGAGATTCAACTTTATATGTTGCTTTAAACCATTAACCTTCCTCTCCAAACTCCTTTGTGAATCTCTCCTGAATTTCAAGGTCAGCTTTGCTCACTGTTGGCCTCTGTCTTGCAAGCACCTTATCAAAATCTGTTTTTGAGATTGGGGGTGGAAGGATCTGCAAGCAGATTAATAGAGGCAACAAGAAGTTAGCAGATTGTAACAATCTCAACTTTGAGAAAATCCAATACATTACCCTGAACTTTCAAAGTGACTTCCAGTCATGTTAATGAGGCCTCATGAGGTGCTCAATAAATTTTATGATCAGAGGTGTCCATATGTACAGAATAGATGTACCACATAAAATTTGCAAACCAGCAAAAATTTTAAATTAGACCAGAAAAGCAAGTTCATAACATTCCTAAGCCCCATACCTGTGCTGCAAGTCCTTGTGATGCAAGCTCCTGCATGGTAATTTGCACAGCACCTGGTTGCTTAGGTCCACATGGCATCCACATACCATTAGAAGTCTTAAAGAAAAACATGGCATCTTGAGTTTTCCGAACAGGTTCAAAGAGGACATCCTTTACCTGAGCGATAATCATTGCCAGAAAAGCAGTTGCCAGAAAAACAAGGCATCTTGAGTTTTCAACCAACTGATTTGAAAGCAAGGCATAGTACTAAAAAAGACAAAAAAATATGAGTCTCCAGAACACTTACACAAACAGAAATATCAGAACCAGAAAATCCCTCTGTCTTGCGAGCTAAACTTTCAAAGTCACTTTCAGTCAAGTTATGAGGAGTATCTCCTAAATGCACCTGCTCAAATATGAAGCCCGATGAGCATAACATTAATAACATGAATGTCCACCCAAAAACTTAACCCCGACCCCCACAAAAATTCTAAAACAAAAAGAAAAATTAAGGGCACTTAACATACTTTGAACATGTGCTGTCGTGCCTTCAAATCTGGTAGAGGAATGTATATTCGCTTGTCAAAACGCCGCCGGATGGCCTGTAATCACAATTGGTCAGCCATAGTACATAATTGTTCAATCATACAAACTCAAACCAAAGAGATTAGTTTCTGAATATTCCCCTTTACCTGATCTAAAGCATAGGGAGTATTTGTTGCTGCTAGAACGAGAACTTTCTGATCATTGTTCCCTACACCCTAGAAGAAGTACAAATGGTGAAATCCAGATTAAAAATGGAAGCAAATATTGAAAGAGCTAATCAATCCATTTCTCAGAATTTTAACATTCTCAGAGCTAGGAGTATCATATGCAGTAGAACTTAAAATCTAAATTCTTTTTCTTTTTTCTTTTTTTGATAGCAAAACTTATAATTCAAAGTTAGAGAGAATCCATTAATGATTATATTCGTTTCCCTAACACATGTGATCACTCCAAGCAATATCTATAAAAGAAAAGTCAAACACAAAGCTTGATCCATTTATCAGCTACAGCACCAACAATTTCCTCATCAAGATCAAAGTATGCATATATATATATATATGTGTGTGTGTGTGTGTGTGTGTGTGTGTGTGTGTGTCTATATATACATGACTTACCAGTTACATCAATAATCACAGTGTAGCAAAACATATCACCAATCTAAAGACATACACATGGAACAAAAGTACTCATCATGATTATTACCCAAATAATTTGTCTCATAAAATATAACAAAATTTTTGTAGTTTAGAGACTCTAGATGATCAAATCATCAGTCATTTTTTAAAATAAAGCTCAAATCTCTTCCCCATGGTCTGATAGATAACACAAAAAATAAAGGTGAGTGGCTGCAATTCTCATGTACCTTCATCCAATAATTCTGCTCTTATAAAAGTGGCTGTACTATCTTGGCCTAATATGACTACATAATAAGTGATATAACTAGAAAAGACTTAAAATTATAAGCATGTAAAATAAACAAGAAAAAGAAATACCAATTATAGCACTATCAGATTTTTTTTT
Organism: Khaya senegalensis; assembly: GCA_032402905.1. NCBI lineage: Eukaryota > Viridiplantae > Streptophyta > Magnoliopsida > Sapindales > Meliaceae > Khaya > Khaya senegalensis. The sequence continues at coordinate 3,736,959 of CP135552.1, read as the reverse complement.
TTCCTGGAAAAAGAAAGGGAAAGAAAGAAAGAAGAAAACAAGAAAGTCTTAATATTCTTTTTCTTAATATACTAATATCTTTAGTATTATGTACTAGATGCAAACAGATCATAAAGTTCTTTTAGGCTACTACCATTGCACAATCAAATACCTGCATCTGCACAAGAAGTTCAGTCTTGATGCGCCTAGAAGCTTCACTCTCATTGCCTTCTCCACGCTGACCACAAAGGGAATCTATTTCGTCAATAAAAATAATCGACGGAGCACTTTCACGAGCCATATGAAAAAGGCTTGAGACAAGCTTTTCACTTTCTCCCATCCACTTTGAAACAAGGTCTGAAGAAGAAACACTGTCCAGAATGAAAAAGAAGACATTAACAATCAGCAGTAAGCACAAACTAATTACTGCCTACATCCGTAAACAATAAAAAGCTTTTCACACACACTGTGTATGTACTTATATCCAAGAACAAATCTTCACAAGACATTGCGGGCTTGCCATCATGGTATGAAAGGCCATTATTGAAATCAAAATACTTGTCATGATTCATAAATAGGCCAAGTAATCAGCTAAACAATACATAATATGGAATGACAAAAAAGGTTAAGGAAACTATTACTTAAGGTGAAAACTAACTCAGACACACATTCCATGGGCATGCATCATAAACTGAGCCTAACTTGTCATATTGTCTAGCCTTACTTTATATATACATAGATACAAGCATATCAAAATAGCAACATATTTTGCACTATGTGAGGTGAATAAGTCAACCTGAAAAATGTAGAATCAGCTTCAGTTGCAACAGCCTTGGCCAGATAAGACTTCCCAGTTCCAGGTGGTCCATACAACAGAAAAGCTCTCCATGGTCGTCTCTTGCCTGAATGAGATCAAGTATGAAAAATGTTGAATTTTTTTAACAAATTGCAAATTAAGCCATGATAAATAGAGCTGTTATTTAAAAGAACCACATATAAAAATGCAAATAGAAGTCTTACTTTCCTCTCCCAATAGTATGCTATAATACACAACAATCAACCATATAACTGAATCAAGTCAGAGCAGCAGATATAAAAAAAAACCTCTACATTCATATCTATAGCACAGGAGATGCACACAACAACACAATCTGAAGCCATTAAAGAACACCATACTATTACAAATGTCCAGTGCTACAACTACATAAAACAGCAAGAGCCAAGAGCACCCAAAACATAACTTCACTTCTAAAGGTCCATTAACAAAAAGAGAAATGTACTTAGTTCATTACAATCACTTTATGATCAATTGGGGTACAATAAAGAAACAAACAGACTATAATGCCACTCAAAAGTAATTTTTCAATTTCCTACAAGCAGACTAACGCCTTTCAAAAGTAATTTTTCAGTTTCCTTCCTTTTCAAAATCATCAAATTCATATGGAACCACAAACAAATTAATCCTATAAACATGAAGCTAACAAACAAACCAACAAGCAAAAACAAAGAAAAAAATCAAATCTAACACTTAAATGCACCTTCCAACCAATTTGCAACACTACCCATCAATATCTTATTTTTAATAACACAAACAATCAATTCTATAACATTAACACAACCGAAAAAAAAAATCATAAACGCAGCAAACACGCAATAGCTAAAGCACCAACATAATCACAATTTTAATTAATCAATTATTAAATTTTAATCACAATCAAAATCAAACTAACCCACCAGTGAAAAACTGGGGGAACTTAACAGGCAATATCACAGCCTCCTGCAACGCTTGCTTGGCGCTCTCAAGGCCCGCCACATCATTCCACTTAACATTCGGTTTTTCCCTAATAATCGCCGAATTCAATCCAGCCCGTAGCTTAGCCTGCTCCGGATCCTCGCCGTCCCCGCCTTCCCCACCGTCCTTGGGCTTGGTCTTGGGGCGGGTTGCAACGGCTGCGTCGCCGTTATTGGCCGGGCCAGGCCCACCATCATCCAAAACAGCTCGGATCTCCTCAGCCCGACGGAGATATTCAGTAAATTTCTGCGTGATAGCCTCCTTAATCTTGGGATTCTTCTCGTACTTCAAGTGGGTCTTGAAATACTCCAAAGCGTTCATGTAAAGAGGAAAGGCTTTAGCGTAATTTCCAGCATTGTCTTCATGGACGGCCTGTTTGACGTACTCGATTGCTTGTTCCTTGAAGTTGCTGTACATCTTTAGCTAAATTATTATTACTAGGGTTTTTGATTGGATCGCATAGGATAGATTTTCAATCCTGATTTTGAATTTTGATTTTGATTTGATGAAGAATGGAATTTGAATTTCTTCGATTGGGGGTATTGTGTTTGTTTGTTGTTTGATTGAATGTCGAAGTAAAGCGTGTGTAAATGGGTGATGGATTTTGTTTGGGAAAGGTTGTTTCGCGGAAGGGAAGGGAAGGGAAGGGAAGGGAATAGCCAAACCAAACCCAGAGGCCCAAGGCTAAGCTTTCAGCTTACCAATTTCGCCCCTTCCACTTGATGGACTTTATGACTCAATTTGTTGATATTTATTTTGACTACTTTCTTCAGTTTTTTGGTTTAATTTATTAACAAATTCAAAGAATATTTTACTTCTGAAACAAATATTCGTGTATTTTTTTTATTTAATAATACTTTCGAAGGTGTTATCTCATACATAGACAACAAACAAATAGCATGGTAGCATACCAAATTTAGAACGGATATATTCAAATTTGTATTTGAATCTATATTTGCTTAAAAAATTAAATAATTAATTTACACTTAATTCGTAACAAGTTTAATATTTTATTATCAAATTTATTTAAATTAATATTTAATAATTATTACACTTGCATAAATATTCATAAATTTTTAGTAAATTTTTTATAATTTTACTTATACTTTTCTATTATCATATTTATATTCATCACACATACATATTACATATTAAAGAAGATAAGTATTTTAGTGAAGTTTAAATTTTAATAGAAATAAATGTGTGCTTTCAGTATCGACGCATTGGGAGGAGACTCAAATTAGTGCAAGAACTAATGAGGGAGTGTACACTCTTTCTCAAAGAGTGAATGAATTATGTGTAATATTTAATTTATTGAAAAACTGTTTCAAATCGCATGCTTTGGTTTTAATTAATTATTTTAAACTATTTGAGTTATTGGAACACTAGATTAGCATATAAATGATTTTATACTAAAAAAGACCTGCGAAATAATTTTTTACTATTGCTTTATATACTTATGAATATAATTATTTGAAATGGCCCTTGATGCATATATATTTAAAGATATTTTGCTTTATAAAACTTGTTTATTAGTGATCAAATTTTTAGCCAGTATATAAGTAATATATTGGTATTGTTATTGTACTATAAGAAGTAGCTTATAGACAGACTTTTACAGAGGCCGCATAGGTAATAAGCGGTTAAGTGGGGCTAATAAATGAATAATATTATTGTGAAACCTACCTAATGAAGGTAATGCAATGATATCACAATTGTCATCACATAGCTAATCGAGCTAAAGTTAGTGAGTTGGGTTGTGACTTGACAAACCAATATATATAAACTAATTTTATGAACTAAAATATAAAATAAATTTTATATAATTTAATAATTTTATATTTTTTTAATATAACAAAACTTACTAATAGTTTTAAGTGTTTATCCCGATTATGATAACATATTGAGAAAGAATAAGTAAATTTGATCTTTTACAAAAAAATATAAACACAAGTTTAGATACATTATTTATAATATGTTTTTAATCACATAAATGGGTTTTAAAATGATGCGAGGATGGTCTAGTAAATAGACGTAGATTTAAAATTATTTTATTATTCTAATATCTCAAAACTTTTTAGTTTTACATTGCTAACCTTTTACTCTGTAAGTATATCTTTTACTCACTTCCTTACTTTATTACTTTCAGGTTAGATTTTGTATTTGTATCTTCACAGAAGTAATAGGTATTATTATTACTATATTAACTCTAATATAGACTCATTAACTCATTCTATGTTCCTTCGAGTTTATTGGCAAAATAATTCGCGTATTATTCTGATATTTTAAAATATACACCTTAAATATTATTTAAATTCAAATATTTTATTTATTTTTTTTAAAATTTTATAATCACTTATATTATAAATAATTTTAGGTGTGATTGTAGATGTGTGTTTTATTTATGTGAAGAGAGTGCATGATAAGTCTTGCAGAACTCTTGAAAAATGTTCCATGCTAATGGAGACATATCTTAAGAATATGTAGTGTTGTCACATGGTAGTCTCCGGGTCGTGGTGTGACATAAAATCATTATAAGAGTTTGATTTATCAAAGTTTATAATTTCATATTACAAAATAAATAAATGAATAAATATGTTGAATGACTTCAAGTATATCTAGGTTAAGCTATTATGGAAGCCACATGTGAAAAATTACCATATTGAATAAGAAAAGAGTATTCTTAAGCTTTATAAGCATGAGTTTTGCACACCCTATTAGACATGTCTTTTAGGGAGAGAGTAATGGTTCATCCTGTAATAAGTGATATCAGAGTTAAAATTATTTGGATTTGGATTTCAAAGTCTCAGCCAAACACCCATGCATATCAAATGTGTTCATAAAAGGTCTATAAATATTGAGGTAAAATAAAATAGATATGTAGAGAGTTCTACTATAATAAGAGCATTACAGAATTAGATAAGGGAGAATGTGACAAAATTTCACATTGTATAGAAAAGGAACATTCTTAGGCTTTAAATTCTACATACCCTATTAAACATATTTTTTAGGGAGAATGTGCACAACCTGTAACATACAGCTGTTATGAGATATAATCACCAAACATTAAATATTAGTGAAAGATTAAGAAGTCCTCGCCAAAGGATAGCTTTGCTTTCAAAGTTAAGTAAAAGCCATTAGTACCAAACATACCTTCAAAAAAAAGTCCCAAATGCTTTTATAGTTGTTTTCCATGTATAGATTACTGTTATTTTAATGTGAGGTTTTTATAAGAATCAACAACAACATGCTCATAACAATTCTTTGTACTTGTCAATTGAACCAATTATAAGGATAAGAGTATAGAAAATCAAAACACTACTTAATGGATTGATTTAAGAATATAAATTGAACAAAATTCGAGATCAATATCAAGAATAGAATTAAATATGAAATTGAGTTTAAAAGAGTGTCAAAAACTTATCAATGTGATCCAAGTACATGATGAGAATGTGTAACACGTTTGAAATATGTTTTATGATGTTTTAATTGGATTTTTTTATTATTTTCTTTTGTTAATGTATTTAGAAATATCATATAGGTATATATTTTAATTAATTACTTTTCTTTGTTATTTTAGGACTTATTATTCTAGAGTTTTAATTATAAACTTTTTATAAGGGGACTTAAACAACATTATAAAGGGAAATTGAATTTTACTCATTTAAGATTATGAAAATTGTTCCTTTTTTTTTATTATTCCTTAGAGAATTTTGTTGAATTATTAAAAGATTTATTTTGTAATGTTCAAATATTTTTACTTATACTTTTGGTTTATGATTAGTGTATTATTAAGTCAAAGTTTTTATTGTTGATTCTTAGTTTCTTTAATTCTTAGGTTAAGTTTTTTTAATTTCAATTTTAGATTTTCTGGAATTTGAATTCTAATTCAAGTTATTAGTTTTAAATTTTATTTTTGAAGTTTCAAGATTAATTCTTAAAATTTTAAGATTGTTAATTCTTAGAATTTGAAGATTGATATTATGCATTGTAAACTAGGCATTCCATAAGAGAAAATCCTGACTACTTTCATTATATCGTGCCTTTTCTATTAATTACTTTCATTTCATTCTAGGAGAAGGTAAATATACACATGATTGGGAGAAATGCACCAAAAGTATTTAAGATTTTCTCATTCGATAAAAATTTAGTTTAATGATGTCATTGATAAAATGTTTATCTTAGTGAACTATAAATGTAGATTTAGGTGCATAGCACATGTCTTTGGGATTGTAATTAATATCTTTAATTTTATATCTGTAATAGAATTCATTTAGCGTAAAAGAGAAAGTTTTAAATGGTATAGTCCTATTACGTTAACATATGTAGTAAGATTATCAAATTAATAAAAAAAAAATTATTTATTGATAATGGATAAAAAAAAATTAAAAATAAATTTTATAAATTTCTCACACTATATTAATTAAAAATAGAATTTATTTTCGACTTTTTTCATCCATCATTAATAAATAATTTTTTTCTTAATTAATTAAATAATTTTATTAAATCATTTATTTTAATATAATATATCATTTTACCTAAAACATTTTTCCCGTGGGAAGGTTATCCTTAATGAGCTATCTAGTTTATCAAGAAAGAAAATAAATTTGAATATGCGGTCTTGTCGGCATTGTGACCTGCGATGGGTCTACATGAACCCTTAATATTCCGCTTGACTCCTATCTTTTCAGTAAATTTATTATTACAAAAATATTCTTCATTAAAATTACTTTTATAGACAAAATAGCTTAAGATGAAAGAACCAAAATTATTGTCTACAGACATTCACCATAGTATCATTTCATTTAAATCTTTTATCAACTGATTAGGTACATTTCAAATTCCTTGTATTAAAAAATAAATACTTCTATGATTGACTATGAGAGTGCTGTGAGAGTTTAAGATGTTGTACAAATTTAAAAATTGAGGTCAGTTTTTAATAGATTCAGCGGCAGTTGAACATTTTGGATCCTACACATGCTAGTTCAATAGAGCTCCCCTGCAATCACCTAATATTAGATAAAACAAATGATATATGCAATCCTTTTAAGAGGTTATAGTATTGTCACTTCCGAAAGAGATGGATCTTTTTCACTTTGGTAAAGAAAGAATTAACAATGGATTTAAAAGAAAAAAAAAATTTCAAGAAAAGCTTCTTCAAGGTTTTCGTGTCTGTTATTGCACAATCCTAAACCCTTCGCAACACTAAATGACTAGTCAAACAACAGGTTTAAAAATAATTCATTTGTGTTAAAAGCTTCATTGAATGGATCCTCTCTGTGGCTAATGGATTTTCTTAAATTTCATCTTCTCAGCTTTTAAAAGAAATAGGTCAATTCTAAAATATAGAAGGGTGTTTAGAGTGAAACTTTAGTTTTAAAATTTTAATCATGAGTGCTCTGAGGAATTTAAAGGGTTTTATATAGTAGCCTCACCCTATGAAATAATATGTTCTCTCTTTTTTCTTTTTTTTTGTAACATACATGTCTTACTGTCATTCACTTAATCTTGATGGTTAAAACTGGGCTTGAGGTAATTTTTAGATATGATCGATGCACATGAGATTTATTGCTAATTTAGAGTTCTGAAATTGTTTATTCTTAAGCCAAAGTCATGATGCTTCTTAATTAGAATGCCTATGTTGCCTAAAATGCTTAATACTGGTCCTATTCTATTTGTTTGACCGTACAAAATGGCTCCAAAGTGACTCAAGACGTACTGCGTTTTAGATTTGGACCTACAGGCATTAGAACGGTGCATGGAAAATAACGTAAACAAAGTTCGGACTGCAGCCTCTTGAGGCCAAGCTTATGAGATATGAGCCTCGAGGGCTTGTAAGGAACACTAGGTTAAAGGAAAGCGATAATAGTTCGGAGGGTTCTACATTGGAACCAATGACACGAGATGGTTCTACTGCATCAACTGGTGATGACTGCACGAAGAGGAATTGTTCACTGCCTGCAAAAGACATTGTGTATGTTTCGACTATAGTTGTTGTTGTCTCCATAAAAGTGCCCATCTGATTTGTATTTCAATCATGATCTTGATGCCTTATCTAAGAAAGGTGGTATATTTGTGATGGATCTATATGGTGGCACATCATCGGAGCGGAAGTTAAGACTTCAGAGGAGATTTGCCAAATGACTTTATTATCCATCCACTCCAAACCATCGGAGCGGAAGACAAGACTTCAGAGGGGATTTGCCAAATTTACTTTATTATCCATCCACTCTAAACATTTATAGTAATTTATACCATTAATGTTAGGACTACAAATACAACAATTAAGGTGGTGGGTCACAGTCCTTTCTGGGTATATTCAAGTTTGAAGACTCAAATATTTTAGAGCTCTGTATCTTTAAATGAATACTGCTGTAAACCATGGTGTTGATAACAGTTCATGACAGGCATTTTAGATTTCCATAAAATGTTCAGGAGGGTCAATGCGATCAGTTTTACCTGTCTTCGACATGTCCGCTCCATCAATATTCAAAGCTATAATTTGATCAATTGTGCATTTTTAGTGTTGTTAATTTCTGAATCATGATAAATTATATATCCGTAAACACAGACATGTACGTTATTCATTAAAGGTCGATTATGATGTACATAAACTTCAACAAGCAACAATTGAAATAAATGATAAAGTTTGCTTTACAGTTTGATTCCTTCCGTATTGCTAAGAAAGTACAAGGGATATTTCTATTGTATATGGGACCTGCTAAATCTGATAGTATGTTACTGTTTGCTTCCCGTGCAAAAGCTTTGTGTGTTAAAATTCGAATTTGCTAACGAATATGTACAGTATGTAAGGGAGCAAGCTGCGTTCAACATCATTGGGCGCAAAACAAGAATAAGCCTCCACTTTTATCTTCAAAAGCAGCAGAAAAAGCTCGCCGTGTATTTTCATACAGCTGGGGGCTATAAGTTGAGTTCGATTTTTGCAGTGTAGCAATGGCGGGATAGTGGAAACCACACGGAGAGCTTGGGAAAGTTTACTTTGTATATTTCGGCTTAAGAAATGGTTACAGCGGCTTACAATTATATATATATACATCCAGTCTCTTGAAGGCAAGGCCACTAAAGCCCAAAACAAAGAAGCAAATTACGTGTACTAGAAAACAAAAACTTCCAGCTGTTGTGGTCCTCTTGTTGTCTTTTAATTCTGTCGATGGTCGACACAATGGCTGCTGACAGGAGAGGTGCCGAGCTTGACAAGATGCAATTCAGTGTCAGGGACGTTACCGAAAGCTAACAATAATTCAGCTTTCTGAGACCTTTCATTCTCAAAAGTTGTGTTGTTTTCTTTGAGTGAATTTCAGTATTTAAAGTGGTATGTTGAGCTCAGAAATTTCCCCCTTTCAATATATCTTGTTTCCGGTAAATTCTTATGAATATTGGAATACGGTTGCTCATCTTCTCAGGAGGTCGTTCCCTGAGATTAAAGAAGACTGCTTAGAAGAAGCTGGATTTCGATCTGTCCATTTTTGGCTTCGAGAGATGCCTGATGCCAAAGGAATGAGAGGTACAGAGGGATTTGGAGTCGCACAAGACGGAAAATATGAAGAGATGGAAAGTTTTCAAAAGCAAGATGTTTGGAATGCATATATTGTTGCTATTGCCAAGTGAATCTGCACTGAATATCTTTCAGATTAATTATTTTGTAGTTTGTGGGCACCATCAATCAGGGACGAGTGGGATGCCTTTGTACAAACTTGTTTTGTGCAATGCGATTGTTAAGGTCATTGCCATTCAATTGAATGAACAAAATATTGTAAAGAATAATTGAAAAAAAAAATTTCATTTTTTCAGATGAGAAAGAGGAACTAAGAAATTAACAATATCATAATAATGCTTCTACTCTAGGTAACGGTTTCTGTTAATTTCATGGGTGGTTTGAGGAAATGAGGCGGCAGCAAGTGCATTGTTTTCACATGGTGACCAAGTTATTGCATGATTGAGAGTCGGATTTAAAAATCATGTTAGTCTCACCTGTATTTCTTTTCTTACTGGAAATATCTATTTTAGTCACTCATCATAAAAATTAAATAAAATAAAATTTTTCCAACTTTATTTTGTAAATAATCTTTTGATTATAAAGAGCTTATGTGTGTTTGTGTTAGCATATTATATACAAATATTTTATAAATAAGAATTAATAATGTGTAGTCAATATATTATTATACATAGCAAATAGATTTTATTAAATTCATAATATCTTATGCATTGCATATTTCAAGGACACGAATTAAGGAGCTGTTTGTTTATTTTGGCTTAATGTTTAATTGTCTGAATTTTTCTATTTTAGATGATTAGTTTTTTTTTTTTTTTTAAAAAAAAGAAAACTTAATCACATTATTTATTAAGATAGTGTTTATTTCTTTGTTAGATAATTAATTTGTTGGTAGGATTCAATTAAAAAGTTTTTTTTTTTTCAAAACTAAAAGTTAGGTATTTTTTTTTTTTTTACTAAATTTCATATTAAGTTTCTTTTTTAAAATAATAAACATCTAAAAATTACTGTCTTTACATTTTTACCATTCTTTTATATGTTAGATAAATAATCAAACATTTAGAAAAAAAATATATAAATAAAGTAATTTTCACTTTAATTTTCACTTATATACAAACAAAAAAAATATGTTGATATAATTTTTATTATAATTAATTTTATATTAAAAATAAACATTTATTTATTTTTTTAAATTGGTGAAAAAAATCTTGATGAATGTAAGTTAGAATAAAAATTAAAATTAATAATAATAATACCATTCTAAAATATCAAACACCTTAATTTCTACAATTGATAATAATAATAATAATAATAATAATAATAATAATAATAATAATAATAATAATAATAGTTCACACTAAATTAATAAATGAAACATCAATGTATTCAAGTCACTATAAAATGTTATAAATACATAAAAATTTAGCAATAATATGTAATAAAAAAATTTGGTAAAGGAATTTGGAGAGAAAGAGTGTTAAAAAAGAAAAAAGAAGAAAGTTTTTCCTTAAAAAAAAAAAAAAGGTGTTTTAAAGATAATAATGAAAGTAAATTATTTATGTAAAAATTTTTAAAAAAGCTTTAATAAAATTTTTTAAATAAAATATTTGAAAATACAATTAAATATATTTAGTGAAAAAAATCCTAAATTTGTTCTAAAAAATGTCTCTAACTAACTATTATTATATTTACAATATTACTTATATAAAATTTATTATTATTATTTTTTAAAAACATGCATATTTTTCTTTTTACTCACTCTCTTAATTAAATAGATAATTGTAGTTTTTAATTTAATAATAAATGTCAATAAATTTATAATTAAAAAGGACTAGACAAAATATAATATATTAGATTTTATGAGTAATTTTATATTTGGACCAATGGATGGACATTAATTCGTCAGGCAGAGCAGTACAATTCTAAATGAAACACGAAAATAAACATTGTCAAGTGCCCAATTTGGGAATATGCAGCATTTTTTTTGAGTTTGAGAGTTGAATTTCTTTTTAAAAAATAAATAAATAAATAAATAAATAATTCTAAAAAAAAGAAGAAGAAGAATGTGTGTGTTATAATTATTGATGTAATGAAATGATGAACGCAACTTGATTTATATTTATGCAAATGGACAAAGAAGGTCAACCATCGTCAGTTCACGGAGAATGAATCCATCCTGACCGCGTATTTAAAACTTCACATCAGCGAAACTTAAACGTCTTCCAGAAGATACTCGTTCGTTCGTTCGTTCGTTCGTTAATTCATAAGCCTGCCAGCCAATAAAATAAAATAAAATCGTTTATTTCAACGCGTAATCAGGAAAGCGAGAGAGAGTTTCTTTGTTTGGTGGAATAGAAAATTAAAAAAAAAGGCAAGAAAATAATAATAATTATTATTGGTTTCTTCTTTTTTTTTTGGGTGTGTGTGTAAAAAAGAAAGAAAGAGGAGAGAAGGTGTCTGGAATCTTCAGCCAGGACCAGGAATCACGAATTAAGAGTTTATTTCCTTTTATGTGGAGGTGCTTTCCTTCTCCTTCTCCATCATAAAAAGAGAAACAAACTCTTCTTTCATTTCGCTGATTCCTTTCCTCTCCTCTCCTCTCACACAAATCCAATTCCTCTCTCAGGTATGCATTATTTCATTTATTTTCTTTAATTAATTTCTAATCAACTTATTTATTGATATCTTGATTTCTTGTTTAGATCGTCGATCACAAACAAATCATGGCCGAAGAACACAGATGCGAAACTCTGCGTTTGTGCGTCAACAACTGCGGTTTTTTCGGCAGTCCGGCCACTCAAAATCTCTGCTCTAAATGCTACCGCGATCTTCAGTTGAAAGAACAACAATCTTCCTCGGCCAAACACGCCCTTAACCAAACTTTGATTTCCGCATCTTCCTCGTCCTCATCAACATCAACGTCGGCCGATTTTTCCCCCACGGTTGATTTGTCTTTGCGCGAAAAACCGACGACGGACATTAAGGAGGAGGAGAAGACGGTGGTAGCAGCGCCGGTACAGCAGACGGCGGTGAATAGGTGCATGGCGTGCAGGAGGCGCGTGGGACTCACGGGGTTCAAGTGCAGGTGCAGGTTGTTGTTCTGCGGGACGCACAGGTATCCGGAGCAGCATGGTTGTACATTTGATTTCAAAGAGATGGGTAAAGAGCAAATTGCAAAGGCCAATCCTGTTGTTAAGGGTGAAAAGCTGCGAAAGATCTGAACAAAGTCTGTTGTTTGATTTGGAATTTGGCAACTTCACGGTGTCGTTTTAAACCGTCGGCCACCGTTATGGGTAGGGGTGGTGTATGTAAATTCAATGTTATTTTAATATAATCGAAAATTAAAAAATTTTTCTTTTATATGAGAAATTCATTTCGGGAATCGTGACATTTGGGTTTTGTTTGGTGTTGAGCTCTACATTTATTATTTTTTTATTTTTTATTTTTTTGGGTCTCACAATTTGAAAGGAGCTGCATAAAAGATAAAAATCTAAAATAATAAATTTTTAATTTTTTAATTTTTTATCTAAAATATTTTAAAGTTACATTTCAAATTATAAATAATAAATTTTTTGAGAATGTATCCAATGCGTGATGTCTCTCATAAATAAAAATACAATTAACAAACTTTTAATGATTAGAAGATAAAATAAACATGGAGTAGGGCAACCGTGCGTAGTAACGAGTATTTCCCTACTTTATAGGACAAGAAATGTGCAAATTCGAGCAATTTTTGTCATCTAGAATTACAAATTCGGACTAGTGTTACTTGTATTTTTGTTTCACAATGGCTATGGCTTGGCTTGGCTTGGCTTGGCTTGGCCAGGCCACAGACTATCAACTTCGTGGAAAGGGTCTCGCTGTATCAAACAAGTTTGCCTTCTTTTACTTTGAAATTTCAATTGGATGAGTCTGCTTTGCTTTTACACTGTCATTTTGGTCAAACTTCATCGGGTTTATTTGGTGTTTCTTTTCCTCTTCTTACAGTGCGATTTTTCAAAATTTTAATGGTTCTTTTAAAAATTGTTTTGCTATCCCTCTTGCAATTCAATTTTAATTTTTTTTTAATGCAAAAATTTATGTCATTCTAAAAGGTTATTCCGGGGCCATATTCTCTTGCATTTCTAATTCTTGTATATACGTTATTAAATTGCCTAAAATTATACACAAGAAGAAATCCTATTACAGATTATTTGACAAATTTGAGATTGCCTCATAAATTTTTTTGGTGAGATATTTGAGGCGATTATTAAAAAAGATTTGAACTGAGAACATTTGGAATTTACTTAAATAATAATTTATTTGATAGAGTATTCTTTATTTTTTTAAGTAATTTTTTTCCTAAATTATTATTCTCTTTTTTTCTTTAATAAATTTTTATGATTTTATATTATATAGAAATATCAAGACGAGTCAATTATGACACAGCATCCAACTTTTTTATTGTATGGCATAAGATTATAACATGGAATACTATCATTAAATTTATCAAAATTTATATTGCTGTCACAACCTTAATGTTGTTGTTCATAAATATATATATATATATTATAGATACTTAAAAAAAATTTTCAACAAGTACTCATAAAACTAGTTTTGACCCTTTTTTTTTTCTCATTGTCACTATGAACTCCCAAACAGACTTTTAAATTTAGTAATTTCAAAAATTATTGAAAAGATTAAAAAGTATAACATTAGAAAGTCTAGTTTAATTCCTAAAGAGAATACTTTTTGAAATTATAACTCTAACATATCTGAAATTATTAAATTACTCTTAAAGTTCAATTTTAACTAAAAATTTTACTATTTTTTATAAATAATTTTATATAAACTCAAGTCTCAATATATGTATCTACTTAGAAATATATATTTATCATGCATATATATTATATATTAGATAGATAAGCATCTTATTGGAGTTGGGTATTTAATAGAAAGTATTTGTATTCTTTAGGCACTAGCACCTCCTCGGGAGGAGACTGAAACTAGCGTGTGGGCTAACAAGGAAGTGTACTCCTGAGCTTTGATTAAATTGTTATATTATTTTAAATATTTTTAAAATTATTCTTGAAGTAAAAGTTTTACTTTTTTTATAATTGTTTAATTATAAAATAGATATTGGGATATGATATTATGATTAAATAAATTATTAGCTTGTGAAATAATTATATTGTTGATATGGTACATTTGATTGAAATGATTTTGTGAATGGTCCTTGAGGCTTATATATGTTATGAAATGATTTAATTCATATATTGATTTATGGATGATATGGCCAATGCATGGATATTAGTATTGGTATAGTTATAGTACTAATAAGTAGCCCATAAACAAACTTGCAAAGAAGGCGCATAGGTGATCGCATACATTAAATGGAATTGTTATAAAGGAAACTATCTTAGGTAAGCCCACTAGTGAGCAGTAATGCAAAAATAATTATGATTATTACTATATGATTACTTTAAGTCAACATCAGTGAGATATATAATATTTTTTTTTTCCTAAATATTGATTTTAATTAATTGAAAAGTGAAATAATAACATAATTTTATAAACTTGTAATTTTTATGAGAAATGTATGATTTTTATATTAATAAACTTACTAATGATCTTAGGTGTCTATTCTAAGATAGGGTGACACTTGAGAAAGAAGGTCAATCTAGTTGTTTATAAATGAAATACATAAATCTAAGATTTATTTTTTATTTACATTATAATATTTCAATATCCATTATTTAAAGTTTAGTTTGTGTAATGATTTGCTTAATGAGTATTATGTATTTATCATTCCTCACCCTTCAATTTTAGAATTGAAAAGTACACGTAGATTTAGTGCTTATAGACATGGTTGATTTTGCATTATTTCAGGTATAAATTCCTTGATTCATTATATGTTCTTGGACTCCACTGGCGAAATATTTTATGTTATATTTTGAATATTATTTAAATTTAAATTTTTAAAATTTTAGAAGTATCTATGTTATACTTTTAATTTTGAGTATAATTAATCTTTTGAATTTGAATGAATATATATATATATATATATACATATTTATGTGTTTTATATTTAAAATGGATTATATGATACTAAAGAGTTTTACAAACTCTTGTGGAATATTCTAAGTTAATAGGATGTAATTTAAAAATACGTGATAATTGTCATATTATGGCTTCCAAATCGAGGCATAACATAACTCTTAAATATAAAAGTATATTAACTTTTTTTAATTAAAAAGATGATTATTTATTTGAATTAATTGTTGCTTATAAAATAATCTTATCTCATGAACTTAATTAGTTTTTTTAAATAAAATAGTAATATCTTATTTTAATTAATTATTATGGACAATAAAATTATTTGACCGAATGATTTCTTTAGATTTCAAAATTTTGAATTAAAAAAATAGTTTATTGAAAAATTACTAAAAATTATCTAATAATATTATTTCGTAGGTCTATTTAGTTTTTTAATTTTTAAGGGTTTGTTTGGCATTACTTTTTCAAGTGAGTTTTTGAAAATAATTTTCTTACTAGTAAAATTCTATAAGTAAAGTTTTTTTCATATAATTTTTTTAATGCTTTAAAATAAGAGTAAAAAAGATACATAAAAAAAGACCCATTCTTAAATGTTCAAAATTTGAACTTCTTTAAATAGAAGTAAAAATGTATTTTTAATTGGTCAAGAACTTGTTTTCCAATATCAATAGAAAAAACACAAAATAATATATATAATTTTTAACTGGTGAGAAAATCTTAATAAATGCCATTAGAATAACTAGAAAATTTAAAAATACTAATAATACTATTTTAAAATATTAAATATGTTAAATTGTACAATTCATCATTATAATAATAATAGTTTACAAAAAATAAAAAAAAAATAAACACCAAGATATTAAATCACTATAAAATTATACAAAAATTCAACAATAATATTTTAATTAAAAATTATGATGAAGGAATTTGTAGAAACAAAAGTAAAAGAAATATATATATATTTTCCTTAATATAAGTGATAATGTAAAAAATAAAATAATTAGGTAAGAATAGTTTTAGAAGAGATTTAATTTAAATTTTCAGGTGCAATTAAAAATTTATATAAAAAAAATGAATTAATTATTTTGTCGCAAAATAAAAATGTCTAAAGTTCCTATTAAATTAAAGAAAAGAAAACCCAAGTCTTGTTCATACTATAACATATGTTGAAACAAAGTGGTCACACCATTGTTTGTTGTTATCAATTGCATGCGGAGGAGTTGTATGTATATAAGTATGTATGTATACGTATATGTATTTGTATATGTATATGTATCCTTCTTCTTCATATATGGTTTACATTACATACATTATTAATTTAACTTTATAAGGAAGACCTCGCTGGCATGGTATCTGCATTAAATGTAGCACTTTAAATGGTCTTCTAGTATGATTACGATAAAATTACCGCTACTAAGTCCAGAGTAGGGAGGTAAACAATATTCCATCAAAATTCATGATAGGGTTTCTAATTTTTATCCGAGCTCATGAGGATGAGATGATTTACATAATTACTACCATTAATATTACCATGAAATTGGGCTCGCAAACAGAGCCCGCTGTTTGAAAGACAATGGACCTTTACCAAAATCCATTTAGTGTTAACTTTTCAAATAATAGAGTTGTTTTAAACTGAAGAAAAATTAATAATTATTTATTTATCACATATATTTTTAAACCCAAAAAAATAAATAAAAAAATTTGTGTTTTAAAATAAATAAAATAATTTTTCTTTTAAAAGAAATAAAGATATCTAACTTAACTTTTTACTAATAATAACTAATTGTAATTCTAGAAGAAGGATATTTTATTGTCCCCTATATTATAAAAATTGAGTATAGTAAAGGATGGCATTATAATTATATTTTGTAATCTCATTTTTATATTTGTGTTATTTATCTTGAGACAAATTCAGGATAGTAGGCATTGTGTTTTATTTAATTAAAAACGATAGCAATGGGTATAAATCATGATCACCAACCAAATTAAACACCAACTCAGTGTTGCTGCCAAGTCAATGATTCAAAAAAAATATATTCTTATTAGTAACATGCATCTACAAATTTGATATTAGTAATTAACTTTGAGATTTCAAAAATTGGTAGCTGCCTAATTTAGCCATTAAATCTAATGATGTCTTGCCAGAAATTGACACAAATTTTGAATTGAAATTTCAACATTCCAGACCCCACATTGTTGAAACTAATTACATGTATCCCTGAATTGGACTGGAGTTTGGTATTCTGCCAATTCATTCACGCATTCATTCCCAATATCCCAACGACCCAAAACTGCAAAGACTTAGGTCAAGGTCAGATTGATATTGCAGTTGCTACCCAAATTTCATCACTTGTTGACATTGGTAACACATGTTGCCATCCTTGAACATAAATTTTGATATTAATTACTTTGCTTATGGAAGATTGTGATGTTATCATTAGTCATTTAACTCTAATATTATATAGTTTGTGATTATGTAAAAGGTTATTCAATCACAAAAAGAATTAATCGGGGTGCTCTAACCCACTAATTAAGTGGAGGTTTCAACCCTTTCAAACACTCATGTTGAATGAATTAATAAGGCACAAATGTAAGAATTTTGGAAACATATTGTTAACATTGTGAAAAAAGAAAAAACCTACTTTATTTTAATTTTTTATTAAACAATTAATTATTTTTAATACCAAATCTCACTTGACAGATGATATAAACAACTCAACTATGTATTGTGCCCTAATAACAAACAACTATTGAATTCTTTACAACCAAATAATGTAAATAAATTATCGGAAATCAACTATTTGATTCAATAAAAGGATGTGGATCATTTAATCCAATTCTTTATTTCGAGAGTAAGGGTTAACATTTTAAATTTTTATTCTAAATTTTTTTATTTGAAATAATATAATATTTCTTAAGTAAGTGCTATATCTTTTAATATAACTGACTTGCATATTCATTAGATATGCCAAATATAAGAATAATAGTAGTCTCATCTTAAGACGAAAAAAATTAAATATTGTAAAATTTATCTTTAAATATACATTTAAATAAGTAGTAGTAATTATATAGATAGTTAAAATACATAATAAATAATTAAATTTTTTTTTAAAAAAATTATCTAATAAATAAATAACACTTCACTTTTCGTATTATAATTAGACATACGTTTGTTTATTTATAAGATAATTTCAAAAAATAATAATACAAAAAGTGTTATTACATAAAAAAAAAAGAAGAGAAAATTAAAAAGTAATTTACTTGATTGATTATCCATAGGCAGAGATAAGCTAAACCTAAACTCTATAAAAGAACGAACTTTAATGAAATCAAATATATGGTGGACACGGGAAGCAATAATAGTTGATTCCACGGTAGACTTGTGATGGAAAAATAATGAACGTAAGTCAACATGTATTGGTATAATTTGGAAAATTAGCCATTTCAACTTTTGCAAGTGTAATTATTACAAGTGCCTTGACCAAACTAGCCAGTCTTAGTCCTGCCGTTTAAATTAATTCCAATTTTAAACTTAAAAATACTCTTCAATTTGATTCTAATTGACCTCTCTTTCCAAATAACCTGTGGAGTAGAGGCAACGCTACCTTGTTTCTTCCCTGCCCTTGAATGCATCGATACATTACATTTTCCCCTCTCAACAAACGTAATGATGATTAATATATTAGCTGGTGGGTGGGGTTGAGAAACTAAATTAAGCAAACCACCCCATTGTTTAAGTCAAGCAACATGGAATGGAACGGACACACACACATACACCCGAGAATTATCAAAATTCCAAAATTTCGGCTAAATAAACCTAATTACGCGCTTACTCGAAACAAACCAATGCTTGCCAGTGCCACCATCAACATGTCATTATTGCATCACTAATGACTCGTTTAAACTTTCTATTTTATAATTATTACAATTATCACACATTAGCAAATTTTTAAATTTCCATTATATTTCATATTTAATGATGATTATTTTTTTTTTCAAAAAAAAAAATGATTCAAATTGACTTTTGCTTTACTTTAATTTCAACTTTATTTATCAGGGGAATATCATTGATATTTCTCAAGTCTTATTCCAAATTTCATCCTACATAAATAATATGATATTGATATAATAATACTTTAGCAATTACTCATTTTAAAAATTATAAAATTTATCATGTAATGAATAAGCACTACATCAATAGTTTACTCAAAATGATTAAAATAATTACTTATTATTATCATTGATTGCACCAAAAATCAGTGGTTAGTTAAACCTAGATACATATATGTAGTGGCTAAAGAGTACAATTATTAAAGAAAGAAAGGAATTAATTAATTTTATTTGTAAATCATCAGTAGGTTTATCACAATCAATTCAATTCTGTGATTGATTTTGATTGAAAGAGCTCGATCTATTAAATTTTATATTGTCTACATATCTTGACAAATGTTCCAAGTTCATTAACTTTTTAAAGAGAGTTTTGTCAATCGTAAAAGTAATGTTTGTGTCCAATAAACATGTACATTTATTATTATGTACATTGAATTTAATTTATTTGAAGCAATTGATGTTGTATATAAATTAAAATTTTAAATTTAACTAATCTGATTGAATTGCAGTATTCCAATTTAAATGTATAACATAACTTAGAATTGTGCATTGCCTATAGGATTCCCAGTGTTCTAATTAGTAATGGATTTATCAATTAGAGCGAATATTACATTGCCTATAGGGAATAACGAAAGGTAGCTTTGGAAAATGAATGATAGGTTGGAAAAAGGAAGCATGATTAATGTCTGTAAACAGTATGAAAAGGAAAAAGAAAAGGAGAAAGAGAATCATAGACTTGGCATAAAAAATCAAATAGAAAAGTTAAAAAGTTAAAAGTTTTGATGTCCTAAAAATCCGGTGATGATAAATCTTGTCGGCTAATTTCAGTTTCTTGATTGATTCAAGTAAATTACCACCAAATTGAAGTGCCTGGAATAATTGAGATCTAGTTTGAATTTGAGAGCTTGCGATGCGTAAATACAAGTTTAGGATATATTAATGGGGGATTGAGGGTGGGGTGGGTGGTGTTTGTGTTTCTCCTAAGATTAGAATGCAATATTGCTTCACGGACACCATTTTTATGTAACATCAATGCAATGCTTTACTGTTTTGCTTTTAATTAAAGTAGAGGCTGCAGTAGTTTATATTGCTAAAGTTTCTACTTTGTCTCAACAATATTCAACCAATGATAATTTTTTTTTTAATTGATAAAAAAAAAGTGAACCTAATTTATATATATATATGTAAATTAATTTTATTTTGAATTTTAAATATATTATAATATACAAACGGGGAAGCGTGTAGATGGAAACTTTGCAAACGGGGAGGGAATACATCACGTCTCCGCCCCATTCCCTCGGGAGATTTTTGCCGTTCTTATTATTGGTGTTTGGATTAATTGTCTGTACACAAACTAAGATTTAAAAAAAATAATAAATTATTCTTTTAAAATCGGTAAAAAGTAAAATCAACTAAGTTATTCCCTTTGGAACAATGGTTAATGAGAAAAAAAAAATATTTCTAAAAATGGAATGGATTTAATACATTTATTCATCTTATATTTTAAAAATTTCTTTTTATCACCTATTTTAAGTATAGTAGTACTAAAAATGTAAATTTTCGTTCAAACTTATGTGATACTACATCATTGCCATATGTGACAATAATATTATTTTATTCCATTATTTTTTACGAAAGAGTTTGTATAAAAGATTATATTCCTAATATTAATCTTTTTAATATAATTATTATTTTGATAACCATCCCTTGATCCGCGGTGTTTCTCTTTCTATCTTAATTTTAAGGTTGGAGATTCAAACTTTTTAAAACTAGATATCAAACACAAACATCAATTGGATAAATCTTAAGGTAATCTCGGCGAATACTTAACTCAATGTAAGGTTATATTTTTTTAAAAAAATATATTATTATAATATTTATTTTCTTAAAAAAAAAATATTTCATTTGCATCAATACCAAACATTCATAGTATCTCGAGACAAATTGTAAATACATAATTTTTTTTACTATCTCGAGAGAGAATGACAAGAGTCAAATGAAGAACATGAAAAATCTTCTCGTGGTGATCGTTCTCAACATAAGTTGACAAAGGAGGAGAATGGATAGGAAAGTAGAGTGATATTTGAATCCTTGAAGCAACATTAGAAGAAACTTATCTACTAATTGTTTGATTAGCATGACGAAAATTAAGATACAAATCAAAATCATAATTTGTCATAAATTAGACAAATAATTTATGAAAATTTAATCCTATATTTATTTAATTTTTAATTATTTTTATTTTTAATCTTCATTTTTTTATAAGTAGAAATTTGTAAAATCATTTTAAATTGAGTGAAAATGATATTAATTTTTTTTAACATGTGAGATTTCATATTGTATTGTATTAAATTTGACTTAACAATTTTTTATTTAAAAATCACGAATATTAATATAATAAAATTTATAATAAGAAAATGAGTTTACACATAAAATTATATATGAAATCTGACTTGCGTACGAGATGAGATGAAATGATAGATTATTTAAATAGTACACTTTTAACCTTATTTTTAAATTTAAGTTCTTAGATCATGTACTAATTTAACAAGAAAGATTTTTAAAAATTAATACATACCTCTTCCTAAAAGTAGACATTGTTAATGCCCTTTAAATCTCAGAGTCACGTTATGTGTCAGTTTTGACAAATTTTATATCCATGTTTGAGTTAGTTGTCCCACATAAAAAGCAAAGATGAATTACGCATTTTCCCCTTTTTCTCCCATTCATGGATTGCACAACACACAAGCGTAGAACTATTACCATCACGTTTAAGATGGTGATGATGACAGATTAAGACACCTGGACTATAAAATGTTAAAAGGCACAACATAATTTAAAGAAAATTAAGGGAACTTTCGTTTTAGGGTACTGTTTCGCAATCAATATGCCAGTAAGTTTTCTGGCTGTGCATCATTCTTCCAACTCACCGAGAAATTCCTGCTAAGATAAGAGGTAGTGTTAACAATGTCAAATGCAAAAATATACTAGGGCTTCATCTCTTTGATGGTATGGTAGATGCTAAATTTGTAATATGATCCCCTCTTTTCTTTTCTTTTCCAAGTTTAAGACCTTAATTTGTTAATAGGCGGTTTGACATTTTAGCCCCTCAACTTCCATTGACTGGGTTCAAATAATGACAGGCGCTTCTCAAATTTTATGTAATTTTGGTTCTAAAATTTCAAACTAATATATTATAAGTAAACATTTGGACAGGCCTTGCCTGTGTGATAGAGATGTCAATGCAAAAAGCAAGCGACTTTGTTATTTTAATCACCAAAATGCCCTTGTCTCTCAGCAGTTGCCCTTGTTCTTTTTCGGGTTTTAAAAAGGCATGCTGTGAATGGAATGGAATGGAATGTGAGCTGTGCTAACGCGTTATGGCAGACGACATTATTATTATTATTATTATTATTTATTTTAATAAAAAGGACGAATTGAATGAAAGAAGATTCTTGTTTTGGGGTGCGATTTCTAGATCCAAACAATTCCATAGTACACAGATTTCTAACTTCTTGCAAAATGCGCGTGGAAATAGATTGCCCATCACTATAAATATATTTTTATATTAATTAAATGAAATAAAAATTAATATTTCAAAGTAATTAATTAATTATTAAATTAAATAAATGGATACACAAAATCTAAAGACTAATTCAAGACTAACAACAAATAAACACTAAAAGGAAACAACATCTAGGGTTTGAAACAAATTAGAAATCGGTCCTCCCAACCTGTCACATGTATCTGTTATTATTGTTGAAAGTATAAATACAACTTCTCATTTAATTCCATAATTATTTCACCTGGCACATCCTTGATCTTTGGACCTTTTTTTTTTTTTTTTAAAAAAAATTCCCAAATATATTTAGTATAATTGTTAAATAATACTTGATTATTTATTATTATTATTATTATTATTTGTTATTAGTATGACTTTCTTAAACAATTATTGATATGATTGGCAAGTTTAAAAAAAATGTACAATACGTACCCACGTTTGATCAATTGTTTATAGGTAAAGTCAATCTAGCAAAGTGCCATAATTTTTAACTCATAAATAATAAAAATAATTAATTGTATTAATGAGTTATTAGTTATTAGATAAAATAATTACTAGATATATTAATTATTATGATTTTAAAATTAAATAAAAATAAAATAATTATAAATATATTTATATAAAATTTATTAATTCAATTAAACGAATTATTATAATGTAAAATTATATGAAATAGTATGAGATTAAAGTTATCAGAGTGTGTGTACACACGTCTGCATGCTACAATATTTTATTTGTTATAAATTTAAACTATTGAGTCAAAAAAACTACACAACAAATTTTGATTTAAATACTAATATGAATTTTTTTTTTTCATTTTAGCTGAATATTCTATATACATTCTTTGATACAATATGTCCCCTCCATATCTTAGTTAAGATTACATGAAAATTATCACATATCCTTCATCATATATTGATATAATAATGGGGTTTCTTAAATTGAAAGTAACTTTGTGGACTCTATAACATATAGGTCACCTCACCTTCACCTGTGCACATAGAACATTGCCTAATGCAAGTAAAACTGCATTAACTGAGTATTTTTTTAAGTCATAAATTCAGTTGATGACAATATTCTCTAATTTGGAGGTCCATAGTTATTATTTTTTCTCTCTTTCATATCTCTTTCCTTTTCTTTTAGGTATTGACCAAATGCTCTATCTTGTTTCTTCCTTTTCCTAAGTTCATCTTCTCAATTTACTCAATGTGTGTGTGTGTTTTTTTTTTTTTTAGAAATATGGATCAAATTCCATTTTATATATTCCAATACCCAAAAATCTAATGTGAAAAATCTCATGTATATATAGGTATAAATATTACAATAAGATTGCATATATTATTATTGTATATGTAGTATTCATACTGTTCTAGGATTCTCTCCATTGTGAAAGTCTCGTTTGCTATGCATGTCATTTTCGTTAACCCCACCACTAATTTCTCTCTCTATAACCAAACAAATGCCGTAGGTCGAAAAGAAAGAAAGAAGGGAAAATAAAAGTTCGTAAAAGACAAAACAAACCTCCTTTCAGAAATCCAACTACCTTAAGTGTGCAAGCTTTCCCACACACAATAAAAGGTCTGAATATTAACCATCTGAAAGATAGAATTCAAGGAATTCTCAGAAGATGGGTTTAAGGAGCTACCATGTAGAAGATAATAATTTTTGCTTTCAAACACCAACTTTCATTGAATGGCTCAAGCCTTCTTCCTCTCCTTCTTCATCACTATCTTCTTCTTCTACTTCTTCTTGTTCTTCTTCTTCTTCTTCTTTTACTCAACAAATTCAATTCACAAATCCCATGAGCATCTTAAAACTGCCTCTTGTTTACCAACAACAACAGCAGCAGCAACAACCAGAGGTCTTAAACGATGATATTGAATGTTTGCCTCTTCTGAGCAGGTTTACAGAGAGAAAAGCTCTAAAGGAGGAAGGAGATCATAGGCAAGTGCAGGAGAGTCTCGGAATTAAAGACGAGAAGATAGAGAAAGTTACAGTGGCCTTGCACATCGGATTGCCTAACACAGGAGATCATTCTGATGTTGAGAATAAGGATTTTGACACCAAGGAAGAAGAACTCAACAAAAAAAGCTTTAATGGATGTTCTTTCAACAAAGAGAATAGGTTTTGGATCCCAACTCCTGCGCAGATCCTGGTCGGGCCGATGCAGTTTGCTTGCTCCATATGCAATAAAACCTTCAATAGGTACAATAACATGCAGGTTAGTTGAATTTTTCTCCTTGTCCTTGATATCTAAAACCCTTGATTACTTTTGTTTATTGCCATTTTTCTTATCATGTTCCTTCCCATACAGAAAATTTATATAATACCTTTTGCAAGTCAGAAATTTTCTTGAGATGATTTAGTTTTCTTTCAAAATAACGTCTCTTATGCTAAAGAAATGGGTAAGACCACTAAATATGGAACTTTCTTACCGATGCCAAAAAGGCCGTGGAAAAAGTTCATTAAGATCTGGTGTAAATTTGTCCTTTACGCAAGTAGCAGATAATGAACGAACATAATGCACCACAATGATTGTGAAAACTATGAGGGTGAAAAATATAAATAAATATATTCAAAAAATAAACAGTGAAAGAAACCTTGGGAGAAACTAGTAAAAGGGAGTTCAAGATGCTCTTCAATAAGATAAATGTGATATCAAAGTATATGATACAACTTTGTATCTTATAATTAATCTAAGAAAATATATCCTTCTTTGTTTCTTTCTCCCTTCGTTCTTATTCTTTTTTCAACAATAAAATAGATACATTCATGATACTTTCTTAAAATTAATTTCTTGCCTAAATATGCACACAGTCAGTCTTCATTCTTATTAAACGCTGTGAGTTGCATTAAATTAGAAATAATTTGTGGCCTGGAAATAAAACACAGATTAAGGACTCTTAATAGAAAAGCCCCTTAGGGTTAGAGCATACATTGGATTTAATATGATAACACACCTAGCTTTTCCTTTTAGTTTTGCATAGATTCGATTATTGGTAATCTAAATCCCATCTCTTTTGACAAATGTCCTTCATTGCCTCCCTTTAGGGTGAAAAGCTAATGACGAAAAGAAAGTAATTTGGGGCGGAGGAGAATTTATAAAAGATTATACAACGATAAGAGTGGGAAGTTGGTAATGATAAAATGGATAATTTTAATTCTTGAGATAATTAAGTGATCAGTTGGAGTTCTACGACTTTGGATACTCTTTCCCCTATTAATTATTCATTCTTTACTTTCTATTAGTTTATCATTTTGGTGGATCTTAAATAGAAAATCAAGGCTAGCTGGTGCCAGTAACATTCGATACATTTATTAAACTATCCCAATTAACGCGTAAACCTTTTTCCAAACCATCCTCACAACTATCTCGTGTTCATAATAGAGACTTGAAAATTCATTTCATGAATAACTTGACTAAATTATGACTAATGATCTTTGTTAGCTATAGCATTGTTAAAACATAGATGTTGATCGATCTAGACATTGTTTGAGTTTTTTAACAGATCCGAATAAATTTAATGAGTAATGGATACCCTTCTTCTTATTTCAAATGCAATTAGATATATGCAATCATTAATTGTTTATCTTTGATCAAAATCTTTCTTTCCTATATATGGTTCATTGGAACATGTTGACATAATCTTGTTTATTTGGACGTAAATTCCATGCAAGCTTGAGTTATGTGAATATATACCAAATGGACGAATTTCGTAGCTGTTATCAGAAAAGCAAGCACTCTATTCATTTTCCTTGTACAGATGCATATGTGGGGGCACGGATCTGAATATAGAAAAGGACCAGATTCACTGAAAGGAGCGCAACCAGCAGCAATGCTAAGGCTACCATGTTATTGCTGCGCTCAAGGCTGCAAGAACAACATAAACCATCCCCGTGCAAAGCCATTGAAAGATTTCAGGACACTTCAAACACACTTCAAAAGAAAGCATGGAGCAAAGCCATTTATGTGCAGAAAATGCTGCAAAACTTTTGCAGTTAAAGGAGATTGGAGAACTCACGAAAAGAATTGTGGGAAATTATGGTACTGCACGTGCGGTTCAGATTTCAAACACAAGAGATCTCTCAAGGATCACATTAGGTCATTTGGGAAAGGACATTCTCCACATCCATCTCTTGATGGGTTCGAAGACGAGAAGGACTGCATCACTACCGGCTCCGAAGATGAAGTTGCCTATGATCCCTAGCTAGATAATTTATGAAGGTCTTTTTCTTTTAATTTTCTGAATTTCTCAGTATTTGTTAGCTTGTTTAACTAGATAGGTTCATCATATAAGCTTGTGCTCAGTAACAAAACATTCTCAACAAGGCGCACGAGGCAGACAG
>CP135552.1:3650479-3704841 GCA_032402905.1 Khaya senegalensis | reverse complement strand
TAAAACCATGTATACAGAGAAGTTTGGTATATCCTATTAATAGAATTTTAATATGTATGTATTTATTTATTAGGATCTTTGTTTTATTTTATTTTTGTAAATCTTTTTAATATTTGATGACATGTGACCATCATAACTCTTTCGGATCAGGATTCAATTACTTATTTATCCTCCAATGTTAGATAACACCTACTCTTTCCCAATGGATAACCAACATATCGACCAGTTGGATTTGATATATATATATATATATATATATATATATTATAAAAAAGGGGAGACTAGCAATTTAGCAGGAATTAGTAAAAAAGAAAAGAAAATTCTAAAATAAATAAACAAAAAGCACAATTAAAAAGGAAAAAAGTGGAAGAAAAAAAAAAATTAATGTGAATATACAATTTGAAAAAATTGATGTTTGTAAAGGGGATTATTCAATTTGAGAAAATCGATGTTTGTAAAAGGGGGACAATACAATTTTTTCTCCTGAAATACAGAAAAAATAACAGTCAAAAATAGCTTTGTGTTTGAACGGAGGAAAGGAGTTGTACATGTATCTTCAAACACAATTCTTTCTTTATAAATTATCTCCCCTTCAAACACAACTTTTTTTTTTTAATCAAGAGAAAATGCCAAATGAAAATGTATTCACTAAGATTTAACGATCCTGCTTGCATAAATAAATAGGTTAATTAAAGTACTAGAAATCCATAAAAATACTAAAATTACCACTTCAGACAACGAGCAACTTCTTTTGTTATGACTTAATTGGCTGCATCTGACATATCTCATTATATACCTATTTTTTTATGAAGGTATTTCAAGAGGTTCCCTCCGTTTATCAACTTAGGCCTACCAACATTGACATTTTGACAGAAGGCATTAATATTGTCTATCAACCTTGGACAACTTAGCCATATATGGTAGTGGATGAATTGTCCCAACATATATTAACATATAAGTTGTCTTTGTCAAGTTTGAAGCCACACATAATCAGTTGGATCCTCATGATTGTGGATTACGCAAGCCAATGCATGTTTACAAGTTGTACAACTGATTTGCCAACCTCCATGGTCACAATAAAACTTATTGCAAATAAACAACATAATGTCTTTCCTGATCCAAATGAAACTCTAGTACTTCAAATTCATGTTTGTTTGTTTTGACAACCAATAAATTTCAAGCCATTTATAAAAATTTTGTAATTTCTCTTTAAACTCGATGAGGTGGTAAGGTGGAATTCAGTCTATCACTATTTAAAACCTAATTAGTTTTAGCAAATAAATAATATGTTGTTGTGAATTTTGATTCGAAATTCATAAGGAGAAATGTTTTTTTTTTTTTTTTTGGTCAACTTTGCTGCACTTAAAGAATTGAAAAGTTGTATTAATGAAGCTGATATGGCAGTAATATATTTGTGTAGAGCTAACAATTTCTGTTTAAGTTATTAGAGTTAGTTTGTTAGTTACATCTGATTGTATAACAGAAAAGAACAAGGAAAGCTTTAAGTATAGAAAGGGAAAGCTTGTTTTTCAAAAGGAGAGAGGATGAAGGAAAGACTATTGCGAGAGTTGATTTCTTCTTGTAAACACTTCATACCCAAGCAAAATAAAGGTTTCTATTTTCTTTCTTGGAAATTTATTCTGCATTCTGTTTGGTTTCCTTTCTGTGTTCATGCTTGTATTTGTGATCCATTCTTTATTTGATTTGTTATTCTTACTGGTATTCAAGAGCTGCACACCATATGCTTGATCTTCGTGGGTTGAGGTCTTAAACTCTACAAGTAGTATCAGGGCATAGAAATAAAAATATGGCATCAATAAAGTATTCAACTGAGAAGTTCGCGGGGAAAAATAATTTCAACCTATGGAAAATAATGATGTGAGCATTTTTGGTGCATGAAGAAGTAGATAAAGCTCTTCTTGAAGAAGCAAAAATGTCAAAAGAATTAAAAAATTTAGAAAAGAAGTACATACTCAAGAAAGCTCAAGGCTCTAGTTCTTTCATTAGTAGATGAAGTTTTAAGGGAAGTTTCAAAGGAGAATACTACCTTGGAAATTTGAAATAAGCTAGAAACAAGGTATACGACAAACACTTTGAACCATGGACTATATCTTAAAAGAAGATTTATCCTTTAGTCTTGAAGAAGGAGCATCTATGATTAAACATCTAGTTGAATTCAATAAAATTGCTTTTGATCTTGAAATTGACATCAAGATTGATGATGAATATCTAGCTTTAATTGTTTTTACTTCTCCTCCTAAATCTCAAGGTTGAGGATGGAGTCTTGAAAGTAATTAAAAGTTCATTGATAGTGTTAAAAAGAATGAGAAAAAATGGGTTTTATAAGCTTGAGGCCATTACCATTTAAGTTAATGTTAATACAATAAAATAGAAAAAAACAAATAAAATGATGCTATGGCATCTTAAATTAGGACATTTAGGATAAAATGGGTTTAAGAACTTAAAAAACAAGGTTTATTAGAAGGGGTTGTAATTCCTCTCTAAGCATGTGAACACTGTATTTTGGATATCTTCTAGAAAATTAATATACATATTAACAAAGAAGATTGTATATGCTTGAGGCCATTGCCATTTAAGTTAATGTTAATACAATAAAATAGAAAAAATAAATAAAATGATGCTATGGCATCTTAAATTAGGACATTTAGGATAAGATGGGCTTAAGAACTTAAAAAACAAAGTTTATTAGAAGGTGTTGTAAATCTTCTCTAAACATGTGAACACTGTATTTTGGATCTCTTCTAGAAAATTAATATACATATCAACAAAGAGAATTGTATAGGCTTGAGGCCATTGCCACTTAAGTTAATGTTAATACAATAAAATAGAAAAAAAATAGATAAAATGATGCTATGGCATCTTAAATTAGGACATTTAGGATAAAATGGGCTTAAGAACTTAAAAAACAAGGTTTATTAGAAGGTGTTGTAAATCCTCTCTAAACATGTGAACATTGTATTTTGGATCTCTTCTAGAAAATTAATATACATATCAACAAAGAAAACTATCCTTTAGTACACACCTAATTGATATCCCGAGACTTGTTAACGAGTTATTTTATATATTTATATAAAATTTTTTAAAAAATTATTAAATTTACTTATTAGCATTAGCATGGACATGGAGTGCAGTGTCAAATACAATATTATTAAATAGTAACGTCTTCTTTATCTCACATTATGTGGTAAAGATAGAAATAGGTAACTTTGCCTGTACTCTTTTCTTTAGTTAGAGCAAAACGCGCGCGCGCGCGTGCACACACACACACACACACACACACACACGTATATATATAATGCAAGCATATAACTATATCTATGCACAAATGCGCTTATATTGAGTACTTACACCAAAATCTCAAATAATACAATCATGCTAATAACTTCACATCATATTCATTAAATATTAGTATAAGATCATTTTACCATAAATCATTCATTCACATGTAAAGTTTCATAATTATCCAATTATATTTTCTAAACCTACTTTTACTCCAAATATTTCTAGTTCCATACTTACAAAGTATTTATAAACTTTAAATTCATAAAGAAGTCAAATATTTAAATTATTTTATTAAAAATTTTTGAAAACATATTTGTTTACTCATAATTTATGGGAGGGTAACCACTCCCAATATTTAGTTATTTCATTTAATCGAGTCTCCTTTTGCCGTCTTAGGGCCTAAAATAAAATTTATTTATACAAAGGGTATTAATACATTGTTTTCTTTAAACATGCGACTATTATGCAATGCATGTGATGCATATTCTACTAGTTGATGTTTATTGAGGTATCTAGTTATAATTTCTTTCAACACACCAAAAACATATCATATTCATATTGCAAAGTATTTAACATAATAATTCTAATTTATACCAAGCCAACATTACAATTTGATTCATAATATAATACACTTACCACAATTATTTTCTTTTTAGACATTATGCCAAATTCATTATTCAAGATACAAAATACTGATAAATCTTCTTATTGCCATTTCTTAGCACAGTTGTATCAAATTTCATTCATATCATGCATATATCTAGGTACATTATCATTTCACACCATTTTGGCATTATCTAACATTCTTTATAAATTTTCCATAAACATTCCATACATAAATATACAACAATTTCTTATGTCACATTCACCCTAAGTGTTCTAATCATGCATCATAGAAATATGACCAATTTGATATATTTATAAGTTTTGGCCGAAACATATTAGATCTTATTGCAAATTTTGCAACCAATAAATGCCATTATCACATATTATATAATTCCTTGCTACTTTTAAAGTAATTAACCCTAAACTTACAAGCATAATACATTGACCCATTGGTTACCTAAATGTGACCAATTATACACAATTTTATCATTTGGAACATTTTAAATTAGCCATTAAATGTTAACATAAAACAGTCCATGTATGTCTCTATGACCAAAATGTAGTCTTTAATTTTTAAAATCCATAATTTATAATATTTCGTACCAAATCAATCCATGCTTTTTCCTATACTTAAAACATTCAATTAACTTTAATTTCATGCATTAGAACCATCAAATACGACTTCGCAAGCATATGAAACAACTTGAACCAAGTTAGCCTTTAAATGCCAACTTAATGTCCTAAGTGACCATTTATGCTTTTGGAGAGCTAAACTTGTTCAATTTGGTACCAAAATGCTAAAGGCCTTAGACAACTTGTAAATGCACTTAATAAACACCAATAGAACATATTTGTGAAAGGCTACCTAAAATAGGGCAATAAGCACACACCACTTTCACTTACACACACACACACACACACACATCAAGATTTGCTATTTTTTACATAGCCAATATGTATCAATTCTTACATGATAAAAACACACCATGTTAGCTATCATATTAAGCTTCTAACATAAAATTTACATGTCCAAAACATGGACCAAGGTAGCACTCAAAATGATACAAAAATAGGGAAAATATCGTAGGATACATTAGGCTAGTATATTGCACCAATTTCCTCTCTAAACAATTACCCGGTCTATAGTTTTCAATCTAATAAAATACTATAATTAAATACATTAAATAAACCTATGAATTGAATTTTTTTAACACTAAATTCCATCTCTAACATTTTTTAAAATTCAATCAATTTTAACATTCTAGCAACACTTACACATGTATCACCATCTCAATTTAATTTTGGTTATCATAAGACATAAACTAATTTTTTTGACATAAAAAAATAGTTATCTACATGCTTTTAACATCAATCAAGCACTAATATATGAGCATATATGCATCAATTTCATCATATATGAGATTCATACACAATCACACACATATATGTAAGTTTGGCCACTTTGGATTTCTTATCAAAATTCAAATCATCCTTCCTAATTATTTCTAACATGATTTTAAGCTTGAAAAAGGTTCAAGGAACACACCATAACTTCCTAAGCAAAAATCTCATCTCTTGAAATTTTCTTGAATTTTTCTTCCAATAAAGACTAGGTTGAATCAAGAGATTCCTTTGATATTTTTTTTTTGTTTTTTTAGTTTTCTTGCTTAAGGAAATTTTTTTGCAATTTTATTAAGGTATCTTGGTAGTTCTTCAATGGTGAAAGATTGTGGAAATAGTGCAGGAAGATGCAAGAAAGTTGCAGAGAATTTTTATAAGATAGTGGAAGATGGTTTTGGCCTAATTAGAAAATATGATAAGAATATCTCTAATCCACCTTTAATTCATCCAAGCATGATATTAGAATGTAAATGTCAATATTAAATTTGTCTAATAAAATAATGAATTATGAAAATTTCAATTTACCTTTGATTAAGGGTGAAAAAACCAAAAATGACTTTGTTATGTTAATAAATTTTCAATTCTACACTGCCAATTCATTTACCAAGTTACAAAAATATCCTTATAAAATTAATTTATGATATTTTCTAAGGTTTTAACACGTTATACATCATAAGGTATAATTAAACTCATGAATTTAACAATAAAACATAAAGAAATACATCACGTCCTATGCCTCGATTTAATAAAAGTGTAACGCACCTAAAGTAAAACTAAGAATTTATGTATGAGTTCTAAATTGATAGAAAGAGTGAAATACATGTTGCTGAATTTAGGTATGTCAATGTTATTTTATGTAAAAGTTATTATGTAAAAGCTATTATGACAATTGCATGTGTTAAATACGGACCCTTTAATAGTTTAAAATTCAAAACACTTGAAAAAATTTTAGTATGTTAAGCTACTTAACTTGAATCATCTTAGAGTATTGGCTATACCAATTGCACATTTAAATAAGAAAATTTGGATTTAAGAGACATAAAGGATATTTTTGCTGGTTGTGTAAAAGAAGTTAAAGGGTATAGGTTATGGTGTCACAATGGAAAGTCTAAATAATGTGTAATAAATATAAATATAGTATTTTATAAAGATGAATGCTTGAAAGGGAAGCTAAGCGAGTTAACGGTTGAACATTAGAAACAAAAAGCTCAAATAAAACTCAACTTAAGATGAAGATTGATAAGGATGACCTTTCATACTTAAAATCAACATCATTAGACATTTAAGCTAATTAAAGTCCATTTAATTATCAAAAGTATAGTTTGGTAAAAGATAGAGCTAAGAAATAGATTAAACCACATGTTAGGTATGGCTTTGCATATCTAGCTTATGCGTTACTTATAACTAATGAAATCAATTGTGTAGAACCAAAGTTAGTGAATGAAGCTCTAAAAAGTTTAGGTTCTCAAAAATGGCATCAAGCCATAAAACGAGAAATGGACTTACTGTTGAAAGTTAAAACCTAGATACTTATTTCTTCACAAAAAAAAAAAAAGAAGAAAAATAATAAGGTATAAATAGATTTTTAATAGAAAGAGGATTAATAGGTATAAGAACACTTAAGCATAAAGTTAGGTTAGTGACTAAAAGGTTTACTTAGTAGAAAGGTGTGGATTTCAGTGAGGTGTTCTTACTTGTCTTAAGGCACACTTTTATTAGAATCTTTCTAGTTTATGTTTTTGATGTAATTAGAACCAATGGATGAGAACATGACCTTCTTTCATGATAACCTAAACCAGAAAATCTACATTACTTAACATGAACATTTTTGTAAAAATGAAAAAAAAGATTATGTTTGTTTGTTAAAAAAGTCTCTATATGGATTAAAATAATCTTTAAGGTAATGGAATATGAAGTTTGATGATTTGATGGTGAGTAATGGACACAAGAAGCTCATAGAATAGCTGTGTGTATTTTAAAAGAGAAACTTAAGATGAAATGATGTATTTATTGATACATGTTGATGATATTTTGGTTGCAAATAGTCATTAAGAGAAAATTTCATAATTGAAGCTCTAACTATAGTCTTTAATATAAACCTGGGTTAGTTAAAAGGAATACAAGAATCAAAATCTACAAAAATAAAAAAGAAAATGTATTCAAATTATCACAACAACAGTTTTTGAAGAAAGTACTTTACATATTTGTGATGATAAATACAAAATCAATAACTATTTCTGTTGCAACACATTTAAAGCTATCAAATGGATAGTTTCTTAAACCAAAAACTAAAATGAAATGTTTTGCAACCAAACCTTATGCAAGTTTAGTTGGATGCCTCATGCATGTGATGGTTTGCACAAAACTAGAGCTAACAACTCAATTAGTGAGAAAATTCATGGAGAAACGTGGAAAGAAACATTGGTAATCCTTGAAATGGACATTCAGGTACAAAAAAGAAAGTATTTGCAAATGTTTAATGTACAAAAGAAATTATTGAAGTGAAGAATGCATTAAAAGGTTTATTGATTTTGATTTTGTAACAAATTCTAACAAAAAAAGACTTTTATCTACTTATGTAGTCACTCTACTTCATTGTGGTTTTAGATGGAAAATGTCACTTTATGTTGTTGTTGCTTGTTCAACAATAAAAGTTGAACATATAGCCACAAGTAAATAAACAAATAAGGCTTTATAATTAAAAGAAATTGTAGTAGAGATGGTAATCAAGCAAAAATGTGTTACAATCAATTGTGATAACTAAAGTACAATTGAACTAGCAAACATCAAGTGTTCCATGAGAAAGATTAAACATATTAATGTAAGATTGCATTTTATTAAAGAATGAATCTCTAAAAAAGTTATTAAATTACAAAAAGTACATACAATATACAATCTTGCTGATATGCTTGCAAAAGTTGTACTAGAAGCTAAGTTCAGGCAATTTATTGAACATATTAACTAATTAATTAATATGGAACTGAGTTGAAAATGTTTTTAGGGCTTTTGTTGGCTTAAGTATAAGAGGTGATTTTATTTTGAAAGACTGAAAATAAAGGAAGAAAGATTGAACGTTAATTTGGAATCAAGGTGAAGATTATAAATTATGATTTAAAATTGACAAGAAAAAGTGTTTCTTTCTTTTCTTGTCAACTTTGCATGTAGTTAAAGAATTGTCATGCTATATTAATAAAGTCGACATGATAATAATTTAGATGTGCTAAACCACAATTTTTTATTTAAGTTGTTAGAGTTAGTTTGTTACTTTAAAACTAATTGTAATATCTTGAAAATTATATACTCTTAAAATCCTGTCACGGAGTTGTATTATAGTATTTTCGAGAGTTTTGATAAGAGAGAGAGTTGGCTTGTATTCGGGATAGTACACTGTGTGAACGAAAAATACAATATTTTATTACTGGTATCAAAAATCTGGCGACGAAAGCGAAAAAATATAATTTTTCATCGTACGTGCATGATTATATAAGCGGGAAGGGGTCGGAAAACCTGACAACACAATCCCACTTTTTCTCTCCCTTTTCTCTCACTTCTCTCTCTCCTCCCCACGTTTCTCTCTCCTATGAACAACAATTTTTTTTCATCAGAGCTCAAATCACCTCATCGCCAGCGAGTGGAGGACTGCTGGGCCATCGTGAGTGCAACACTGCCAACCCTACCACCATCACCGTCACCACGTGTCATCACGCGTCGTCGAAGTCCCTACCAGTGTGAACTTTGATCGCCGATTCAGGGCGATGCACGGCGAGTTGACCATCACTGCCAGCATGTTTGGAACCGTCTTGTCGCCTTTTTCACGGTGGTGTGCCCAGATCAGGCATCCAGCCACCGGATTCCGGCGAGGGATGGCTGATCGGCGGGCTATCTTTTCGGCAAGATTTTCGGTGATCGGTGTTATTTCGGTGGAATCCAAACCGTTCAATGTGCTCTCCGACACTCATACTTTAAAGCGGTATGTTTAGATATCAATTTGGATTATGTTTTGATGATGATTTGAGGGTCCAAAATAGGTATCCTGAAATATAAAAATTTATGATTTTTGGTAATTTTGAAAGCTTAAATCTGTGTTCTGTGACATATAGTCACTATGGATAGTATCCTGACATCGTAAGGATTGCGATAGTATGTTTCGTTCATAGTATCCTGACATCGTAAGGATCGCAATGGTATGTTCTGTTCGTAAAACGGAAACTGAAATTTCATGGGTTAAATAGTACTCATAAATAGTATCTATAAACAGTAACTCTCACGTTTTTTGAGAAGATGCCTGTAGCGCGCAGAGGAGTATTTAGGACGTGTGTATCCTCTCTGTGATAACTTTTTATTAATTGTGTGGGCACAAGGTGCCCAGAGATAAGATAATATGATATTTAAATTATGAAAAAAAATAGATTTTAATATTTATAATACCTATAATTATATGCATGTATATCATAATATTGGTTTGAATTGTGGAAAAGTTCCATTAATGAGGAATGAGCATGATTGTGCAATTAGAAGTGTTAGTATCTGTGTTATATATATATATATAGTTATAAGCGTAATATTATCCTCATCGACCTGCAATGCTACATTAGGTATTCTAAAATACCTATACAGTATTATATGTCTTATTTTTGTATATATATATATATATATTTATATGGTAGGTACGTTTGTATATGCATATGTAATTATGCTCGTGTAATTGGATGATTGAGTATATATTGCACTTGATGTTTTGCAATGTTGTCCGGATGGACATATATGTATATGATAGTGTATTGTAATTATTATGCTGTAGCAAGATATTGAGTATAGTTTGACTTGTGATAACAAATTAGGATTGTGTGTAATGATGCAATATATGATAATCGATTAGAATATATTTCCGTGGATTTGTATTGATAAGTGAAATGGTGTATCCATGTGCTTAGATTGAAATATGTTTATGTGTCTTATCTTGATAGTGTTATGGAGTATTTATATGCCAGAGTGGATTATGTTTTCATGATTTAGTATTGCTAGTCTTATGATAAACCCTTGGGTATGAAGTTTTCTTAAGAAGATAGGGACTAGTAATTGTGTTTCATAGGTAATTATATTGTTTATTATGAAATTATTAAATTGCCTTTTGATTAATGTGGGTAAAGTAGTCATTTTGTTATGATTAAGTCGACTAAGAATAAATTTGTGTAGATAACTGGTATAATTAGGATAATTATAGATCGGTAGTTTTTTTGTTACACTAGTAGAGCCGTTTAGGATAGAACAATATCATTATAATAAGACTGTGGTGCCTTTCAGGGTCTGTTGAACTCACAGCAGCTCCGGATTGATAATATGACTGTGGTGCCCTTCGGGGTATGTTGAACCCACAGCAATTGAGAAATGATAATAAAATCATGGTGCCTGAGGGATATGTTGAACCCATGGTAGGAAGCGGTTGTTCTCCATGATGTTCCTGGGTACGCACAACCTATAGTAGAACTCTTTATCTTATCAGTTTAAGTGACACGGAGTGGGCGAAGGACCATTAGATACATATATTGAAGTGTATAGTGAATGTTATGATCACAATCCATAATTTACTTGATTATGACCGGTTTATAATAAAATGAATTCGTGTGCAGTCTAGATTCAAACTGCATGGTATAATACTTTTATCTACTAAGAGTTGCTTGTGTTTGTGTGAATAGCGATGATGTAGTAATACGCTGTGTTTCATTTAAAATTGGGACTATCCTAATTTTTCTGTGCAGGTAGGGTAACTTTTATATATATAAGCGAACCATTGCCGAATTTCTATAAGAAGTACTATTCATACAACCATTTGTGACATTTCCTTTGTGTTATAATTTTCATATGTAGAGGAGGGTTTAGGGTTACCCTTATTTGTAGTCACAATAGAATTTTGTTATGATTGTGAATTGCGGTAATGGTTGAAATCCAATTACACTTTGACAAGTTCCAGTTCCTTGAAAGGGAACTTAATCATACAGAAAAAAAGGCCAACATCAACTTAAAAAAGGGAATTAGAATTTAAATAAGCTAATGGGTTAAGTAATATCTAGGCCACCTCACTTTAAGTATATAGAATCTTGTCTAACTTATTGGTATGCTTGTGAAATGAAAAGAATATGTGTGAGTTCATAATATATTAAAGATCATGTAAGATACTTGAGGATATTGTTGAAAAGGCACACTATGTAGAATGCAAGTTATTTGATATATTAGTCTATACGTTTATATGTGTGGCTGACAATACAGTAAGGATATAATAGTATAGAATATGTTCTGAGATGGTGTAGGGACGATATTATGAGTTTACATTTGTTATTATCAGTGTACCTTAGCGAATGATTAGGATTGAATTGTTATGTGTCCCTATAATGATATAATTATGGTTTATGTAGGAAGGAATCCCTAGTATAGGATAAGAAATGGTAGACATGTATTG
This sequence comes from Khaya senegalensis, assembly GCA_032402905.1. Lineage (NCBI taxonomy): Eukaryota > Viridiplantae > Streptophyta > Magnoliopsida > Sapindales > Meliaceae > Khaya > Khaya senegalensis. Next base: position 3,693,074 of record CP135552.1, on the reverse strand, counting down.
GTGATTATAGTATAACTGTCAGGTTGTCTTGATATAGTAAGAATAAAGAGACAACATGGATGTGTGATAAAATAGACTAGCAATGAATCAGTATTGAGATAATTGAGATATGTAGATCAGACATGTATGTTCCCTCGCACCCAGTTGGGTTTGTAAGCCAGCTTATAATCGAGATATGATATTAAGACTGTAATACCCTGAGGGGTAGGTTGAATCCACTGTTGTCCTCCAAATGGCTATGTGGACTAGAATAACAACTATGGTCTATGATGTTTCTAAGTATAAACGATCACTTGTAAATGACAAGAATTACTAGCACTACCCTTTTGGGAATAGGAAGGGTATAGAAAAGTGTTATTATACTTACTAATACCTTCGCTTGTGTATATATAGATGTTTGAAATCTTTCTATCCTATGTGGATATTGATTGTATGCTTAGGATATTTTGGTTATCTTGGGCCGAGTGTGCGATTGAAATGGTGTGGTCATATTAGTTTCCGATCAGTTTTTCTTCACGTGGTTGAGACATTTAATTGTTATCCATACGAATATCTATGTATTGATTTTATATGGTTATGTAGGTATTTGTGATAAGAATAGAAATAGGAATTAAATGAGTACAGGTGAAGAAGTTATTCCTTTAGAATGCATATTATTTAAGACTGCATAGTCTATGGTATGGTATGTTATAAGGAGTATTACTCTGATTGAGACTGTTTATACAGAATTTTTAGCTGAGATAGTGCTTAGAGTTTTGGATGATATGGCATGAAATATTGTGTACATTATTGAGCATATGCGTGTCTGTACATGTACATTGATATATATTGACATGCATTTAACTATGTGTATGTGATTGTATGAAATGGCCAAGATAAGTAGAGATTCATGTAACATACAACTTTCTTTATTTAAGTATTGTATTATCTTACTGAGCAATGTGGTGTGCTCTCCCTTTTGTGGGATTATTATTTTTCAGGTAATTACAATATAGCAATAGCGATTCCGGAAAGTGTAGTTGAGGTAAAGATTTTCTGACGGGTTATAATATATCTGAAGTTTAGCCCATTGTTATGTAATTTCATTTCTGCGTAATTTTAAATGGTATTTCTATTAAACTGCATAACAATTCTTTAAAAAAAAAAAAAAAATCTTTCGAACAAATAAGAACTTCGCTTTACTATAAGAAAGCATTGATTTTACCTTTTTGACAACTTCAATGCACTGTATACCACATGAATAGGAATAAATAGAATGGGGTGTTACACTAATTATATAACAAAAAAAAAAAAAAAAGAAGGAAAGCTTTTAAGTATAAAAATGAAGTTTGCTTTTTAAAAAAGAAGAGAAAGAGGGAAAAAAAAAATGATGAGAGAGATTGATTTCTTCTTGCAAACACTTTTATAAAAACTTCATGTTCAAGCAATTAAATATTTCAATCTTGTTTCCTAAAAATTTATTTTGTACTTTGTTCAATTTGTTTTTCTATTTTAATGCTTGTTTTTGTGATTCATTCTTGATTTAATGTTCGTGTTGGTATTCAAGAGTTTGATATTTATGGTTGAGATATTAAACTCTATAGTTACTTTCTCAAGTCAATGAAAGTAATTATTTAATAATTTTATCATAATATTGTTCATATAATTTATCTTGAAAAAGGAATTAAAACTATGACATGACTATATTTATGAATTTTCAAGTTGGTATAAATATAGCTTGAACAGTATCTGATAAAAAAACTGAGAAGCAATGTGTAAGTGCTACAAATACACCTTTTTATTTGTCAAACATAAATAGGATTAGCATCCTCTATTGAATGCCAATATACAACATAAATAACTCTAAAAACCAACTCCAACTATTTTTGTTCTTCTCTTCAAAAGCACATACTACTAATGGAAATATTTCATTATTAGCATATATGGCATCAACATTAAGTAATATCCGCCTAAATGAAATCTTCAAGTGACATCTATCAATGCCTATAAATCACTTAAGTTCCCTTATAAACCCTTCTTGTTGAAATCTAAAACTTATGATAAATAATTTTAAAAGTTGTCTTGCCTAACCATCTCCTATTAAATTTTCATTGCGGCACCTTTAATAGTCATAATTACAATGTTAGCATATCATGAAGGAATCTATAAGAATTTGCAAAGTTCTCATAAGCCAACCATAAAGCTTTTGTTCTTGCTCTTCACATTAGGTTCCCCCTTAATCAATAAATCTTTAAGTTTGGTAACCTTCAACTTTTATGTTTTTTGCATTTCATTCTTGGTCTTTACATATTTTATCAAATGACTTGGATATTTCTTCTTTAAAGTCATTATCTTGTTCCTATGCTCTTATTGGTTATGGTGTATAGGGGTAATTTTCAATATTTTTAATTGTATTTGGGTGAATTAAGTTTTGTTTGAAAGGAGTTTTTAGTTTCTTTTAAAGAGAGATTTTAGGTTTTATTTAAAAAGACTATTTTAAGTTTTGTTTGGGGTAGTTTTTAGTTGCTTGTATAGGGAGTTCTTAGTTTGTGTCTAGGCTTGTGTTGGTTGTGACATTGGATCATCTATACAAGATTGGCCTGTAATGCTAATGGTAACAAATCAATTATAGCTTTGACTTTACCATTTCTCAATCATTACATTCACAAAATTGATGTAATCTTGATTTGATTATAGTGATTTCCAATCACTAACCAAAGGGATAATGCCAAATAACAAAAAACTGCTTTTCATTGTATCTATGAATGTTGTACACTTTCTCCATAACATCGTTAATCAAAATTATCCAATTTTTCAAATTCAACTCCACTAAAAACTTTACTTTCTAATCACAAAAGACATGCTATGGTATCTATTCGTTCTATTTGAAATACAAAATAAAATATGAAAATCATTATTAATCATTTATACAACACACTTTTAAAGTTGATAATACAAGCCCATAAGATGAAAAAACATAAAAGCAAACTCATATCTTAGACATTTCATTAACATCATAAGTAAATCTATTTTTAGAATATTATTTGTTAGATATTTCATAATAAAGAATACTTATTTTCTTGTAAATGTACAAATCAATACAAGAAATATATATATATTTTTAAGTTAGTAAGCCATTTAAAATAATATCATAACCAATAATTTTCACTAATATTTAAGAAATTCTTATATTCATTTTCAAAGCATTGTTTATCAAATATTTAACAATAAAAAAATAATTGACAACAATGAATATCTATTTTTTACACCCATAATAGTTAATATGAAAAATATTTTATTTTTACTTTTTATAAAAGATCTATATTTTGCTAGCTCATTGTATATTATACTAGACTTTTGAAATTCTTGATATTGTGGTTGTTCTTTTACCAATCTTTTGTTTGTTGAAGGTGATTCAACACCATATTCTAATTATGAAACTATGATAAGTTCTAGTCTATTTTCATTATCTTTTTTTTTTTTTTTTTTTTTTACAATAAACTTTTTCTATACTAAATTAGCATTTTATGAAGCAAACACTTTTTGTCGATTTTGATAAAAGTAATATACCTTTGATATTTTTTGGATAGTTTACATTTAATTTACCTTACATACAACTTGTTAGTAAGCAATTATGTCACAGAAGTATCACAACTCTAAACTTTTATAAAGTTGAGATTGGTTCATTTACTATGCTATATTTCATATGGTGTCTTGTTAACTTATTCAAATGAAACATTATTTAAAATGAAAATGGTTGTTTTCAATGCTAGTCTAAGGTTGGAAGATTTGTGTTGGTTTTCATTGATCTTATCATGTCTAATAAAATTCAATTCCTGCTTGTAGAAACAACATTATGTTGCAATATTCTTAGAGGAGTTCTCAGTGAAATGATGTCATGTTTTTTAAGATAATCTTGAAACTCATAACTGCTATAGTGTCTTTATGCTTTTAATAGTTTGTTTATCTAGTATTTTTTTTTTTGAATTCTTTGAAGTTTTTGAGCAATTCAAACTTTTACTTGATCAACTATACATGACCAAAATGTTAATGATCATCAATTAAAGTTATGAAGTAGAGGTAATCACCTTTTGTTTGAATCAACACAGGATCACATCATTGGTATATACTTCCTCTAGTAAGTCAATTGCACAATCTCTTTCTAGTAAAGGGTAATTTGATTATTTTATCAATGAAATAAGATTTATAAGTTACACACGATTCATAATCAGATGAGTTCAATAATCATTTTTATGTAAATTTGTAAATCATATGATATTTATATAATTAGGTCAAAGTTATGTTGTTTTTTTATATCGTCTTATTTGTTTATATTAAAGATAATATTATTTGATTTCATAATATATAATTCATTGCTCAAATATCCAGTATGATAATAAATATCATTATATGAAAATGAATAGCTATTATTTTTTATTGTAAAATTAAATTTTTTCTTGTCCAAATAAGATACAAAATTATCTTTCTATTAAGCATTGAAGTATATAAATAATTTATTCATTCTAGAACTAATTTAATTAGAATTAACAAAAAAGAAATTTTTACGACTAAAACATCAACTTTTACTCAATTTCTCACTCGTAGGTCCACTTCATCTATACAAAATCTTATATATTTATTGAGCTCCTACATATTATTATATATGTAAGAATTGCAACCAATAATACCTAATCAAAAGATTTGCTATTATTAATATTAAATCTAATCATAAATACTTTAAAGGTGGAAGCAACCCCCTACTTTTTCTTCTTTAAATGTTCGAGGTATTTTGCATACTTCCTCTTCTAATGCTTATTGTTGCCATAAAAGAAATACTTGCCTTTAACATTCTCTTTATTATATCACTATTGGGCATATGCGTGTTGGTCTTTTGGGCCTTACCTTTTGAACTCCACCTAAAGCTTTTCTTTTTCTTTTTTTTTTTAATTTTTTAAAGCATCACATAACTCTTTTGTAGTTTTAAGTCCTTCAAGTAAGCTTAATATATTAAGCAATTTAAGAAGTGTAGCTTCCATCTTGTTTGAATGAAAATCCATAATTAACTAAGAATAAGACTTTTGCAATGATTGCTTAAAATGCAAGATCAATAAATAAGTCATGATCCATGACGAAACTAAGACTAACTAATTGTTTTTAATGTAGCTAATCATCTTTATCATATGGTCATTAATCATAAATCAAAAAAGAGTTTTATATATTTCATATTTTTTCAATACGAGAAGATGTATTAAACAACTCTTTGAGATACATTAATTACATTAGCATCCATAGATTCATGTTGCTCTTGCAACTCTAATAACATTGAGCTCAACATCGTACATATTGCTTACTAATCACCACCATGATACTTTATCCATGCATTATAATCCTCTTGTGTTGCATTTTTGGTAGGTTTTGGTTGAATATTTTTCTTCCAAGACATAGACCTTCTTTTCTTGCCTAAGAATAATCCTTAAGGTGTAGTACCAATCTGTGAAGTTAAATCCAATTAACTTATTAATATCAAATATGTTTTAGAAAGTTATATTAGTACTTATGTTTTGTTTGAAAACCTATGTGAATAGTGAAGAATATTTTTTATTTCATGTATTGATATAAATAATGAGATATTTGGACTTTTAACTTAATGGTTATTTTCATTATTTTATTTAAATTTTGTTAATCCTCTTAATAACAAAATTATCATGAGCTATAATCCTTCTTACTTAAATAAAATAAAAATGATGGTTAATCATTCTATTTAAGTTTGATTAGGTACGCACTTATTGCCAATTATAGTTTATGTAACTCTTAGATTTGTTAAGTTAACAACTCTTGTCATAATGACTCTTACCAATCATATCTTATATAAACTTAAACTTTGCTTTTAAAATAAATGATCATGACAAAGGCTAACTCGTCAAGTATTTTAGTTAAGTTAAATCAATATTCATAATGTAGACTTGATTTTGACAAAGAATAAGTAATCAAAGAATGAAAAAGAACTATAGTTTTAATTATAATAATGGAAGACAATATATAAACTTATATAATTTGGAGGGATTTTAGTTTTTAATTTGTTCTAAACTTTAGAAAGGTTCTTTGCGTAGATAACTAGTAATGAGTTTGAACCATAAGAAATAGGGAAAAAGTTTTAGAAGAAACAATTGAAGTTTTATCTTATTGACATGGTACAATTTGTTATTTTTTGGTGGAAGATAGAAAAAAAACTGTCTATTTCTTGAAGTTAATGGGCTACTTTTTCTTATTTTTTTAATTGGTCAATGAACAAGACAATGGAGTTGAATTGAGACATGAAAGACTTGGTATGAGATAACTTGGAGTTGTAGTTATACATTGCAAACTTGATCCACAGGTTCAATTTCTTCATCAATCACTTATTATTGTTCATTTAATTTGGTCCCCTTTTTGTCTTTTATGTAATTTTAAAATATGATTCCTTCTAATTTTACCCAGATATATTCTGGTGAAGATGGGACTAGATGCTCTTAATTTACCTACAAGAATACTTTTTGATGTGCACTTAAGCAAATGTATGAAGTTCTAAATCTAATATGCCCCCATATCTTTTTACCCTAGTATGATTGATAAGACATAGATTTTCCCACAATTTATAGAAACATTGAAATTGATGAAGGAAACAAGATAAAAGGTTGAGCTTGTATGAACAGATTTTAGCAAAGATAAAGTTTTGGTTTTACTTATTTGTTTTTAGATAAATTGAAGAAAAGATTACAAAAGAAAAAGATGAGCTATCTATTCTTTTGATAACTGAAAAATATATTTACAAATTACACTTAAGCCGTTTATACACAAGCAATGAATAATCCATGAAGGAATTTAAAAAATACTAACTTTAGGAAGAATAACAATTGGCTTAACTAATTTTTTAACTGCCAGCTAACTGCCTCCATCTTAAAAACTAACTTAGCTTAACAGTCTTAATTTAGCTTAGCTAATAACTTTAGCCAAACCAACTAGCTAGCTAGGTTAGGAAATCTACTAATTCTATCATCCCTTCTCAAGTTGAAGTTCAAAAAAACTTGAAAGAACTTGTAGCTTAGATTAAAAAGAGGAGAAACAAGAAAAGAACAAGGGCTTAGTAAGAATGCCAACAACCTAATTAGCACTAGGAATATAAGAAATTTCAAGTTCATTTTAAATAGCCTTGATACAAATCAAGGAACAAATGAAAATTTATTAGAAATTTTTCGATGTCAACAAGGTCAAAATATCTAATCACGAGTCAATGCAACCATTGGAGTGACTTAGTGGACTTATAATAAGGAATCGTACAAAAAAGCTTAAAATAGTGCTCTTTGCATATGTTTAAAAATTGTGTGAAAATGGGACGTACAATAACATTGAAGGAGTCCCGTAACTTATTACTATTATTTACGCATGTTTATATTAATTAATTAGAAAAGTCATCTATTATTTAAAAAATTAATTAGCTTAATTTATTTTAATTATCTTTATTAATTAAGCTATCTAATAATTGGCTAATTTTATCTTGTAGGACATGTTTAAAGGAAGCTTCCTTATCTATGAGATTTATTCAAAATACATTAATTAAGAAGATCTCAATAAATCATACAAATCTAGATATTTTAAAAATAAGTAAAAAAGGATGCAAGCAATTGAGTGTAAGATAAAATTTTGACCAAATTTATACTTTATGTATTAATTATTAGATTTCTTAATTCTGTAAACTTTTATATATTTTCCTAAATTACTCTTTATTATTTTAAGAAAGTTTTTATTCTAATTCTAATAGGATTAGATTTAAAACTATTATAAATAGTCTTCTTTCTGAAATGTGAGAGAATTTTTTGCTGAAAAAAAAATTGTAAGGAATTATTTTCTTTTCATTATTCTTTCTTACAACTTATAATTAATCAAGCTTACTTATGGTGTTTTACCTAAACTTATCAAGAATTTTTTTCTTGTTTCATCAAGAAAATTCTTGTGGCGTCGAAATCTTTCGAAAACTTAATTTTTAAACTTTTCTTGAAACTCCGCTTTTGTGATGATTCGTTCCTTTTGGGGTTTGCATCATTTGGTATCAGAGCAAGACTCTAGAATTAATGTTTATTTTATCATTTTTTTATTTTATTTTTATTTTTTCTCTCTTCTTCTTCTACCTTTTGTTTGTTTTATTTTTAATTTTCATCTTTTAACCTCAAAATCGACCCAATTAGCCACCAAACCACCTTGGCCGTGACCATCATCCCTAGATCATGACTTTTAAACTAGCCATGTGCACCTTAAGTAATATTTCTTATTTGTCCTAGTTGTTTTATTGGTTCCATATTTATTTTTTTAAAAAAAAAAAAGAAAAAGAGAAGGCAAATTATAGAAAAAAAAAAATATCCTTAAATGCCAATTAAGACCAAAATATTATGTCAATTATTAGGGAATTAAAAGTTACCAAATTTTGACCAAATTTCCTACAATTTTTAGCAACTAAATTTGGACATTTAGAATTTTTAGCCTTTGCCAAAACTACATTTTTAGCTAAAATCATAACATATCCAACTATCTTAATAATTCTTTCCACTTCTAATTATACCAATTTTATCATATCAAAACCCAATCAATTTGGCCAATACCTAAACTTGCCAAAAACTTTTCTTACCACTTTCTAAACTGACCGCCTTTCTAAGCCACCTAAATCCGTGAGTTTTCCTTCTTTTACTATTACCATTGAGACTGAAAACTTTCTTAATTTGTCTTTGGTTAAACAATACAAACAATTTTAATTTGTTTAAGAGTTGAATTAAGAACATACGAAGAGAAATTGAGTGAAAAAAAGCAAGGAAAGTAAGTAACCTTTATAAAAGCTATATTAAGAGTGAAACACGAGAGTTATGAGTATATTATTAAGTGACAAGTGAAAGAAAAAGAGCTTTGTGAGACCTATTTTGTTGTTTTAATCTTCCTTTTCAGATCTAAAACACCATGGCACACAGAGACAAGACCATTGATGACCAACCAAAATATGTCAATACCTTCAAATTTGATGCATTACAAGGACATGTTTTGAGACTTTAATGTGTAATGAATGATTACTGTGATTTGCTGGAGAAGATGCAAGCTAATTTGGAGAAAAACAATGCCATTATAGACAATAAGCAGAGAACCATAGAACAATTATCGATTGGAACACGTAACACTAATGGACAAGGAAGAAGAGAAATTGGGATACATTACGAAACTAAAAATCACAACTTTGATGATGCAACATTTGAAGCACTAAGGGAGAACTAAGGGAGATATGATTATATGCACCATAACATTGGAAGTATTAAGATGAGAATTCCACCTTTCTAAGGCAAGGTTGACCTTGATTCATACTTTGAATGGGAACGCAAAGTTAAGATGGTTTTCGATTGTCACAATTACTCAAATAAGAGAAAAGTATGTCTTATTATCGTAGAATTCACTAATTATGCTTTAATTTAGTGGGATCAACTTATTTTGAGTAGGCAATGAAATAAAAAATCACCTTTTAGTACATTGGAGGAGATGAAATCGATCTTGAGAAAGTATTTCATTCATAACCATTATTATAGGGAACTCCATGAACGCTTGTAAAAACTGACTCAAGAATCCAAATCTGTGAAAGATTACTATAAAGAAATAGAGATCACAATGATCTGAGCAAACCTTGAGGAGGATCGTGAGGCTACTATGGTTAGGTTTTTACAAGGATTGAATCATGAGATTATTGATATTGTTGAATGACAATATTATATTGATATTGAAGACATGGTTCACATGGCAATGAGCGTAGAGAGGCAATTGAAACAAAAGAAGTTTTCCAAGTTCACTTATGAATCTAGTTTGAATTTAAAATCTTGGAAGCTTAATGAGAACAAGTAAAACACAAAATATGATTTAAAAAACAAGACGAAGAGTTCCAACCCTAAAGAAGCCAAAAGAAGCAAAGAAAAAGGTATCAATTCTAATTCTTCTAAGTCTCGTAATGTTAAATGCTTTAAGTGTTTTGGTGTAAGGCATGTCGCTTCTCAATGCCTAAATAGAAGGACCCTGATGATCATGCCAAAATTTGATGAAGATGATGATGAAGTCGTGTATGTAAAAATGCCAACTTTTAAAAATGCAAACGATGAAGATGAGCTTGAAGATCCACATGAATTTAAAGGAGAATGTTTAGTGACACGTAGGGCCTTGAATGCACAAATTAAAGATGAGGAGACTGCGCAATGTGAGAACATCTTTCATACTAGGTGTCTGATTAATAACAAGTTATGTAATATTATTATTAATGATGGAAGTTGTATTGACATGGTTGGCACATTTATGGTAAAGAAACTTGGTCTACCTTTGTTAAATCATCATAAGCCTTACAAGTTGTAGTGGTTGAATGATTGTGGAGAGCGTAGAGTTGATAAGCATGTTTTAGTGTCCTTTGATATAGGAAAGTATTGCGATGAAATTTTATGTGACATAGTCTATATGTAAGCTAGTCATATGCTATTAAAATGTCCTTGGCAACATGATAGGCAAGTCATACATGATAGGTATAAGAACCGTTACTCTTTTGTCACGAATCATAAAAAGTACACTCTTATTCCTTTATCATCGTATTTTGTGCATAAAGATTAATCAAGAATTAAAAGAGACAAAGTTGAGTGAAAAAGAAAGAGTTTGTCAAGAAGTAACAAAAGAAAAACAAAATGAAAGTGTGGAAAAAAAAAGTAAAATTTGAGAGCATGAGTGAAAAGAAAGGTAGGGCAAAATCAGAGGAAAGTAAAATAAAGAAAAAAGAAAGTCTATATGCAAGCATGAGTGACGCGAAGAGTGCTATTCATTCTCATCGATCAATTCTTGTGCCCTTGTATAAAGAAGTATGTTTGAGCATTAATGAGTTTGATCCTTCTTTTATTTCCTCTATTACTTTTGTTTTGCAGGAATTTGAGGACATCTTCTCAAAAGAGACTCTAAATGGATTGCCACATATTCGAGGCATCAAGCATTAGATTGATTTCATTTCTAGTGCTTATATTCCTAGTAAACTTACTTATGAGTGTAACATAGAGGAAACAAAAGAGATACAAAGACAAGAGGAAGACTTAATGTCAAAAAGATACGTGTGAGAGAGCATGAGTCTATGTACTATTCTTGTTCTTCTTGCACCTAAAAAGTATGGTTCATAGAGAATATGCATAGATTATCATGCTATCAACAATATCACAGTTAAGTATCATTACTCTATTCCTAGATTAGATGATATGTTAGATGAGCTGTATGGTGCATCTATATTCTCTAAAATTGATTTGAAAAGTTGTTATCATTAAATTAGGATGAGAGAGGGAGATGAATGAAAATTTACATTTAAGACTAAATTTAAATTGTATGAGTGGTCAGTTATGCCTTTTAGTCTTACGAATGCACCTAGTACATTCATGCGCTTAGTGATTAATGTATTACAAGCTTTCATTGGTAAATTTATTGTTATTTACTTTGATGATATTTTGATTTACAGCAAGTGTTTAAATGATCATATTTAACATTTGCGTTGTATTTTAGATACTTTGCGCAAAGAGAAGCTTTATGCTAATATCAAAAAGTGCACATTTTGCATAAATAGCATTGTTTTTCTTGGTTTTGTAGTGAGCTCAAAAGGATTGAAAATTGGTAAGGAAAAGGTAAAAGTGATAAGAGATTGGCCTACTCCCAAAAGTGTAACTGAAGTTAGGAGTTTTCATAGTTTGGCAAGTTTCTATCGTCATGTCATTAAAGACTTCAGCACTATTGCAGCACCTCTCACTAAGGTCATACTTTTAGTGTAGAAATTAGAGTTGTTTTAATGAAAGAGAAGAAACCTATGACATACTTCTCTAAAAAGTTAAATGGAGCCGCCTTGAAGCACTCCACGTATGACAAGAAGATGTATGCACGTATTAGAGTTTTAGAGACGTGACAGCATTATCTATGGCCTAAAGAGTTCGTAAGTCATACGGATTATGAATCTCTAAAACATTTGAAATGACAAAATAAGTTGAATCGAAGACATGTTAAATGGGCAGAATTCTTTGAGATATTTTTCTATGTAATTCGATACAAGTAAGGTAAGGATAATGTAGTTGCTGATGCACTTTCGAAAAGGTACGCATTTCTTACTTCCTTAAACTCTAAATTACTTGGTTTTGAGTTTATAAATGAATTGTATCAAACAGATCATGATTTTACCATTGTGTATGGTGCATGTAAGTATGCTGCAGTTGATAAGTTTTTTAGATATGACAGTTATCTTTTTAGGAAAAAATGTGTGTGCATTCCACATTGCTCACTTAGAGATTTACTTGTTAGAGAGTCACATGATGAAGGATTGATGGAGTATTTTAGAATTTAAAAGACTTTAGACATACTTAGCGAGCATTTCTTTTGGCCTCATATGCGTAGAGATATTGAGAGGACTTGTGAGAGATGCATCACTTGTAAACAAGCTAGGTTTAAAATCTTACCACATGGTTTGTATACTCTTTTATCTATACTTAGTGAACCATGGGTAGATATCTCTATGGATTTCATTTTAGGTTTGTCTAGCTCTAGAGGGGGTAGGGATTCTATTTTTGATGTGGTTGACAGATTTTTGAAAATGTCACACTTCATTCCATGTCAAAAATTAAATGATGCCACCCATGTGGTTGATCTTTTTTTTTTAAGAGATAGTATATTTATATGGTGTCCGAAAAGCATAGTGTTTGATCATGATGTTAAGTTTTTTTAACTATTTTTAAAAAATATTGTGGGCAAAATTGAGAACAAAATTACTATTTTCAACGACTTGCCATCCATAAATAGATGAACAAACTGAAGTGGTGAATCGCACTTTATCACAGCTTTTGCGTATGCTTATTCAAAAGAATCTTAAAAATTGGGAATATCTTTTATCTCATGCTGAATTTGCTTACAATTGATCTATTTATTCTTTGACTTTTTATTCACCATTTGAGGCTATTTATGGTTTTAACCCACTAACTCCTTTGGATTTATTACCTTTGCCTTTAAAAGTGTAAAAAAGTCTTGATGGTGAATAAAAGGCAAATTACGTGCAAAAACTCCGTGAGAAAGTTCATTTGAGCATTGAGAAACCAAACGAGCAAAGAGCAAAATAAGTTAATAAAGGCCAAAAATAAATGGTCTTTGAACCTAGAGATTAGGTGTGGGTGCATATGCATAAAGAATATTTTCCAAAATAAAGGAGAAGCAAGTAGCATCCACGTGGAGATGGACCCTTTCAAGTGACTAAACGTATTAATGACAATGCATATAAACTTGATTTTCTAGGTGAGTATGGTATTAGTGTTACATTTAATGTTTTTGACCTTTTTTCCTTTGATATAGGTGATGATGATTCGTGGATGAATCCTTTCGAGGAGGGAAGGAATGATACAAATTAAGGAGCAAATGAAAGTCAATTAGAAGTCTTCAATGTCAATAAGGTCAAAATATCTAATCACGAGTCAATAAAACCATTGGAGTGGCCTAGTGGATCTATAATAAGGAATCATGCAAAAAAACGTAAAACAGTCCCCTTTGCGCATGTTCAAAAATTGTGTGAAAGTGGAACATACAACAACGTTGAGGGAGTCCCGCGACTTATTACTATTATGTACACATATTTAGATTAATTAATTAGAAAAGTTAGTTGTTATTTAAGAAGTTAATTAACTTACTTTATTTTAATTATCTTTATCAATTGAGCTATCTAATAAATTGGCTAATTTTATCTTATAAGACATGTTTAAAGGAAGCTTTCTTAACTGTGAAATTTAGTTAAAATATATTAATTAAGAAGATCTCAATAAATCATACAAATATAGATATTTTAAAGACAAGTAAGGAATGATACAAGTAATAGAGTGCAAGATCAAATTTTAGCCGAATTTATACTTTATGTATTAATTATTAGATTTCTTAACTCTGTAAATTTTTATATATTTTCCTAAATTACTCTTTATTATCTTAGGAAAGTTTTTATTTTAATTCTACTAAGATTATATTTAAAACTACTATAAATAATCTTTTTTTCTGAAATGTAAGAGTTTTTTGCTAGAAAAAAAATTGTGAAGAATTATTTTCTCTTCATTATTCTTTTTTTACAACTTAGAATTTATCAAGCTTGCTTGTAACGTTCTACCTAGACTTATCAAGAATTTTTTCTTATTTCATCAAAGATTCTTGTGGTATCAAATCTTTCGAAAACTTAATTCTTAGACTTTCCTTGAAACTTCGCTTCTGTGACGATTCGTTGCTTTCTTAGTTCGCATCAATCTTTGTCATGAATATAATGGATGTCAAGCTCAATATGCTTGGTTCAAACATGGAAGACTAGGTTTTTGGCCAATACAACTACACTTTGGTTATCACACCAAATAATGGGAACAATAGTAAGTTGAATGTGAAGCTCACAAAATAGGGAAATAAGCTAAATGATTTCTAAATAAGATGTAGCCAAAGCAAGATATTTAAACTCAGTACTTGACAGAGACAATCTATTGCTTCTTAGATAACCACGAAATTAGATTACCCATAAAAAACACTACATAACTACCAACTGATTTGCAATCATCTAGGTCACAGGCCCAATTAGCATCAGAAAATGATTCAATGCCATGCTTACCACCAGGATGAAACTAAAGACTATAATGGGATGTGGCTTAAAGATAGTGAAAAATATACTTACAAGCTTAAAGTTAATGGTAACATATTGAAGGTTATCAATAATGTTATGATAAAAAGAACTTTCAACAAAATGATCTTTATTAGTTTTACTTAGTCGAAATACAAGGGTCATAGGAGTAAGATAACCTTTACAATCAGCCATGTTAACTTGTGACAAAAGTTGCTAAATATATTTTATCTGAGAGAGTTGAATGCTACCATTTTGATACACAACTGAAATGTTAAAAAAAAAAAAAGACCAAGATCTTTAAGAGCGAATTATTGTCCAAGTTATAAAATAAATGACTTGGCCAATGAGGGATTTGAATTGGTAACTAGGATGTCATGACATATATCAAAACAAAGAGTAAGGAAGAGGATGAATACTTAAAGAAAAGAAAAGAATTAGCAGCTGAGTTTTGAAAACCACCACCAAAGCATAGTTTGTTGAAACCTGATGTACCACCAGGCCTTAGGAGCTTATTTGAGATCATGTAGAGCTTTGTTAAGATAACACAAATGTGTTGGATGTTTGTAACACCCCCTTCCTTTCATTTCTATTCATGCGGCATATAGTACATTGAAATTATCGAAAAGACAAAAATCAACGCTTTCTCATAGTGAAGTGAAGTTTTCATTTATTCAAAATAGTTTATAAAAAGTAATCACATAAATAGTAACAGTTAAAATAGTATTTTTTTTTTCTAAAGAATTGTTATGCATTTTAATGAAATTAATACTTCAGAGTACACAGAAATAAAATTACATAACAATGGCCTAAACCTTAAATATACTATGCCCCATCCGAAAATCTTTCCCTCAACTGCACTCTCCGGAACCGCTACTGCTATGCCGTATTCGCCTGAAAATAATAATCTCACAAAGGGGTGAGCACACCATATGGCTCAGTAAGATAATACAATACTTAAATAAAGGAAGGAGCATGTTACTTGAATCCCTACTTATTTTGGCAATTTCATACAATTCCACATACACAAGTAAATGCATGTCCACATATCAATGTACATGTTCCAACAAGCATATGCTCAATAATGTACACAAGATATTATATCATCTATGAATTCTGTATAAATATCTCAATCAGAGTAACACTCCTCATGATATACCATATATAGATAATGCAATCTCAATTAATATATTTTCTAAATGAATCACGTTATCACCGGTGTCCGTTTAAATTATATTTCTATTCTTATCAACGAACACCTACATGATCATATAAAATCATTACGTAGTTATTCGTATAAATAACGGCTAATGCCGCAGCCCCATACAGAGGAACTGCTTAGAAGCCGGTATAACCACACAGTATCAATCACACACTCGGCCCGAGATAGTCAAAATATCCTAGGCACACAATCAATACCCACGTAGGATACAAATATTTCAAACACTTAAATATAGATACAACCGAGGGTATTAGTAAAATAATAACACTGTTTCTGTATGCCATTTCCACTCCCGGAAGGTTGGTGATAGAAATTTTATTGCGTTTACAAATGATCGATTATACTAAGGAACATTATGGATCATGGTTGTTACTCTAAGCTACTGGGCCATTTGGAGGACAGCTGTGGATTCCACCTACCCCTCAGGGTACCACAGTCTTAACGTCACACCTCCATTAGAAACTGGCTTACAAGCCCAGCTGAGGGAGATGAAACATACATATCCGATCCACGTATCACAATTATCTCAATACTGGTTCATTACTAGTCTATGTTATCATATATTCATATTATCTCTTTATTTTCACTGAAGCAAGACAACCTAACAGTTATACTATAATCACAAATACACGTCCTCTATTCTTTATTCCATACTAGGGATTCTTTCACCTACATTAAACATTGACTATACTATTCTAAGGACATATACCAATCTAATCCTAATTGTTTACTAAAGTATACCGACAATACAATGTAAATTCATAACATAGTTCATGCACCATCATATTCTTACTGTATTCTCCACACTACGAATAAACGTGTAACTAATATGTCGAATAACCTGTAATACATCAAATGCACCTTTTCCACAATATTCTCAAGCTTCTCACATGATTTTTAATCTTATTATGAATTCACACATATTCTTTTCATTTCCCAAACATATCTGTGAGCTAAACAGGATTCTATATATTAGAACTGAGGTACATATTTACTGCCTTACCCATTATCCTATTTAAATACTAATTCCCCTTTTTCAAGCTGATACTAGCTCTCTGTTTCTGCAAGATTAAGTTCTCTCTTACAGACTTGACACTTGCCAAGATATGATTAGACTTCCGCCATTTTCGCAATTCACATCTATAACAATAATCTGTTTGTGACTGCAACTAAAGGTAATCCTAGACCCTCCACTACATATGAAAACCAAAATACAAAGGGAGGTCATGAATGGCTGTATGAATAGTATTTCTTATAGGAATTCGGCAAGAGTTTGCCTATACATATAAGCTGCCCTACCTGCACAATAAAACCATAACAGTCCCTATACCAAATAAAACACAACGTGTTACTGCCTCATTGCAATTCACACTAACACAAGCAACTCTTAGCAGATAGAAGTATTCTACCATACAGTTTGAATCTATTATGCACATGGATTCATTTCCTTATAGATTTGTCATAATTAAGTAAATTATGAATCGTGGACATGATATCCACCATACACTTTAATATATCTATACAATGGTCATTCGCCCATACCGGGTTCCTCAGACCAATAGGATAATTAGTTCTACCATGGGTTGCACGTACCCAAGGACGCTATGGAAAACAGCCGCTTTCAACCATGGGTTCAACATACCCTGCGGGCACCATGATTCTTATTATCATTTCTCAATTGCTGTGGGTTCAACATACCTCGAAAGGCACCACAGTCTTACTATCAATACGGAGCTGCTGTGGGTTCAACATGCCTCAAAGGGCACCACAGTCTTATTATCAATCCAGAGCTGCTGTGGGTTTAACGTACCTCGAAGGGCACCACAGTCTTATTATCAATCCGGAGCTATTGTGGGTTCAACATACCTCGAAGGGCACCATAGTCTTATTATAATGATGCTGCTCCATCCAAAGCGGTTTTACTAGGGTAACGAAAAAACTACCGATCCCTAATTATCCCAATTATACCGGTTATCCATACAGATTTATTCATAGTCGACTCAGTCATAACAACATGACTATTTTGCCTACATTAATCAAGCAGCATTTTAGTAATTTCATGATAGGTAATATAATTACCTATACAACACATTTATTAGTCCTTATATTCTAAAAGGACTTCATACGTATGGATTTGTCGTAAGGCTAGTAGTACTTAGTTATAAAAACATAATCCACTCTAGCATATAAATATCCCATAAGACAATCAAGATAAAAACATAGAAATATATCACAATTCGAACACATGGATACACTATACCACTATTAATACAAATTCGCAGAAACATATTTTAATCGGTTATCATAAATTACGTTATTACACACAATCCCAACATGTCATCACAAGTAAAATATACTCATTATCATACTACGGCACAATAAATATAATATACTAACGTATGCACACATGTTAATTAGAATAGCATTGCAAAACATCGAATGCAGTATCTACTCAATCATTCCATCACAAGGGCATAATTACGTGTGTATATACAAGCGTTCCTATCATATAAATACAAACATGGGACATACAATGCTGTATAGGTGTTTTAGAATACCTAATCTAGCACTGCAGGTCGACGGTAATGGTATTACGCTTATAACTATATATATATATATATCTAACACACGGATATTAACACTTCTAATTGCACGATTATGCCCATTCCCCGTCAATGGGACTTTTCTACAATTTAACTCATTATTATAATGTATATTCATGCAATTATAAACATTATAAATATTAAAACCAATTTTTTCACAATTTAAATATTATATTATCTTACCTTCAGGCACTCAATGCCTATAAAAATGATGAAAACTGTCCCGGAGAGGGTATACGCGTTCGAAATACTCCTTCGTACACTACGAAATTTTTTTCGAAAAACGTGCAAGTTACTATTCATAGGGCACTATTCACAGATACTATTCAACCCACAAACTTTCGATTTCCGTTTCATGAACGGAATACACCATCGCGATCCTTGCGATGTCGGGATGCTATTCATGGTGTCCATATGCCACAAAACACAAATTAAAGCCTTCAAAATCACCAATCATCCTAAATGTTCAGATGTTAAGGAACCTACTTTGGACCCTAAAATCATCATCGAAACTCATTCCAAATTGAGATCTAAATATACCGCGTTGGAGTACGAGTGTCGGAGAGCACACTGGTCAGTTCAGATTTCACCGGAGCTACACCGGTCGCCGGAAATCTTGCCGGAAACACCCCTTCCCGATCAGCCTTCCCACGCCGGAATCCGGTGACCAAATGCTGGAACGGGGCACACCACCGTGAAGAGGGTGGCGAGACGGTACCAGACGCGCTGGAGGTGTCGGTCAACTCGCCGCCGTCCGCCGTGAATCACCGGTCAAAGTTTACGTCAGCGGAGCTTCGGGCGGCGCGTGGCAGCGGCGATCGGGGCGGGGTTGGCGGCGTTGCACTCGCGGCGGTCCGGCAGTCCTCCACTCGCCGGTGGTGAGGTGATACGAGGTTCGGTGACGAAAGTCACTGTTCATAGGAGAAAGAACCGTGGGGAGGAGAGAGAGAAGAGAGAGAAAATGGAGGAAAAAAGTGAATTTTGTTTTTTCAAATTTTCCAACCCCTTCCCGCTTATATAGTCGGGCACGCACGACGAAAATTACAGTTTTTCGCTTCCGTCGTCAAATTTCTGATACCGGTAATAAAATACTGTATTTTCTGCTGATACAGTACGCTGTCCCGAATACCGGTCAACTCTCTCGCTTATAAAAATTCTCAAAAATACTATATTATAACTTCATGACAAGGTTTTAAGAGTATAAAAATTTCAAGATGTTACAATGTTAAAGATCAACAAAGCCTTCTGATTTAGGCATATAAACAACTTCTGATAATGTGTTATTAAGAAATGCATTATTAATGTCGACTTGACATATTGACCAACCATGAATTATAGCAAAACTAAGAACTATCCAAATAATAAAAGTCTTGACAATTGAACTAAATGTATTAATGAAATCAATTCTTAGTGTCTGGTGAAATTTCTTTATAACAACTCAAGCTTTATGCTTCAAAATATATCCATTCGAAGCATGCCTTATTCGAAATACCCATTTGTTGCCAACAAGTTTGTAAGCAAAAAAAAAAAAGAATTTAAATTCCAGGTATGAGTCCTTTAAAGGGCATTAAATTCTTCTTATATGGTTGCCTTCTATATCAGAATAAATAAAGCTTACTTAGTTGATGTAAGTTTAATGGATTTATTAGTGGTAAGAAAAACTTTAGAGTTAAAATTGTCATGCTTTGATCTTGTGACCATAGAATGAGTATTTGAAGCAACTGCTAGTGTTGAAGTGGATTGAGATGCTATAGCTTGTGAAGAATGCTCAAAGAAAGGTTGTGTTTAAAAGGAATACAAGAAGGTTGAGATGTGTTTGCTAAGGAAACTAGTGCAGGGTTGTTAAGGAAAGATACCTGCTGAAAGGAAGATAAAACAAGAATGGCAAGAAAAAACCTAAAGTTGATAAATTAAAAGATTTGTTGCAAGGATTGTATGGAAGAATAAGGAAAAAGCTATTCATTAAAAATTACATGTTTGGCCATATAAATCTTCCCAAATGGATGTGAGCATCTATAACCTTTATGAATTGGACTATAGCTAATAAATGTACATTGTGAGAAATGAAAATTTAGCATATTAGGATAATAATCCTTTAGATAAGAAAAACATGCACACCCAAATACTCTAAGCATGAAATAAACAGCAGTATAGTTAAACAATTTGACCAAAAAGAAAACATTATGAAGCACAACTATAAAAAAAATGATTAATAAGAAAAGTTAACGTGTGAAATGCATTCCACTAAAAAGACAACGGTAGAAAGGCTTAAGCAAAAAGAAAAAGTCTCATGTCATATATTGTTCTATGTTTTCATTCAATAACACTATTTTGATCGTGTGTATAAGGACATAAAAAGCTATGTTGAATTCCTTTTTCTTAAAGAAAATTGGAAAGAGCAATGAACTCTTCACTAGCATCAAATTGGATAGTTTTAATAGAGCAATTTAATTGATTTTCAATAAATGTGTAAAAGTGTTTGAAAATAGTTAAGGTCTTAAATTTGAGTTTTTAGGGAAAAGATCTAAGTATATCAATTGTAATAATCAATAATGCATAAATAATACCTATAAATCTCATATGAAATTGTGGCTAAGGGACCCTAAATATCAAGATGTAAAAGATGCAAAAGTTCTGTGCTTTTAATACTAGATGCAGCAAAATGAAACTTGTGACTTTTTTCATAGTAACAGGCATTGCAAAACTAAGAAATAGAATTTTTATTCATTGAATTTGATTGATTACAAGTCTTTACAATGATTCTAAGAAACTTGGAATTAGGGTGACCAAGTTGCTGATGAAGTATATCAATAGAATCAAATTTTGGCAACCTTGAACTAACAAAGACTTGCTTCAAAGAATCTATAACAGGACCTGATGACTTATCTAGCATAGTAGGTCTAATAAGATTATTACAAGCAAATTTATTCAAAGAAACATTCAAACAAAACAATATTGAAACAAAAGAATTAGCTCTTGGTAAGCATTGAGTATAAGAATCAAAAGAAGAGTTGAGTTGCAATCTATATAGTCCTTTCATAGTTCTCATTTCAACAACATATTCTTTATTCTCTTATCCTTCACAAAACACAAATATAAAATCAACCAAAACTTCATTATCAAATGTTAGTTGTGAGATGCTAATCAAATTCTTTATGATTTAAGGAACAAAACATATCATTCAATTTAACTGAATAAGAAGAGTAAAAACCTTAGATCCTTTAAAACATAATTCAGCAAAACCAAAATGTGTTATATCTAAGCTAACAACATTTCCAACTACAACTTATTAGAACCGGAAAATTTACCTTGAATTGTCATATTTTTAATATTGTAAGTCAAATGGTGAGTAACACCACTATCCAAATACTAGCCATTATCTGCTGTTGTTGCATCATCTTGAAAGTTTATTACATATACAGCTTTGTTAAGTTGATTTTCTCCCTTGTTAAAGTTCTGAGAATAAGCTTGTTGAATTGGGGAATTAGGTGTTTGAGGAACAAATTCTCTACTAAATCGATGAAAATAAATATTGGCTGTATGACCAATTTTGTTGCAAATCTAACACATTGGCTTCATGTTTCCTCTTCCTACTAACTAGTTTTGGTCACCTTGATTTACTCTTCTAGCTTAATTACTTGGATTTCCGCTTCCTCGATTGTCATTCTGATTGTTTCCAAAATTAAAAGCATTATGTCCAACTCCTTTCTTTTGAAAATTTCTTGCTTGTGAGTAGTTTACTGCTAAGTTTCCTTGAGGAATTCACTGCATTGGTTGAATTCAACTGATTAAGTCTGCATTCATGAGTCAAAAGTATTAAGTAACCTTATAAATGCTCATTGATTCACTTCTGATAATTATATTCACTACTGCTGAATCATAATATGATCCTAAACCACTTAACAAATACAAAATGAAGTCATCATCATTAAATAGTATTCTAGCTACTGTTAAATGATCTACAATTTTCTTCATCTTAACAAAATATTCAGCCATTTTCATCCCTTCTTTCTTGGTTGTTCGGTTCTAAACCCTAAGTTGAAGTGTTTGTGTTTTAGATCGAGATTTGAATTGATCATTGAATGCATTCCATATTTCATAGGAAGATTTTCATCCAATCACCAATTCTGTCATAGATTCAGTCATGAACGACATCAACCAAACAGGTAGAAGCTGATCTTACCTCTTCTAAAGAGTGTACTTTGAATTTTCTACAATTGAACTCTCACCAATTCCTTAGATGAATTGTGATGGATGATTGAAGCCTTTAGTGATGAATATCTCCAATCCATTACCTCTAATCGAAAGTAAGACTTGGGACTTCCATGCCAAAAATTCATTCCATCAAGCTTGTTTGAAACAACAAATGAGAATGAAGAATCTGATGCAATTGGATGAACAAAGAGATTGACATTGGCCATGTGTAGCTTTGATACCAAGTTAATGTTTGGTTTTACTACAAGATGACTACAAGATGATGACTACAAGATGATTGTAAACTACCTGGAGAAGACTTATGAACCTGTTAAACTTGGAGATATTGTACGAATATGAACATAATCGGTGCAATGTAAATTGATTTTCTCTAACTACCTAGCAGTCATAACATGGTTTAAATTGTTATGGTAATGCAGGACCATGGAGTATCAGTTGAGAACATTTTTGCTGTTGAATCAAGAGCTTGCCCTTCATTGGATGAAATAAAGAAGTTAGCAAACTTGGTCCTCTTATGGTGTGGTGAGCCTGTGAATCTTACTATATTCTGCTACTATTTCTCAGATCCTCAAGTTTTCCGTCTCCCTCTCCCAGATAAGTGGTGACATGCTACATCAGGTAGCCGAAGCTCCAACTTAAGGCATTTGCAAGAAGGGTTATCGCCAGCAGTTTGCTCACTTCCTATACCAGGCTACATGGTAAGAAAATATTTGATTATGAATTTGCTATTTGTAAGTATCCAACAACTAAGAGTGTATGAATCTAAAATTGAATCTGCTAAACAGTTTGGAAAGGCAATTGTTTGTTCTGATGCGGCAGCCAAAGCTGCTAGGTATGGGTTCACAGCAGTAGACAGACCAGAAGGTTTCCTAGTACTGGCTGTTGCCTCCTCGGGAGATTGAGTAACCGAGTTGAAGAACCAACCAGAGGTAAATGTTAAAGCAAATAGCAACGTATACTTTTTTTTTGGATCGTAACGTTGCTGGCCAAATCACAGAATCCTGGTCTTTTGACTATGGAGCAGGATACGAAATCCTAAGAGAAAAAGGTTGGAGTGAAGGGATTAGGGAGAAAGAAAACAGATGAATCAGAAAACTTGTTCCGGAAAGATGATATTAAAGTTCTGTGTGGTCGTTTGATGCCCTCAGGGTATAAAGATAGCCCTCTTGAGTACAATGAAAGATGATATTAATGTTTCTCGGTCGTTTGATTCTAGAAATGTATTTGTGTAAGTTTGCAAATGTAAAGCTTACCTTATAATGGCTTATCTTTTATTGACTTGGGTTTCTGTCCATATTTTTTGATAACAGACAAGCAGAGGTTCTTGGTGGGATGAAGTTCGCAGAGAAAGGAGTGGAAATGGAGGCAGCAGAATGAGAGGGAGTTTGCAGCAATATGATGTTATAACGTTTTGTTGTTTTTAGGTGACTCTTTTGCAATCTACCGAGGAGTTTTGTAAGCTAGAGCTGGACGTTGATGGTTTTTTGTTGCATATAATAATCATCACTAACATCTCTGTTCTATTCCGTGGCTTCGCTTGACCTCTTTATAGAAGGTTAGCTCTTTATGTCTTTTTGGATTAAAGATGAAGATGAAAAAGTATATTATAAGTAAATAACGCGATCCTCACTTTGACGTTTTCTTCAAATTGGCTGAGGTAATTTGGTTTTTGAATGTGATCAAGGAATGGACAAAAGAATCGAATATGCATGATGACCAAACGTCCAATATGCAGATCATTCTGTAACCAAAACAATGCATAATGATGTGGGAAGCCAACTCCTTACCAACACAAGTTTGTTTGAATACATAATACAGCTTTTGGCAAACATCTATGAGGAAAGAGGAAAGGAAAGGCAAGTTTCCTTTGAACAAGGACCAAAGGAATCGTTATTATGTGGTTATTGTTGATGTGGAAGTGAAAAGAATAAGGTGATGGCTTTGATAGAATTGTCTCAATACCACAATAACTAAGACAAGTAGTTCTTGGTTGCACGCATATCGTTGAGCTCTTGCCATACGCGCATACTGAAAGAGTGCATGCCGGGAGTACATAAAACCCTCTCCATTTTTACCGATTGTTCAAAAGGCTCATGGTAATATGCCCCCATGCCAACGGAGATTCGGCTAATTATTTTTTGTGTCAATAGATCTCCCTGTTTACCAAGGCAAGGACACATCTAATGTGCGTTAACAAATTGTTGGCAAATTTTTAATACGAGCAATTGTTACTTAAAAAAATTGGGAATATATCACTCTTCTTAACAACATTACCAGGAAATAACAGAAAACTAACTCCAATGGTAGTTCTCAGTGATTTTGTCAGTCCTCACAGGGTCAGAATGCGTAGTAGTGACTTCTTTTCTTAATGGTATAATAAAAGATCAGATAATTTTAAAGCAACACTGGTATATCTTCTTCCAAGCTAGACTTTTTGTTTCCAAGTTAAACTCCAATATTACTTTTTGTCTGAAGAAGACATCTCTTCTATTTATCAATAACTAAGAGCAACAGTACTTGGGATGAAAATATTCAAGAGCAGTCTGTTCCCCAAAATCTCAAGTATGCTTCGATAATAATTAACCTCTGTTAAGCATATAAATTCATAGATCTAACGTCTAAGTGATGTTTGTAAATGCCATGGTAGTGAAGGAAACAAAGAAACCCGCAATCCTTCAACTATACTGGTCAAGATAGCTGAAAAATTTAGCTTTGATCATGTAATTCAATTTCTTTCATGATAAGCAGGCTTGAACTGCTTCAAATTTATTTGCTTGAGAAATTATGCATTGAATGTTAGATATTCATAGTCAAAGTTATTTCATTCAAGCAAATGAGAACCAACACAAAATATAAATGTTCTGATTTTCAACTTCACATTTCATGTTACCCTAAACCACCTTCGATAGAACAGGGCCGAACAATTTTGTTTTGTCCAAGTGGCGAAACTATACTAATAAACATGAATATAACCAAACCTTGACAAAAAAATTAACTATTTCAAGAAAAGAAAGATATTAAATAGGCCAAATTCAATGATAACTTACCACAGGAGGGATCTTAAACTTCTCTGAAATGAAAGGTATTGCTCCTTGATTTTCCACCAAATCACGATAAAATGCATACTCTGCCTCATAGTCATGCAAGTGAAGCTCGGCCTTTTGATTGGTATGATAGTGATGCTTAGCTGAAGCTGACTTCCCAAACCCAAATATACTAACTTTATTGCAAATTCCCAAAGCAAGCATCACAGCTTGCATGCCAGAAGAGTAATGGAACAAAGAACCCTCATGTGAAGATCCCCATTCCTCCAACGACTTTCCCTTCTCCACGAACTGTTTCAAAGAGTAATATTTTACAATCCTAGCACACAACATATCAAATCTTGGATCCGTGACAAGCAAAGGGGCTTTGTGAGATGCATTGCACTTTGTATAATCCAAGAAATGCAAAGGTTGACAAATATACATGATCATCGGAACATGCCCTCCGTAAGGGTGGCAAAAACACTCTTCCCTCCTTGCACAAAGATGCAAAATATTACTATTTACAAATGATAAAGTAGTTTTTGAGCCAACTTTCTGCTCAAATCTCTCAATCCTGGCATTGTTCAATCTTATTACCATCTCGTGACTGTCAATCAGTTCTCCAAAATTACTGTTCAACAAAATCCCACTATTTCCGATGACAGCACAAGACACGTACTTATTATCTGAACCCATTAATCCATTGTGGTTATCAATAGTATGCTTAATTAATCTAACCAAATCATTCATTATATCAGCTTGAAACTTTTTCTTTCTAGCCCAATCATTCAAATTCCTTCTAAAATCAAGCCAATAACGATAAAACATTGGGGAACGCAGCGATATCGGGATACCTGAAGAAGACCTTATATCGTGATGAAATTTTCGCCATGTGGCAAATGTACGGTATCTCCCTTGGCTCTCAAAGTTGCCATCTAATAGTCGCTCAATTTCTTCCTTAGACTTCTCCTCACCTACATCAATAACAGCATACTTTAGCAAAGTTGAGTTGAATACCGGCAACTGTTGTCGTACTACAACATTGTTTTCAAGCTCAGCAGAGCTGAAGAAGCCGCCATGGACAAAGATTCTGAAGCTTAATGTAACAGCTAAGACAGTGAGAAGCAGAATGCCAAAAAGGAGACGCAGCGGCCTTTTCATTTGTGGAAAAGAATCAAGAAATCGATTAATGGGTATTGCTAAAGAGGGCCAAAAATAGATTGCACAGATCTCGAAACTATTAGGACTAGATCCATCTTCAGCTTCAAGAAACTTAGGCATCCAGATAAAGGAATATTGAGCGTAACAAGATAAACAGACCAAGAAATCATATGCAGAGAAGACAAGACATTGTACTACAAGAGAGTAAAGTAAGAGTTGCACATTAGAGTAATATTAGGATGTGGGGTTTGCTTAACAGTGGAAATTTCATGGTGGAAAGTTTAATTAAGTGGTTGCAGACTGTATAGTATTGGACTTAGCTAAGGTTAATACTAACAGCCGTCATTCATGGTGGGAAACCCTAAAATAGAGGGAAAAGAAGACATGAACTCAAATTTAGTTGGGAAGAAGAAGCCCTTGCTCATGCCCATGCCCATCTAAATTGCATGATTATTACTAATTTCTTTTTGCAAGTTGACCTGATTGAAGGAGAAATGAAGGGGATGCATTGATGGTGCAAGTGAGACTTTGAGATTTGGGGTGGACCCATTTGAACATTTGGTAGATCCAAAATCTTTAATGATCATGTACATGGATTGATCAACGGTCATGCATACTTCATATGAATGAAACATGGTCTCATCTAAACTCATGCCTCTTAAAGAAATCTCATGCGTCTCGAAGAAATAATTTCCGAAGGGAACAGCATCCTCTCATTTTACTTTTACATGTGTTAGATAGGCAAGGTTAAAGTATGAAAAATGATATTTGTTAACGCGTCACGAGTTTTTAGGTAAATAAATTGCAAAATTATAAAATATTATTTATATTTTTAAAGTTTAAAAAATTACTTAAAAATTTCTAAATATATTATATATTAATTATTTATTTATTTTAAATAAATAAATATTTTACAAAATCAAACAAATAATATTGCAATATTAATATTATATCTCTGCATTATTATTAATTTATATCATTTCGCTTTCATTAACTTTAACTTTTTCTAAGTATATATGGAATAGTTACGTATGGATAATGAATATGTTTTTATAGGAGTCAATTTATAATATAAGAAATAATGAGATATTTTAATAATAAATTATAACGTTATGTAATATAGATAAAAAAGAATAAAATCAGATATTAAATTAAAATTTTTGTTAAATATAAATTAAATAGATTAAGTTTTATTTAGGTATATTGCAAATATGGGAGAAAAAGACAGAGAAATAAAAAGAGAAAAAAAAGAAAAATATTGAAAAAGTAATAAAAATTATAAGTTTCCTCTTTGTTTTATATTTATTTTTGGTATTGATGATTATTATTAGTTTAGTACCAAGTTTGGCATATATGTTTCATACAATATAGTGATGAGGATTTAATAATTCAATTGCGATGTTAAGAGTTTTATTTTTCATGTTTAAAAATTAAAGATTATCATTTGTAAAGAAATAATGGAGGAAAGAAAGTTTTGGTAATAGATAAATTCAAGAATTTTATAAATTCAAGTGCCATGAATTTAACAAAATTGATTTATATGGTTGAACCAAATATTTGTAGCGTCTTTATGAATTTTGTTTTATTAAAAGAATTTTATTTTTAATAATTTTTTGAATATAAACTTAGGATGTTAGAAACTATTGTTTTTGTAAAATAATAGTAAAATTGTTTTATTTAATAATTTGAATCGATTTAAAAATATATTGAATTAATTTTAATTAAAAAAATAAATTGACAATTATTAGTTTAATTTTTAGTTTAGGGTTGATCCAAATAGATCAAACCAAACAATCTAATAAATTAAAAAAATTTTAAAAAAATTAACTTTAAAATATTTTTATAAAAGTAGTAAAAGTAAATAATATTTTATGTTAACTTTTTATTTTGTAGGAATTATATAATTAAAGAATTTATTCATCTAATTTATAAAAATAAATTCTTTAAGTTTGTAATATCAATCATCTAATTTATTTTATAAAACAAAAAAAATTTGTAAAAAATTTATCATCTAATTTATTTACTTGTATTGGTTTGTATTAATATAAAAATAATAATAATTGATATTATATTATTATTTTTTATTTAGATTTTGGTGTTTTAATGAGATTACTTGTTTTAGTTTTTTTTTTATATAAAACATAATTCATATGCATATTTTACTTGTTTGGTAACAAGAAAAAAATATATCGGTATAATATATAAATTACTTGTCAGGTGATGATAAAAAAATTATAAATATTATAAAATAAATTTGATAATTGATTTGTTACAAACAAAAATGTAATGAAATGATAATGAGATTTTATAAATATTTTGTATATTTTCTCAATTGAATTAGGTTTTATAATTATACTAATATTTTAATCTTAGATTCAAATCAACAAATCAAATCCATTTAAATTAACATTTGTTAGTTTGAATTAAATCACTTGTCATCTACTATCAATTTAGATAAATTTAATTTAAATCTAAATTAATATTTTTAGATTGATTTAAATTTTAACTTTAAACTGATCCAAATCAAAATTACTCACCCCTAATTAGAATGATTTTTAATAAAGTTTAAAATTACATTAAAATTATTATTTACTACAAGTCATAATAATAAATGAAAAGAAAATGATTTTTTAATAGAAATAAAGAATTTATATATTTATTTCGACTGTATTATACAATACAATTGAATGTATGATAGTAGTGAAAACTCAAAAAAGCTTAGCAAATTCCCAAATCCAATGTAATAAGTTTGGTGGAAGTCTTATGTCTTTAGCTTTGCTCGGTGATTATTACAAGAAAGAAATTCTATTTTATTTAAGAAATTCTTATTAATGTTTGTGGTGGGGATTGGACCTAGAATTCCACCTCCGAAATAATTGAGTAAAATTTGGAATCTCTAATTTCTCTTGCCACTATGCTCGGTTCTACAACAAAGAATAAGGAGGCTTTTTTTTTTCTTTAATTTTATTTGTTTATTTTTGTTATCTCAACCAATGTAAAGAGATTTATACTATTTTATCTTATTGTTATTATTATTATTATTTTAATGAATTCAAACAAACCGTCCCTTGTGGGGTGGGTCAATTTGAAAAGCCATTGATTAAGAAACAATCAATTTATTTATTTTAGAAATAAAATAGTGCCAAAAGAAAAAGTAAAAGGCGTACCATTCTTCAACGTTCCTTTCAAATTGAATAATGAACTTTGATAATTGATGCGTGGCTGCTGTTACTATTAAAATCATAGCGTCTCTGTCAACAATTTAATCAAAAACTTTTACTTCTTCGACGGTTTTTACCTTCGTCAGCTCTTGTTTATGAATCAATATTTTAAAATAAATAAATTTCTTCCATTCCAGTGCATTGGAGGTTCCGACATATACTAGACCCAGTTACAGTTTACTGGATTGCAATAAATAAATACTGAAGATTGAAATGGGCGTGCAGTGCTTCCACTACTAATTAGCCGTCGTTTACATTGGTAGCACTGGTAGCTGCTTAGTCTCTTTCCAATGTTTTTCTGTAATCCTACCAAACGTAGAAGTTCTCGTGTATATAAATAAATTTGCATAAAAGTTATTAGCAAATGTTTTTAGGAGCAACTTCTGCAGCCGCCTTCTTTTCATTATACAAAATTTTACACGAAATCTCAATAATCAAATTGCAATGATTAAGATGAGATGTTGTATTATAAAACTTTACTACCTTAGAAAATTAGCGGGACTCATCATTTATTATTAATGTTTATTTTCCTTTTCTCTAATCACTGGCGGAGCCAATTAAGGACCATTGTGGACTAGTCCCCAATTATTTTTATTATTTTCTATTCTCTTTATTTAGTTGTAAAATTATGTTAAAATTCTTAATATATTAAAATAATTAAGTATAAGCACCCATTAAAACCTTTATATTTCCTTGTATATTGTATACGTTTCCAATCTAATCCAAAAAAACAATGTAAAATTAAATTAATCAATACAACTAAAGGATTTCTTAATTGAACAAGTTACTTTAATTCCTTACTTTTATATTTTTCCGTTGTGTCTATTTTTTTAGGATTTCCTTTCTTATGAATAACATGCTTTCTCTTTCATTTTTTAAAACCATTATTTGCTAGTTTAATCATCTTTTTAAAAAAATAAATTACACAAGTTTTATTAAGTAAACATCTTAGTTATAGGTATTAAATTTCTGATTCTTACTTTTAGTTATTTTCGTTTTCAATTTATTTGGTTATATGAAACACAATTAAAATTTAAGTTATCTATTAATATTAATCTTTTAAACTAACACTATATTTTGCGTAAAACTCGTTATAAAAATCCTTGGAATTATTTAGATCTATGACATTGTATCCACAGCATATTTATAACACATCAGACGTATAAGAGCATTATATCGAGCATATATATATTTAGTTGACATGGAATCAAGGTATAGGATATGTAGTATTTTTTTTATATGTTTAAGTATTAAATTTTATGATTTTATATTATATTTTATGTTGTATAAATGTTAAAACCTTAAGAATGTCATAATATGATTTTATAAGGATATTTTTGTAATTTGGTGAATAAATTAGTCATTAAGAGTAAAATGGAAATCAAATTTTATTAAGGTTATTTTTTATTTTTAGTTTTTAGATAAGAATAAGCTTTAAATGGAACAGATATATTATATACCTAATTTATTTAGTTTAGACCCAAACCCATTTTTTATCAAATTCTACAAATTTTTATAAACTTATTCATTTTCTACCATTAAATTGAGGGTAATTTAATAATTTTATAACTCATTATATTAGTAACCAAGTTATATATTGACATATAGGTTCTAATATTATGATTAATGGTGAAAAAAAATATATTTAAGGCATTTTTTACTCATTTTGTTCATATATCTGAATTTGAACTATTACAAATTTCTACAATTTTCTCTTATCTTCCTCCACAATTTTTCTTATCACCTACAATTGATGAACCACCAAAATATCTTTAAAAAATTCTAAAAAAAATCCTATAATCATAAACAACCAAGAACCGAGGCATAAACACTTAGGGAAAAAATAATTAATTTCAATTAATTTCATTTGAGGAAAAAATTTAAGAAAAATTCAAGAAGTTAGATCTTGAGCTTGGAAGCTTGTGGTGCATCCCTTGAACTTTATTTTAAACTTAGAATTATGTTAGAAATATGCAGGAAACATGATTTTAATGTTGAGTTTAAAAAATTCTAGGTTGGCGAAATTGGTATATGTGTGTGTGTTTGTGTATTGTTTTCATATATGATGAAATTGATGATTTAATGATTTTACTTTGGTGTATAATTGATGTTAAGGGTATATAATTGAATATACATTTATGTCCAATGAGAATCTATTTATGCAATATAGCGAATAAACTAAAGTGATAGTAGTGATGTATGTGAAATATTGTAGGACCTTCAAAATGATTAAATATTTGGAGAAAAATTGAAAATCAATTTTGTTGTAGGAAATATTGATTTTATAAGTTTATTTGGTGTATTAAATGAAGATATTTTTCTTAGGTTAAATATTATATGTTTAGTAATGGTTAAAAAAGAATTAATGCATTGTGTCGGTATAAATTTGTCATATGGCAATTTTATTATTTTTAGATAAATTTTAATATTATGTTGGTATATATTTTGAGTATAGAAAATTGATGTTAGAAATTTGATATGATGATTAATATAAAATGTTTTATTTAGGTAAGAATTGGTGCTTATTGACTTTATAAAAATAGTAAGAAAATTTGGTGGACAAATGTAGATAAAATTAAATTATTTTTTTGTAACCTTTAGTGGTTAAATTTGGTGAAATTTGTTCTATAGATGGGCATTATGATACTAGCATTTCATGGTATAAATATGATATAGTTTTTGTATGTTAAACAAAATTGTAACTAAATGTTTTGATAAACATTAACTAGAAATATATGCATTTCGCGCATTTTATCTAGATTCCATATTTATAATAAACATAATATATCAATATTTTATATGTGAATAAATTTTGTATAAGTAGTGATACAATAGCGAGAGATTCAGTTTAACAATAAGATTAAATTTGGGAGTCCTGATTCTTCCATGAACTGTGAATAGATATATATATATATATTTTTAAATA
Source organism: Khaya senegalensis (assembly GCA_032402905.1). Taxonomy (NCBI): domain Eukaryota; kingdom Viridiplantae; phylum Streptophyta; class Magnoliopsida; order Sapindales; family Meliaceae; genus Khaya; species Khaya senegalensis. Next base: position 3,660,035 of record CP135552.1, on the reverse strand, counting down.
TTTTTCAATAATATAAAATTAAATGTTTTACGAATATAAAATTATTTTCAATACTTTTTGATAAAATAAATTTAAATGTTTGATTGTATTATAAAATTTAAATTTATGAATTGTTTTATAAATATGAAATTATAAATATCAGAGTAAGAGTAAATTTAAAAGAAATTAAATTTGAGAATTATGTACATTATATGTGAATGAATAAATTATGATGAGATGATTTTTTTTAAATTATATTTTTTTCCTATAATGGCATGGTTATGCATAACTAATTTTTAATAAAGGCCTCTGATTAGTTGTATAGAACCTCAATGGATGCCATGTGATGTGAGGTTTGCTTTTGCATGAAAATGCAAAAAGATGAATGGTAAATTTTATGCAAGACTAATATATAAGAAAAAAAAGAAGTTTGTGGGTGAATACTAGATAAATGTATTGTCAACATTCAAGAATTCCCGGCTATCGCCAATAAGAAGGCTTAATAATAGTTAAATTTATATAAGAGTGTGGAATAATTCATTAGCGGGTTTCAAGATGTCAACCAGGTGTGCATTAGGGGATGTCTCGGAGAATATTGTTTTGGCAAGTTTAGGTTTTGATATTGAGTTCCACAGGGCTTTAAATATAAAAATGTTTCATTCAATTGGTTTAATTACAAAGTTGAATGATCTGAATTTTTATAAAATTTTTTATATTTTCAAATATGATACTCTTATTTCTTTATTTTTATTTTGGATTATAGTTATCCATCAGGTTACTAAATGTTATGCTTATGTTTTCTTTTTTCAACAAAATATTTTAAGATTTGATACATTATTAAAAAATTAATGATTCATATCCCAAAGTAAAGAATTCGTAATTTGCAAATTGTTATAGACTATTCTATGTATATAATATTTTTCATTATTATGTATATATATATTTTTAAATGGATATAGAAGAGTTTCTATGAAATATTTAGTCGTAAAATATTTATATTTTGGTATATATATATATATATATATTATGTGAGTTAGTTATATGAGATATTAAAAATTTTACACATTCATGTGGAATACCAATGATAAATATATCTTACGAGTGTGTGGTGATTATTACCTACTCCATGACAAATTAGAGCTTGACACATGCTATTATTTTTATGTATATCAATATGTTTGAGATCACTATAGAAATTTTAGTTTAATAAACTGTTGCAAATAGAACACTAATTTAATTTATATAAAAAGAAAGAGAGAAAAGAGAAAACTTTTCCAGAAAAAATATAATAAGGTTTTTTTAAGTATTTTTAATTTTTTTTAAATGAATATACAACCTTATAAAAATAAGTTTGTACAAGAAGTATAACAGATATTTTTACAAAGAGCTTAATAAATATTTCATAGGAGATTCGGGTGATGGCTTGCCATAAAAGGGCCATGGCAGCCACTTCCTTTTGCTTTTTAACACTTCCTTTAGATGCCATTGCTCTCAATTATATTAGATACTACTGAAAGTGAATGTCAAACAAGAGCTTTGTGGTTTCTGCATCAGTTAATATATAGCGAAGGAGAATTGTGATTTTGTGTTTTTCATGAAGGAATTTGCAGGACAGTGCGTCACCCTATACAATATACTGTAATGTCAATCCAAGTCTTAAAATTTGATTCATTGCAAGAGCATTTATAACATCTTTATTATGTGGACAGAAACTTGTACGAGAAGCTGACGACATAAAAAGATGACTAGATTGTATACCTTCGTAAATCCAAGATTGGTATCCCTAGTCAGTAGACCATCAGTAAGATCATTAAGTGTTAAATCCATCATGCCACATTGCTGATATCGCTTTAAAAAGACACATCGTGTTGATTGTTATAATGCCATACATACCTGCAACAAATCTTTCAATGATAAACTAAAATGTTATTCATCATAATCCTTTGTTGATTTTGTTTTACCAATTTGAATAGATTCCATTGGGTCGTTGCAATTGGCATGCTCACATCGACAACATATTACATGGATCCTTAAAAGGTGTACTCTGTGATTATTCAAATTGATGTTCAAAATATGATCACATTGAAAGAAAATTTAACTTTAAAGGCCGGCACTTGTTATTTAGTACTAGATCACATTCTTTCCATTAATATCATTACCATATACGTAGCCCAAGAGTCTACCGGGGACAAAAGAACAAATATTAATTGGTATACAGTGTGTGTAGGTATTTACGATTTTATAACATTCGTTTACAATATGGTAATTCGCTTTTTTGGTCATGATTAATGAGGTTCATCATATTATTTTCAAGGCCCAAATTCATTCGGTCAATGTCAAATATAAATATCATATTCTAAAAATTGTCAAATAAATATGTAAATATTATGATAAATATTTTATAATTTTGTAATTTTTGAAAGGAGGAAATTATAAATTTTTAAATATTTATAATTTAAGTATAATTGTAATAGACTTTATTAACCCAATTTTTGAATCATCGCAATCTACTCAACATTGCCATTTCACTACCAACAATCTCACTTAAACCCATCTTTGACACTTTCACCACATTTTGTTTAAAGTTTTAAAATTTTTAATTCTACTTTTTAACAAATTCCAATCTACTCTTGAGTATGTCAATAGAATCATCTTGACAAATAGAACAATTGTTTGAAGAATCGAACCAAAAAGTCTTCAAAATTTTGTTGTCGACATCATTAGAGCTTTAATATTTAGGCTAGATTTTCGATGAACAAAATGTCAGATGGAGAAATGAATACCACCATTTGACTCAAGACAATGAAAACTATAAGATAAACTAGGACCTACTAGTTGAATCACCAAAATTTCACCCACTGCCACCATTGATAGATAGAGTCGATCCATCAACAGTGATAATTCTAGCAAAGCTCAATTTTAAGCATTTTAAACATCATTTTAATCCTTATAGACATTCGTTGAACTCTTTCTAATGAGAGAACGCAGCCTTGAATTAATCAAATGACTTTTTGAACCTAAAGAACATGTCAAAGCAAACAAAAAATGTAGGAATTCAATTATTTATCTTGATTGTGAATTTTTAAATGAAATTGATAATAATATATATATATATATAGATATATGCCTATGATTTTGTATTAGGGGTGGTAATATGCGTTACAGCAAGATTATTCGACATGAATTCAAAGCAAATAAATATATTTAAATTTTAAAAATTTGACACGAATAATAAATGTCATATATTCGTGTTATTCGTTTAATAATCCTATCATATTCGTTTTTGAACTACTAGGTTCATTTATTTATTTAAAACACAAATAATAAACTAATAAAAGAATCATAAATGAATTTGTCTCGTAAAAAAATAAAATTATTATCTAAATTCATATATGATTCGTTTATGATTTATTTACGATTTATTTATAATTCATTTATTAATTGTTTCTAAATAAATCATCTCAATTTATTTATGATTCATTTATTAATTGTGTCTATTCAAATTTTTCATTTAATAAACGAATCATCTTTGTATTTGACTTTTTGACACAATTAACAACGAATTGATTTGAATTAACCTTTATTTAATACAATATGAATAAAACACTATATGAATATAATACGATAATTTGATTTACCATCCTTATTTGGTATGCTATGAAAAAATTATTTGTTTTAATTAATTATTATATTTTGTAATAAAAATATTTATGTGGCATGTCTTATAGCTGTGGCATACCGAACAGTTATTTGCATTAAATATTTTATTTTAGTGAAATATATGCGTGGCGTTTTATCAATTTTATGTCGTTATATTGCTCAATTTTTAATTAATAATGACATGACTATAAAAATAAATAGGAAACAATACTTGTTATTCACAATTGACTAGATGGGATGACTTAAATGTGCTAACTTGTTGTTGTGATTATTTATTGGCCCCATTGTGGTTTTTGTCAATGCAATTATTTTGTGATATCATTATGGTTATCATTATTATGCGTGAGCAAATAATTAATTCACATGATTTAATTTAATTAATTATACTTATTTTAATTATATATATTTTATATTATGTATAAAGTGTGAATTTTCTAACATTAGCATCATCAATAATTTTATTGAAAATAAGCATGAATGATTTTATAATGACCATATAGGATTTTTTATTAAATCAACTTAAGTAAGTGATCATTTATCCATATTGAGCATCATGGTTTTGCTCACTCCTTTATTTTTCTCCTTTAAGAAACTGTTAGCATGATATAGACAATAAAGAGCGAGTTACACACTTGAGACACATCAAGTGAGGTTTTTAACTGCTCAATATTTGGTATATTTTTGTTATCTTATTTAAATTATTAGACTCTAGACTATATAATGATACTTGATTTATATGAACCATTTAAATTTAAATTTATTCATTCTAGAACATCGTAGTATTTATATTTCTTAATGAGATTTTAACGAATTTTATATTTTGACTTGTTTTAAAAAATACAAGGGCACTTTTGAATTTTATAACTAAGAAGATATATTTTGTTTAGAAGTTTAACTTTTTAACTTAAAAGTCATTAATTTTTATTTTGGGATGTGACAATAATTTTAATATCAGAGTATAATTTTACATTTCTAAAGATTGAAACTTGTAAATAAGGGTTTTAAAATTTAATTTTATTATCATCAATGGTTTTGGTCCATATGCATTCTTATAATGTTAAAGTCTAATAAAATAATATATTGTCAATAAAATGACTCCATGAAGAGTTATTAGGCCTGTTACGTTAGTGCAACAATTGATATGGAGCATAGGAGGCTTTTAGGACTATGCAAAATTTTCTAGAGAGCAAAATGATGAGACACATACAGTAGCTATACTTAAAAAGTTTATAAAGTAGAGTTGATGACATTTAAGGAATAACACGATCCTATTGCAAGTGAGAGATGGCTCAAGGCCATAAAAAAAAAAAAAAAAGTTTGACACTGTAAAAGGTATTTCTAAAGTACCTACTGATTAAAGGTATTTTTGAAGTACCTATTATGTATAAATCTAGTCGCGCAATTGTTGGATACACAAGTTAACTATTGATATCATTATGATACCAATGCATAAGTTCAGTGTAATTCTATATACGGATTAGTTGTATAATTACCGAGTGATGGTTGACAACTATAGTATGAATGTCCTCTTCTTGACCTTTGATCAACTTGATTTTTGGACCACACAATCTATTTGATGTTGTTGTTTCATTATTGCTAACCTCACCTCAATTTAATCTTTATGCTTCACTAGATTTTGTTTAAAATTTTAAAATTTCTTTAACTTTACTTTTTAGCCAATTATGATCTCCTCTCATGAAATTGTGTGCATTGGTGGAACCATTTTGACGAATATAATAAAATAATCAAAAGAATCAACTAAAAAATTATCAAAATTTTTCCATCAACATTGCTAGATTCACAAATTTTTGGTTAGATTTTTGTAAAATGAAATGTTAAATGAAGAAACAAACACCACCATTGGATCACCAAATTTTGCCACCGTTGTCATTGATCAACAAAGTTGATTGGTCAATAGTTAATATTCGGTCAAACCTCAATTTTGGATATTTCGAGCATTATTTTTATCCTTGAAGATATTCAATAGACTTGCTTGGATGAGAGAAATCCAACCAAATTCTCAAATGACTTTCTAAACCAAAAAAATATGTAAATTGAAGTGAATGAGGTCGAAATTCAATTACTTATCTTAATTGTGAATTTTTAAATGAAATTAATATACTATATATATGCCTATGATTTGGATTATGTTATAAAAATAAATATTATTTTAATTAATTATTATATTTTGTGATAAAAATGCTTTAGTAGCACGTTTTGTAATTATTACATTTTAAATAATTATTTGTATTAAATATTTGATTTTAGTGGGTAATATGCCTAGTGTTTTTATCAACATTATGGTGTTATATTACCCAATTTTTAATTGATAATGATATGACTACGAAAACACAGCTTATTGTTTGCAATTGACGGGATGGGATAGCATTGGTGTGTCCCAAGGCATGCAACCCTAAACTTACACAGGGTAACCAATTTATTTGTCACCGAAGACCTTTTCAATAGTAGTGTCCAAATAAAATGGTACGCGTATGCCTATAATAGAGGCCATGTTTTTGCCATGAACGTAACATAACAACCTTCCTGCGCTCTCTTTATCTCCCACTAACTTTCTAAAACGAATTTTCTGCATGAATACTTCATTTTATGCACTAAAATCACTAATATTTTGTTAATTTACAAAAACAAAACATTATTCTCAGCAGATTCGCATTGTTTAAGAGTATTAAATGATTTATTTGTTTAAGTAAACCTACACAAGTGCTTTATTGTATTATAGAAATGTATTTTCTTAACTTATTTGCATTACTGAATTAGTTGGAGTAAATAATGCCTTAAGAAAAATGACTTTTGTAACATTTGTAAAAGTACAAATTTTATATTTTTTTATATTATTTTTCTATCTACAAAATTATATACCTTTTCTTGTTCTATTAAGTAAAGTTTCATCGTTAAATCTCTCCAATTTTTTTCACACATATGTTTATTGTGTTCCCCATATTTTCTCCAACACAATGCTTCTTCCATTATTTAATTTACTCCTTTAACATTCTCTTTCTTTCATGCAATGTTAAAGCAAGTCATGACAAAAAAATCATTTTCTTTACCAATGTTTTGAGTTAATATAAATTTTATATATATTATCTTTCAAATTAATTCACTTCATTTCAAATTAATCCACTTCACATATAAAGAGAGATAAAATAAATTAGAAAGTCTTCAGTTAAATTTATATAATTTTCTTATTTATTTAGAATTTAGTTAAATATCTTATAATTTAAAACATCATTAAAGTTTTAATGTTTTGTTTATTAAGAATTTTGATTAACTCAGTATTAAAAATTATACTATATAAATTAGGCTTGTCGTTCATAAGTTACATGGTTATAAAAATTATCTGCAATGTTTTTAATGATTATCTTTTAAAATTTATTCTTGTTATGGTTTCCCTACCACCTAAAAGGATCCTTTTAATGCCATTTTCTTTCCCCCTTTTATTTTTTTTTGTTTTGTTTTTGCTTTTGTGTGATTGTAACATTGAGAAGAGTTTATAGATAATCAGCAAAGGGCTTCTCAAGTTTGGTTGCAACTCGAGAATAATTTGGCTTTCAAAATTTCTGGGTGTGAATTTCTGATTTTTTCTTTTAAAAAAAAGAGTAATGTAGGCTTATCAAGTTGTATTTCAACTTTCGTTTCAAGTGGTAAAATAACATTCTTCAATTGAATTCTGATATGGGATTATTACCTGTTTTATAAATTATAAATTTATCATCAAACTGATGAAAACCATGTCCCATTTAACATATTACTACTAAAAATTAAATTACTTAAAATATATTTTTTTAATTTCTTAACAAAATTATGTTTTTTTTTTTTTGTTTTCTTACACAGCTTTAAAAGAAATAATTTATCAAAATAATTATATAATTTTTATTATAAAATATATTTAATAATTAAATGAGTAATATTAAAAAAAACAACTCAATTTAAAAAATTTTATTAGTATAACATTATTCGAAAATTTTTATTTAAAAGCTTATAATAAATGGATTGTATAGGTGGTTTCAAAAGCCATTGTCTAAGCTTTAGAAATATTGGCCTTTCAAATATTGGGCCTTGTTCAAGGTTCCTTCGAAGCCCAATTTCATAGCGATGTTAATAGTAGTGAGTATGTGTATTATGTTTTGTTTGAATTAAAGCTAAAAATATTAAGTTAATTGGCTACTCTCCTGATCCACTCTTTATATTAAATATACAAACTATTTTCTTATATCATTTATATTAATTTATATATTTAATTCACATTTAAGTAAGTTTTAGTTGAAACCAACAATAACCTATCAAATTGAAATAAACAAAACTTCGATTTAAAATTGTGGTGTTCTATTTTATTTTAAATAAAATTTTAAAATAATGCTTAATTTTTATTAAAATTTAATTATATATATATATATTTAATATTTAATACTTCTGTCATAGAGTATTCATAATTTAAAAATTAATGTACTTAATACCAAGTGAAACTTAAGTTTTATTAAGAATAGCATATCGCACATTGTCTATTTGAATTTCCTCTTCTTCTTTTTTTTTTTTTTTATTAATTTTTGTATTTTAATGAATGAGATGATACAACGTAATTGAAATATTTTCTCTAATAATAGTTAATATTAGTTTTCAAATAAGTCCAAACTAAACAAAACAGAACCCCGGATCGAGAAATCTTAACTTCTCTTCGGTCAAGGATATCTTATTAATGATTCTCTCCACATATTTCATTTTAATACAGTCCATTCTTGATTGCCCATTAATTACAAACCATAAAAAAAATAATAATAATAATCATAATAATACTTATAAAAAATAGTTAAAAAGAAATTTCCATTCTCAACCTGTAGCCAATCATGCATGCTATGCTATAGTTGTTTCCCCAATTAATTATTGATAATGGAATTTGCTTTATAACTGGTTATGCCGCATGCAGCGATGTCATTGATATGTCACAAATCTCAATTGATACATTGAACCCGCACATCGACAGATTTACAGACTGTTTTTGGGCCATAGGATATAAAATTTATATCCAACGTAAATTTAGGTACTTTAATCAGCCGATCCTTTTCTTTCTTTGCGATGAACTCCACAACGTGTACCGCATGGCAGTACTAATTTCTGTATTAAAGGATTTATGTCGTTTTCATACCAACTTTGCACAAAAATATAAATGGTTAATTGCTACAGAACATGTGATTTACATGCATGTGAGCACATGTATTATGCGTAGTCTGCATTATTTCTTGAAGCTGTCGCATTGAATGCCGCGGTAGTACTAAATCTGATTCTTTAATTATTACAGTTTTGTTTTGTTTTGTTTTGTTTCCCGACCATCATCTGATAACGAAGATGTTCATTCTGCTGTAATCTCCGTCCACGGAGCACATCCAAGTTTGTATCGTTACATGAACTTTCATTAAATATATATATATATATATACAGGTATGCATGCATGTAACAATTATTTTTTATTCCACTTGTCGCATATATAAATATAAAAATTAGGGAAAAGAATATGTAGTATTCAAATGAAAGGACCGCAGCATATATAATTATAATCGCGATTACTTTAATGATCTTAATCTTTCATGTGATTCTGAAAGACTAGCTAGTTAAGGAATTTAAGGATCGTTTTGTGAATAGGGTTGATTTAAGGTTGTGTTATTTTTTTAAAAAAAAAAATAGAATAAAAAAAGAAAAGAAAGATATTTTTTTTATTTGTTTTATACATAGAATAATAGAATGAATTTTATTTTATTTTATTTAGATAAAAATACATTTTTATATTAAAATATAAAATAATTTATATATTTAATAATTAAAAAATAAATTAATTTTTAATTTCAATTCTAATTGAATTTAATTTTTTAATAATTAATTTACTAATAAATATTTTAATTTTAAC